>CAWUFW010007466.1:600000-1005830 GCA_963921515.1 Calotriton arnoldi | reverse complement strand
ATTTACAAAACAGTTGGTTGATGAGTTCTGTGAGTTATTACCAGTGGATGCCTGTGACAGTTTGACACCATACAGTGAGTGCCATTTTTGCTGGGACAGGAGTGGTGATGGAAAACTGTTGAGACAGTGATGCCACACAAGTATTGAAAAAAAGTGATTTTCCTTTAAAGTGAGTTTGCAAGCTGGAAGTAGAGCGTTGAAGAGATGTAAGCCATACGCAAACTGATACACAAATATTATGGGTTTGGTAGAGTTTCCCAGATGGCCGCTGAGCACGGGTCCAAGCCAGGTGACTTCTACAAAACCAGGTGGTTTCTGCTAAAGCCATTTTAAGGTGCTCAATGCGTTGTGGGCCACTTGCCTGTCAGCGGGTGCTTGGGCCTCCCACACAAGTGAGGCACCATTTTTATCGGAGACCTGGGGGAACGCTGGGTGGTAGGAAATTTGTGTGAAGCCAGTGATTCCACACTTTCCCACACAAAAATGTGTGAAAAAAGTGATTTTTTCAGCTAAAATTGAGGTTTGCAGGGGATTCTGGGTAGGAAACGTTGGGGGATCCACGCAAGCCATATCCTCCCTGGAAGCCCCGGGTGTCTAATTTTCAGAAATGTGTGGGTTTGGTAGGTTTCCCTAGATGGCCGCCGAGCACGGGGCCAAAAACCCAGGTGACCCCCTTGCAAAACCAGGTGGTTTTGAGATAGGCAATTTTGAGGTCGCCTCACTACGTTGTGGGCCCCTGCCTGTCGCGGGTACTTGGGCCTCCCACACAAGTGAGGCACCATTTTTATCGGGGAGACCTGGGGAGCGCATGGGGTGGTAGGAAATTTGTGTGAGGCCAGTGATGCCACACTTTCCCACTACAAAATGTGTGAAAAAGTGATTTTTTCAGCTAAAATTGAGGTTTGCAGGGGATTCTGGGTAAGGAAACGTTGGGGGATCCACGCAAGCCATACCTCCCTGGAAGCCCCCGGGTGTCTACTTTTCAGAAATGTGTGGGTTTGGTAGGTTTCCCTAGATGGCCGCCGAGCACAGGGCCAAAAACCCAGGTGACCCCCTTGCAAAACCAGGTGGTTTTGTGAAAGGCCATTTGAGAGTCGCCTCAATACGTTGTGGGCCCTTGCCTGTCAGCTGGTACTTGGGCCTCCCACACAAGTGAGGCACCATTTTTATCAGAGAGACCTGGGGGAATGCTGGGTGGTAGGAAATTTGTGTGAGGCCAGTGATGCCACACTTTCCCACACACAAATGTGTGAAAAAAGTGATTTTTTCAGCTAAAATTGAGGTTTGCAGGGGATTCTGGGTAAGGAAACGTTGGGGGATCCACGCAAGCCATACCTCCCTGGAAGCTCCCGGGTGTCTAATTTTCAGAAATGTGTGGGTTTTGGTAGGTTTCCCCTAGATGGCCGCCGAGCACGGGGCCAAAACCCAGGTGACTCCCCTTGCAAAACCAGGTGGTTTTGAGATAGGCAATTTTGAGGTCGCCTCACTCACGTTGTGGGCCCTTGCTCTGTCGCTGGTACTTGGGCCTCCCACACAAGTGAGGGCACCATTTTTATCGGGAGACCTGGGGGAACGCTGGGTGGTAGGAGATTTGTGTGAGGCCAGTGATGCCACACTTTCCCACACAAAATGTGTGAAAAAAATGATTTTTTTCAGCTAAAATTGAGGTTTGCAGGGGATTCTGGGTAGGAAACGTTGGGGGATCCACGCAAGCCATACCTCCCTGGAGCTCCCGGGTGTCTACTTTTCAGAAATGTGTGGGTTTGGTAGGTTTCCCTAGATGGCCGCCGAGCACAGGGCCAAAAACCCAGGTGACTCCCCCTTGCAAAAACCAGGTGGTTTTGTGAAAGGCCATTTTAGAGGTTGCCTCAATACGTTGTGGGCCCTTGCCTGTCGCGGGTACTTGGGCCTCCCACACAAGTGAGGCACCATTTTTCTCGGAAGACTTTGGGGAACGCTGGGTGGTAGGAAATTTGTGGATCCACGCAGATGTCCAGAACTTTCCACCACAGAAATGTGGGGAAAATGTGATTTTTTTGACAATTTTTGATGTTTGCAAGGGATTCTGGGTAACAGAACCGTTGGTGGGAGGCACGTCAAGTCACCCCATCCTGGATTCCCCGGGTGTCTAGTTTTCAGAAATGTATAGGTTTGCTAGGTTTCCTAGGTGCCGGCAGAGGTAGGGTTCAAAAACTACAGCTAGGCACTTTGCCAAAAAAGGGTCATTTTTCACTGCGAAATTGAGGTGTGACCACGTTGCGTTTTGCGCCGTTTCCTGTCGCAGGCACTAGGCCGACCCACACAAGTGAGGTACCATTTTTCTCGTAAGACTTTGGGGAACGCGGGTGGGTGGAAATTTGTGGATCCACGCAGATTCCAGAACTTTCCACCACAGAAATGTGGGGAAAATGTGTTTTTTTGACAATTTTTTATGTTTGCAAGGGATTCTGGGTAACAGAACCTGGTGGGAGGCAGTCAAGTCACCCCATCCTGGATTCCCTGGGTGTCTAGTTTTCAAAAATGTATAGGTTTGCTAGGTTTCCCTAGGTGCCGGCAGAGGTAGGGTTCAAAAACTACAGCTAGGCACTTTGCCAAAAAGGGTCATTTTTCACTGCGAAATTGAGGTGTGACCACGTTGCGTTTTGCGCCGTTTCCTGTCGCAGGCACTAGGCCGACCCACACAAGTGAGGTACCATTTTTCTCGTAAGACTTTGGGGAACGCGGGGTGGGTGGAAATTTGTGGATCTACGCAGATTCCAGAACTTTCCACCACAGAAATGTGGGGAAAATGTGGTTTTTTGGACAATTTTTTATGTTTGCAAGGGATTCTGGGTAACAGAACCTGGTGGGAGGCAGTCCAGTCACCCCATCCTGGATTCCCCTGGGTGTCTAGTTTTCAAAAATGTATAGGTTTGCTAGGTTTCCTAGGTGCCGGCAGAGGTAGGGTTCAAAAACTACAGCTAGGCACTTTGCCAAAAAAGGGTCATTTTTCACTGCGAAATTGAGGTGTGACCACGCTTGCGTTTTGCGCCGTTTCCTGTCGCAGGCACTAGGCCGACCCACACAAGTGAGGTACCATTTTTCTCGTAAGACTTTGGGGAACGCGGGGTGGGTGGAAATTTGTGGATCCACGCAGATTCCAGAACTTTCCACCACAGAAATGTGGGGAAAATGTGGTTTTTTTGACAATTTTTTATGTTTGCAAGGGATTCTGGGTAACAGAACCTGGTGGGAGGCAGTCCAGTCACCCCATCCTGGATTCCCTGGGTGTCTAGTTTTCAAAAATGTATAGGTTTGCTAGGTTTCCCTAGGTGCCGGCAGAGGTAGGGTTAAAAACTACAGCTAGGCACTTTGCCAAAAAAGGGTCATTTTTCACTGCGAAATTGAGGTGTGACCACGTTGCGTTTTGCGCCGTTTCCTGTCGCAGGCACTAGGCCGACCCACACAAGTGAGGTACCATTTTTCTCGTAAGACTTTGGGGAACGCGGGGTGGGTGGAAATTTGTGGATCCACGCAGATTCCAGAACTTTCCACCACAGAAATGTGGGGAAAATGTGGTTTTTTTGACAATTTTTTATGTTTGCAAGGGATTCTGGGTAACAGAACCTGGTGGGAGGCAGTCAAGTCACCCCATCCTGGATTCCCTGGGTGTCTAGTTTTCAAAAATGTATAGGTTTGCTAGGTTTCCCTAGGTGCCGGCAGAGGTAGGGTTCAAAAACTACAGCTAGGCACTTTGCCAAAAAAGGGTCATTTTTCACTGCGAAATTGAGGTGTGACCACGTTGCGTTTTGCGCCGTTTCCTGTCGCAGGCACTAGGCCGACCCACACAAGTGAGGTACCATTTTTCTCGTAAGACTTTGGGGAACGCGGGGTGGGTGGAAATTTGTGGATCCACGCAGATTCCAGAACTTTCCACCACAGAAATGTGGGGAAAATGTGGTTTTTTTGACAATTTTTTATGTTTGCAAGGGATTCTGGGTAACAGAACCTGGTGGGAGGCAGTCAAGTCACCCCATCCTGGATTCCCTGGGTGTCTAGTTTTCAAAAATGTATAGGTTTGCTAGGTTTCCCTAGGTGCCGGCAGAGGTAGGGTTAAAAACTACAGCTAGGCACTTTGCCAAAAAAGGGTCATTTTTCACTGCGAAATTGAGGTGTGACCACGTTGCGCTTTGCGCCGTTTCCTGTCGCAGGCACTAGGCCGACCCACACAAGTGAGGTACCATTTTTCTCGTAAGACTTTGGGGAACGCGGGTGGGTGGAAATTTGTGGATCCACGCAGATTCCAGAACTTTCCACCACAGAAATGTGGGGAAAATGTGGTTTTTTGACAATTTTTTATGTTTGCAAGGGATTCTGGGTAACAGAACCTGGTGGGAGGCAGTCAAGTCACCCCATCCTGGATTCCCTGGGTGTCTAGTTTTCAAAAATGTATAGGTTTGCTAGGTTTCCTAGGTGCCGGCAGAGGTAGGGTTCAAAAACTACAGCTAGGCACTTTGCCAAAAAGGGTCATTTTTCACTGCGAAATTGAGGTGTGACCACGTTGCGCTTTGCGCCGTTTCCTGTCGCAGGCACTAGGCCGACCCACACAAGTGAGGTACCATTTTTCTCGTAAGACTTTGGGGAACGCGGGGTGGGTGGAAATTTGTGGATCCACGCAGATTCCAGAACTTTCCACCACAGAAATGTGGGGAAAATGTGGTTTTTTTGACAATTTTTTATGTTTGCAAGGGATTCTGGGTAACAGAACCTGGTGGGAGGCAGTCCAGTCACCCCATCCTGGATTCCCTGGGTGTCTAGTTTTCAAAAATGTATAGGTTTGCTAGGTTTCCCTAGGTGCCGGCAGAGGTAGGGTTCAAAAACTACAGCTAGGCACTTTGCCAAAAAAGGGTCATTTTTCACTGCGAAATTGAGGTGTGACCACGTTGCGCTTTGCGCCGTTTCCTGTCGCAGGCACTAGGCCGACCCACACAAGTGAGGTACCATTTTTCTCGTAAGACTTTGGGGAACGCGGGGTGGGTGGAAATTTGTGGATCCACGCAGATTCCAGAACTTTCCACCACAGAAATGTGGGGAAAATGTGTTTTTTTGACAATTTTTTATGTTTGCAAGGGATTCTGGGTAACAGAACCTGGTGGGAGGCAGTCAAGTCACCCCATCCTGGATTCCCTGGGTGTCTAGTTTTCAAAAATGTATAGGTTTGCTAGGTTTCCTAGGTGCCGGCAGAGGTAGGGTTCAAAAACTACAGCTAGGCACTTTGCCAAAAAAGGGTCATTTTTCACTGCGAAATTGAGGTGTGACCACGTTGCGTTTTGCGCCGTTTCCTGTCGCAGGCACTAGGCCGACCCACACAAGTGAGGTACCATTTTTCTCGTAAGACTTTGGGGAACGCGGGGTGGGTGGAAATTTGTGGATCCACGCAGATTCCAGAACTTTCCACCACAGAAATGTGGGGAAAATGTGGTTTTTTTGACAATTTTTTATGTTTGCAAGGGATTCTGGGTAACAGAACCTGGTGGGAGGCAGTCCAGTCACCCCATCCTGGATTCCCCTGGGTGTCTAGTTTTCAAAAATGTATAGGTTTGCTAGGTTTCCCTAGGTGCCGGCAGAGGTAGGGTTAAAAACTACAGCTAGGCACTTTGCCAAAAAAGGGTCATTTTTCACTGCGAAATTGAGGTGTGACCACGTTGCGCTTTGCGCCGTTTCCTGTCGCAGGCACTAGGCCGACCCACACAAGTGAGGTACCATTTTTCTCGTAAGACTTTGGGGAACGCGGGGTGGGTGGAAATTTGTGGATCCACGCAGATTCCAGAACTTTCCACCACAGAAATGTGGGGAAAATGTGGTTTTTTGACAATTTTTTATGTTTGCAAGGGATTCTGGGTAACAGAACCTGGTGGGAGGCAGTCAAGTCACCCCATCCTGGATTCCCTGGGTGTCTAGTTTTCAAAAATGTATAGGTTTGCTAGGTTTCCCTAGGTGCCGGCAGAGGTAGGGTTAAAAACTACAGCTAGGCACTTTGCCAAAAAAGGGTCATTTTTCACTGCGAAATTGAGGTGTGACCACGTTGCGCTTTGCGCCGTTTCCTGTCGCAGGCACTAGGCCGACCCACACAAGTGAGGTACCATTTTTCTCGTAAGACTTTGGGGAACGCGGGTGGGTGGAAATTTGTGGATCCACGCAGATTCCAGAACTTTCCACCACAGAAATGTGGGGAAAATGTGGTTTTTTTGACAATTTTTTATGTTTGCAAGGGATTCTGGGTAACAGAACCTGGTGGGAGGCAGTCAAGTCACCCCATCCTGGATTCCCTGGGTGTCTAGTTTTCAAAAATGTATAGGTTTGCTAGGTTTCCCTAGGTGCCGGCAGAGGTAGGGTTCAAAAACTACAGCTAGGCACTTTGCCAAAAAAGGGTCATTTTTCACTGCGAAATTGAGGTGTGACCACGTTGCGCTTTGCGCCGTTTCCTGTCGCAGGCACTAGGCCGACCCACACAAGTGAGGTACCATTTTTCTCGTAAGACTTTGGGGAACGCGGGGTGGGTGGAAATTTGTGGATCCACGCAGATTCCAGAACTTTCCACCACAGAAATGTGGGGAAAATGTGGTTTTTTTGACAATTTTTATGTTTGCAAGGGATTCTGGGTAACAGAACCTGGTGGGAGGCAGTCCAGTCACCCCATCCTGGATTCCCTGGGTGTCTAGTTTTCAAAAATGTATAGGTTTGCTAGGTTTCCCTAGGTGCCGGCAGAGCGTAGGGTTCAAAAACTACAGCTAGGCACTTTGCCAAAAAGGGTCATTTTTCACTGCGAAATTGAGGTGTGACCACGTTGCGCTTTGCGCCGTTTCCTGTCGCAGGCACTAGGCCGACCCACACAAGTGAGGTACCATTTTTCTCGTAAGACTTTGGGGAACGCGGGGTGGGTGGAAATTTGTGGATCCACGCAGATTCCAGAACTTTCCACCACAGAAATGTGGGGAAAATGTGTTTTTTTGACAATTTTTTATGTTTGCAAGGGATTCTGGGTAACAGAACCTGGTGGGAGGCAGTCAAGTCACCCCATCCTGGATTCCCCTGGGTGTCTAGTTTTCAAAAATGTATAGGTTTGCTAGGTTTCCCTAGGTGCCGGCAGAGGTAGGGTTCAAAAACTACAGCTAGGCACTTTGCCAAAAAAGGGTCATTTTTCACTGCGAAATTGAGGTGTGACCACGTTGCGCTTTGCGCCGTTTCCTGTCGCAGGCACTAGGCCGACCCACACAAGTGAGGTACCATTTTTCTCGTAAGACTTTGGGGAACGCGGGTGGTGGAAATTTGTGGATCCACGCAGATTCCAGAACTTTCCACCACAGAAATGTGGGGAAAATGTGGTTTTTTTGACAATTTTTTATGTTTGCAAGGGATTCTGGGTAACAGAACCTGGTGGGAGGCAGTCCAGTCACCCCATCCTGGATTCCCCTGGGTGTCTAGTTTTCAAAAATGTATAGGTTTGCTAGGTTTCCCTAGGTGCCGGCAGAGCTAGGGTTAAAAACTACAGCTAGGCACTTTGCCAAAAAAGGGTCATTTTTCACTGCGAAATTGAGGTGTGACCACGTTGCGTTTTGCGCCGTTTCCTGTCGCAGGCACTAGGCCGACCCACACAAGTGAGGTACCATTTTTCTCGTAAGACTTTGGGGAACGCGGGGTGGGTGGAAATTTGTGGATCCACGCAGATTCCAGAACTTTCCACCACAGAAATGTGGGGAAAATGTGTTTTTTTGACAATTTTTTATGTTTGCAAGGGATTCTGGGTAACAGAACCTGGTGGGAGGCAGTCAAGTCACCCCATCCTGGATTCCCTGGGTGTCTAGTTTTCAAAAATGTATAGGTTTGCTAGGTTTCCTAGGTGCCGGCAGAGGTAGGGTTCAAAAACTACAGCTAGGCACTTTGCCAAAAAAGGGTCATTTTTCACTGCGAAATTGAGGTGTGACCACGTTGCGTTTTGCGCCGTTTCCTGTCGCAGGCACTAGGCCGACCCACACAAGTGAGGTACCATTTTTCTCGTAAGACTTTGGGGAACGCGGGGTGGGTGGAAATTTGTGGATCCACGCAGATTCCAGAACTTTCCACCACAGAAATGTGGGGAAAATGTGGTTTTTTTGACAATTGTTTATGTTTGCAAGGGATTCTGGGTAACAGAACCTGGTGGGAGGCAGTCAAGTCACCCCATCCTGGATTCCCCTGGGTGTCTAGTTTTCAAAAATGTATAGGTTTGCTAGGTTTCCCTAGGTGCCGGCAGAGGTAGGGTTCAAAAACTACAGCTAGGCACTTTGCCAAAAAAGGGTCATTTTTCACTGCGAAATTGAGGTGTGACCACGTTGCGCTTTGCGCCGTTTCCTGTCGCAGGCACTAGGCCGACCCACACAAGTGAGGTACCATTTTTCTCGTAAGACTTTGGGGAACGCGGGGTGGGTGGAAATTTGTGGATCCACGCAGATTCCAGAACTTTCCACCACAGAAATGTGGGGAAAATGTGGTTTTTTTGACAATTTTTTATGTTTGCAAGGGATTCTGGGTAACAGAACCTGGTGGGAGGCAGTCAAGTCACCCCATCCTGGATTCCCCTGGGTGTCTAGTTTTCAAAAATGTATAGGTTTGCTAGGTTTCCCTAGGTGCCGGCAGAGGTAGGGTTCAAAAACTACAGCTAGGCACTTTGCAAAAAAAGGGTAATTTTCATTGTGAAAATGTGGCACGTCCACGTTGCATTTTGAGCCTTTTCCTGTTGTGGGCACAAGGGCTACCCACACAGATGAGGTACCATTTTTATCGGGAGACTTAGGGTAACACAGAATTGTAGAGCAACTGTTATTACCTATTGACTTTCGATGCATTTCTGCCTTCCAAATGAAAGACAATGTGTAAAAAATAAGTCATTTTGAAAAATGACCTATAATTCTCATGCTAGTATGGGTACTCCCAATTTCGGAAATGTGCAAATATCTACTGTTTATAAAATCTACATTTTGTTCCCATTTCAGAAATACATAGGTGTCTTTCATAACAATTTTTCCATGTATACATTTTCCCAAAATAATTGCTATATACCCGGTACTTAAAAACAAATCATTGCAAGATGTTGCTCAATTATTGGCTCTGGGTTCGTCGGGTTCTTGGTGAACCTACAAGTCCTATATATCCCCACAATCAGAAAGGTCCAGCGGATATAACAGGTATATTGCCTTCAAATAGATGTCATAATTAGAAGAAGTTACAGGTGAAAACGTTGACACAAATGGCTGTTTTTTTCAACTAATTTTCAATTTTTCCTTTATTTAACTGTTAGTTTCTATAAGGAAAACTTTAAGGATCTACACAAATGACCCCTTGCTGAATTCAGAATTTTGTCTACTTTTCAGAAATGTATGGCTTTCCAGGATCCATTATTGGTTCTCATACCCATTTCTACCATTAACTGGAAGGAGGTTGAAAGCACAAAAAATAGCAAAAATAGGCTATGTCCCAGAAAAATGCCAAAACTGTGTAAAAAAGTTGGTTTTCTGACAAAAGTCTGCTTGTCCCTGAAAGCTGGGAAGATGGTGATTTCATCCCACAACCCTTTTGATGCCATTTGCAGGGAAAAATCAAGACGCTTTCATCTGTAGCCCTTTTTCGCATTTTCCAAAAAAAAAAAAAAAATTAGCTGTATTTTGACTAATTTCTGGGTCCCCTCCAGGGGAATCCACAAACCCTGGGTACCTTTACAATCCCCATGATGTTAGAAAAAAGGACGCAAATTTGGCATGGATACCTTATGTGGTCAAAAAAGTTACAGGGGCCTAAGCGCGCACTACCCCAAATAGCCAAAAAAAGGCTTAGCACAGGAGGGGAAAAGGCCTAGCAGCGAAGGGGTTAACAGTAATCTGAAGCACAGGGGTTCGTAAGTGCACAATGGCTCTCCTACAGCCTGTCCATGAAGTTGGTGCCACCTCTAGTGCGCAGCAGGCCTTGGCACTCTCAGTCCTCCGTCACAATATATGGTGCCTCTTTCCATCAGTATTTACGGGAGGGATAGTCCCCACATGGCAGCCTAGATCTCACCGCACCATCCACCGTGAGGTCCGAGGGAAACATATCTTCCCCAGCCACGTTGGTATAGGCCTCCGATCCCTGGGCTCAGGTGGTATCAGCTGCCGCTCCCGTCGACCGTGGCCCCGCCCTCAGGCTTGCCTGCGACCCCTTACGTCGCGGGGCCTCCGAGAGCCGAGTCAGGCCGCGGCCGCGAGAGTGCCGTTGCGGGTGCTTTGGGACTCCCTCGCTTCATCCGCAGCCGTCACTGCATGCACGGCAATCTCCGCTCCTCCCTGCCGCTGCTTTGGGCTGCGCATTCCCCACTGATGCGCCGGCATGCAGCTTTTTCAGCGCAGCTGCCCGGGAGCTTCACGGTCAAGCCACCATCTTTGTGCTCGACTTGGCCACGCCCCAGCTGAAGTTGCTTCTAATTTAGTGCTTAAGAAATGCTGCACCCCAGTCTGTAGGCTTGTCATTATGACTGTTTGTTTCAATGTGGTCCTGGATCTGTCCCTGGCTCGGTCGGGTCTAGTGAGAGCCTTTTTAAAATGACCTTTTTTAGATCCTCCCCAATGACACAGAGATGTTAATCAAGTCTAGTAAAGAGATTTCATTCATATCTTCCAAATCTCTCAGAATTGTGGGAGGGCACACGTCTAAAGATAACTCAGTGGGCTTGCTGATTGTAATTAAAAAGAGTCATCAACCTAATTGAGAGGAGTAAAATCGAACCTTGTGGGCTCCACATTGTTGTGATTACTGGGATGCACTTCTGATCCCTTTCAGTATCACTCTTCATTTTGTTATAGAAGTACAAGGAAAAGGATTCAACAAGAAACTCAGGGATTAAGTTAGCTGCTTAAACAAGCTTTTTGGAAAATCATCTCTGTGTTTCCTTCCTGATAATAAAGTTATATGTTCTGCATTTATAAATATATATTGCCCCTAAACACAAGAATAATCTTTGGCTCCAGAGAGTTTTGCTTTCGAGGAGACATTATATGATCCCATTGTACAATGAAGAACCACTTACAGGACTAAAACATCAGCCTTTACTTAAAGATGGGGAACCAGAGACTTATATGAGGAAGTAGAGAATAGTCTAAGCAATTAATTATGCAGGCCCCCGAAGACCAGACGAGACCAAGAAAGTCACTGATTATACCCAGCAAATAGTGGAAGTGCTGCAGCAATGTAACATGATGATGATTGTAAAAGAAAAGCATTGGTGAAGGGAACTGATGCTGCGTGGGCCCACTGCTACTCCAGAATTCCAAACCTGCATCTACACCCCCCTCCCAGACCGAAAAATTATTCTGCCTTACCAGTCCAAGCCTTGCGTGACCAGCAGAGGCAAAGAGACTGGGTTTGTTATGTTGCTCAATGCAGGGCAAAGCTAGGATGTCACACAACCCAGGCACGAGCATGCAGCAGCATTCGCAGCTGCAGCCCATGAAACGCGGCTCTCAGCATGGCTCCCAGCAGGCTCTCATCAGTTCTCAAAGCAGGTTTTGCATCAACTCCTTGGAGAGCTAGCAAAAACACCTTCATGTTGGGTCCTGTATGGACTTTATGCTGTAAAACAATGATGCTAGATAATCTCATAGTTGTCATCATTCAGTCTTTATCATGTACATACTCATTCATTTTAGTACAATATGTGTTGACAAAAATTAGTGTGTGTCTGTATTTATTTGCTAGTGAGATCACATCATGCTCCACCACCCAACCAACTTCAAACAGTTCCCCTTTTCTTTCACATACTTCCTGCTTACAGTCTATTGCCATACTCACGACTCTGGCCTTACAGACAAGAGTTAGGCTGAAAAGCTAGAAGAATTACTAGCATAGAAGGATGCATTTTTGTAGCTATATTAGGGTTCTTGATCAATAGTTTTCTTACAGGAGATAAGTGTAGGTAGGAGCTGAGTTTGGAACAAATCTGTATATGCCTCTGTTAGTTTCTCCTCCATTCACTTGAGGTTAGGTTTCATTGCGCCAATGTCATTTCATAGGAGATCATCAGTTTCCCTTTTCTACAATTGTGCCGTCAAACTATGATAGTCCTTTAAAGACGCACAGGGAGGCAAGGGGCTGCAGCCACAGATCTTGGTTCTATTCCCAAAGACTGGGGTGCTGTGTGGTTAAGCTCTTGGTTGCAGCAAATGGTCTGCAATTCTGTAAAAAAAGCAAAAAGAACAGATGATGGGCGGAATGCTGAGCAGATCAAACATTCACCCACAATCACAGATCTGGGTTTAATCCATCGTTTTTTTGCTCACCATGACACCCCAATTTGGACCCAGCCATATTCATATCAGTCCTGACCGTGCTCCCCATGGGAACACAAAAACCGAACTGCCAGGTCTGGTCCTCCCTGGAATGGAAACAAGAATCTTAGGAGCAGTTTTGGGGTATCACACCTTATCAGCCAGGTTATCTTGAATCCAGTAGCACAGGGAGCACGGGACCCACATCTGGGCTTCTTGTGCCAAACTTCTGGTGACAAAAGCAAAAAAGAACAGATGATGGACGGAATGTTGAACAAATCTAAAAATTCACCCCCAGTTACAGATCTGCGTTTAATCCATATGTAAGTGATGTGAGGTGAATAAGCACCGGGTGCGTTATGGCGCTCCAAGTACACGTACTGGTAAAAGGAATGTCTTATGTGTGTGTGCGGTGCTGCAGGAAGGAGAAATCACCCTGCCCCCTCAAATTTGGATCCGAAAGATCTGTTCAAATACACACCAATGTCCAGAGCACACACCAAAGTATCACGTAATTAATGTACACAGTTAATACACAATGGTTAATCTCGAGCTTCGTCTTTAATTTCTTGACTTCTTATGCCCAGCCAACACGTGTTTCATTGTCAGGGGAGTTCCCCATGACTTCTTCGGGGCTGAAAAGATATAATAGATATCCTTGTTGTACAATGCAAATATCACGTCATAGCCAAACAACACATGTTATGATGATATATGGCTCAGGTTACACACAATAGACATTTGAGTGTGCAGAAGGTGGAAACCCATGCACCCAATAAGTGGTCTCCTTACCGGTTGACAACTCATCAAAGATAAGAATACCATATGCTCACTCCACATCAAATATGACATACAGATCTTGATTCATAGGGTGTGGTGCAATTCTGGGAATAATTGTGCGTGCAGTAAATCTATCGGATCCACCTCTGAGAGGCAAAAATTGTGGGTGAATATCAAATCATGCGGGTGCCACCCAAAAGCCCTCCTGATCCGGACGCGCATACCTGTATTCTACAAGTGTCTCCTAGCATATCCAACCTGTAGTTAAATAATTAGAGTCAGAAAAGAAACAATGGTCTACCCATAACGGTATTGCATACAAACAAAGACTTTGGAATAGGAAATCAAACTGACAAAACTGAAGAAACTCATCCTACCTCGAAGTCGGTTTTAATTCCGTCCCAACCGATCAATATGTGACTTTCACAAGTATCCGTTCTCTGTATATTGGTAAAGTAATCAATCATTAAAAAAGGGTAATCTCAATCTTGTTGTAATACGTTATCTCAAAGCTAACATTGCCCATTCATGGTAAATAAAACTCTCACCCATAACTGGTGACCCTTGCTAGTTGCCGCTTGTCAATTCATACTCATATAATGAATCCAATTATTATTCTCAAACCGTCTGCAAACCTATTCAAACCTGTGAATAGATATGACGCATTTACTGGGAGGGATGGCTCGGGGCCTTGGAGGACGATGATTGGAGAGACGCACTAATGTCACCTAAAACAATCACAGCTTCGGCAAGGCTCTGTTTAGTCCAAATATACTATCTCCATGCCGCCTACCTTACACCGCTGTGCCTCCCCCACGCAGGGCTCAGGTCTGACGCGTCATGCCCCGTTAGTAGTCAACCACAAGCTTACTTTTACCACATGGTATGGCTTTGCTCAGTAGTCACAGCGGCTTTTGGGAATCAGTGGTCGGAGAACTCACCGAGGTCCTGGGCTGGGAGGTTCCTCTTAACCCACTGAATGTACTCTTGGTGGTCACCGAGGGGCTGGATGGATCTCGGCCTGACAAACTCTTTCTAAACACAGCCATGATGGTGGCCAAGAGAGACATTGGGGCGAGCTGGCAGAGCCCGACGGCGCCCACCTTGGCACGATGGCGCAGGGGGGTGGACTGGTGTGCGGTGCAGGAAAAACCTTTGTACGAAGCCAGGGGATGCCCAAAGAAATACCGCAAAATGTGGGGCAAATGGGTGGGGGTGATAGAGGATTGAGGTTTCCCGGGGCGGTCTGGGCCACGGTGGGTGTTACCCTGTTCCCCTTTTTTGCTGCTGGTCTTATGTTTCTCTCTTTATTTTTCTTTGTGCTCGCTTTTTCACTAAATCAATAAAATTGGTTATCAAAAAAAGATATGACGCATTATAATTCCCACATACTCTACGAAATCCCGCTCACCAATCAACCATGAATTCAAACTCGACAAACACCTACCTGTAAGCGAGTACGCTTCCGATGTATGATATCTCCCGGCTATGCTGTCCGTGTTCGCTCCCCCGGAAGCATATATTATAGCCCCTCCCACAGTTTACCAAGAAGAGTTGGCCCGTACAGCTATACCGTCATACATGTCGTGGTCTGCCAGTGGATGCGCACACTTTGTGTTTTCTTTTGTTTTTTCGAAAGCAGCTGGATCAAAGCCAGGAAATATGTTTAAAGGCTGTATTTACATGGATCTGCAGTCGATTTGACTCAGCGTATGAGGTGGAATTTGTGTTTGGCAAGGAATTCATAGGCCACTCCAAGATGGCAACGCATTACGTTATGGATCCAGAAGTGGTTAGGCGAGGTATTGCTGTACGGGCCAACACTTCTTGGTAAACTCCAGGAGGGGCTCGAACCTTTAGGAGTGCAGGTCCACTCTCTTCCTTGTGTTTTTTGTTTATCCTATTTACCATATTTACAGCAAGGGCCTATTTTACTCGACCTGCTATGACTGTCCCCATGTGTTTTTCATGCAACAACATTCACAACATGGTACGTGTAGAGAAGGAAAGTCCCATTCCCAAGGCGCATATATAGAGGCATGGTAGGCTGGACTAGAATTGCACAGAAGTGAAACAGTGAAACATCAGTGTTAGAGATGAGAAGGATCATAGAGAAACAAAAGAGCCTGAAATTAAGCATTCACTACTACCTGGTCACTTACATTGATTGAGATCTGGTTTTTGCCTACTGATGCTCGCAGAATCAATGTGGCATCTTACAAGCCGCAAACGCCCCTCTCTGTGACACATAGATGTTAGTATGTAGATGGTAGCCTGAATTGACCTTAACTTTGTGCTTTTATCCTACTTGAAGCAGAGCGTTTGGGTAATCTGTACAGTAAATTTATTAATGCACGTGGAGTAAACAACTTGAAGAGCTGGTTGACTACTGAGGTATACCGTGAGCCTTATCTATTTGTACAAATAATGTAATTCATACCTGAGTACTATGCAATCAACACTTAAACTTGCCCAAGCCTGCACTTCCTCTGTGGCCACATTTCCTTTTTTTTAACTATGTGAACAAAACTCGCATTGCTATTAGGAGTATTATCTTAACAAAAGAACACTTTGAACCAAACTGCAAATATAATAGCGGAATACTCCTGAAAGCTCTGTCACTGACCTTGTATGGAAGGAGCTGAGTGATGCACTTACAGAGACAGGTTTTGGAAAACAACTTCCTCCTTTCAGTGATGCCCAGAATCTAATGTGTCATATTCACTCCCTCTACGCAAAGCTCAGTTTCGAATGCCAGTGGGGAGTCATCAGGATTCAGAGCCATATTCTCACCAACTGTAGAAGCCTAATAATAAATAAACAAGATACACAGTAAAGTTTTGTTTTTTATTCAGAAAATGTTTTATTGGTGAAAGGATTGACAATTAATGGCAAGTCATACAGGATAAAATGATGGTAAAGCAAAACAAAAGAACAGTGTCGCCACAATTAAACATTAGCAGGTTCATAAAAGATTCTCCAAAATTACAAAATAATTAAATTAGGGAAAAAACGGCCAAGATTAGATTAAATTACATGACATAGCAGGGATTAAACATGTATAAACCATTTCAGCTTTCAATAGTCATTATCGACTTAAAAAAATAAAGGATCCCGTCTAAACTTTTTCCAGATCTTTTTACATTTTGGAGTGAAGATAGACCAGCTTGCTTTAGCCAAATCCAGCTCCAATTCATATATTTGATAGATAAGGTTTTGCCACTCAGAGTCCTCAGGAGCACTCCCTGAGATCCATGCCCTCACAATACAAAGTCCAGGCAAGGCCATCATGATTGTAATTAATTTCTGAGAGGCCCCCACAAATTCATATTTGATACCCATCATTTTCTCCTTAACGGATAAATTAATGGGTGCATTCAAGATTAATGACATGTAATTCATCACCCCTTTCCAGAATTTTTGCAAGCAGGGACAAAGTACAAATATATGTAGGACGTCAGCCGCGAAGAAATTACACTTAGGGCATCTTGTCCTATTAGTACTACCTACTGAAGCAGTTGCTTCCCATTTAACAATGACATCTGGGATATAATATAAAAGACACAGCGTGCGCCACTGTTGTAACTTAAGGTTGACAGAGTGTACAGAGCGATCTAGCAGGTCTAAAGCACACTGAATTTCTTCAGCCGATACTTCAGATGATAAAAGCCAGCTCCATTTTGATGCTAATAATGGAGTGTCTTCCATGGCAAATTGCAGAAATGCTTGATGCATCATGCCTAAAGTGGGTTTAATACCAGACTTAAAATAGCATGAAGAGAGATTGGACCTATCAATATCCTGTCCTTGCTTAACACTCGTCCACATGGAATCCCTCAATTGAAGATATTTAAAAAAAGAATGGCGGGGTAGCCCAAAAGAATCTTGTATCTCAGAAAAGGCTCTAAAACCAACTAGATCTTAAATTGACCCATTGCTATAATACCACAATCTGTCCAGACTCTGCAAGTTAAATCCTGAGAGAAGAGGGGAAAAGCAGGGTTGTCCCAAATGGGAGTGTCTTTGTTAATAAAACCAACGAGCTATGTCTTACATATCCCCTTCCATATGAAAATAATATCTTTAAGTATCTTAAAGCACACCCTTTTATAGTAGTTGGGATCATTCAGTCGATAAAAAAACAGACTAGCGTCGGGACCAAGAGCAATTCGGTAACAGAATGGTACAGAATCCGGCTCACCATGAATCAATAAGGTACGCAATTGTCCAGTAAAAGCGGCCCAAAAATAAAGCTTAAAATCTGGAAGTGAGAGCCCTCCTCTCTTATAAGTTTTCCAAAGTCGGATAGCGCGCCTTGCCCACCTGTAACCCCAGATAAAACTGCCTATTGCACCTTCAAGTCTTCTAAAAAAGGAGTCCAAAGCCCTTAGCGGAATTGCCCTAAAAAGTAAAGAAATATAGGAAGAATATTCATTTTAATAATATTTATCCGTCCTAATATAGTAAGTGTCAGCTTACTCCATGATTTGAATTTAGCAATAGTTGCTGCTAATAAAGGTTCATAGTTTAATTTAACTATATTAGAAACCACAGGGCAAAGCCTAACGCCTTGGTAAACCGCTGAGGTAGTGGTCCCAGAAATAGGAGCATCAGGAGAAACATTTAGAAGAACCTGGGTTTTAGATAAATTCAGTTTATAGCCAGAGAAGTGGCAAAATATACATGCTTCAAGAGCAATCTGAGTAATTGCTGCTGCAGGATTGGAGGAGAAAATCGCCACATCGTCGGCATATGCATTTAGTTTCAATTGTTGGCCATCGAGAGCCCAAGGTTGGATATCCAAAATCCTAAAGAGGGATTGTAAATAGGGCTCCAAATACAAGGCAAAAAGAAGGGGGGAGAGTGGACACACCTGCCTTGTCCCGCGAAAGATCCGAAAAAATCCCGAATAGCTCCCGGAGTGTGCCACCCGGGCACGTGGTGTCTCATAAAGTGCCCAAATCATTTTAATAAAATCTTCCTCTATACCAAAGGCAGACAACGTGATCCATAAGCAGTCCCATGCAACGCGGTCAAATGCCTTCACGGCATCGAGTAATATCATGCCCATATTCATATTGCACTTCTCAGCGATGTCGAAGGCAGCAATTGCTGTATTGATGTGAGCAATAGTATCCCTCCCTGAAACAAACCCATGTTGCTGTGGGGATAATATGGCTGGAATTACTGAATTAAGGCGTAAAGCCAAAATTTTAGCGAACCATTTGGCATCAGTGTTAATGAGTGAAATGGGCTGATATGAGCCCAGATCCTTAGCCCGATTAGCTTTTTCTAAAAAGACCACAATATTAGTTATTTGCCAACTTGTTGGGACTGGCCCTCCTGCCTGACTAAATTGAAAAACAGAAGCAAATTCCAAACTTAATATGTCCCTGAATATCTTATAAAACTCAATTGGTAGCGAATCTTCCCTTGCAGCCTTACCTGAGGGGAGGGCCATTAGTGCAACCTCAGTTTCCAGCCTTGAAATATCGGACTGCAGGTCCTTTGACTGGTCCTCTGCTAAAGACGGGAGATTGCAGCGTTGAAAATATTCTATGCATTTACATTGATAGAACTCTGGTGGCTGGCTGTATAGTTTTCATAAAACAGAGAGAATTGTTCTAAAATAGCTGTGGCATTTGAATAAAGCTTCCAATCTAGTCCCTTGATGGCCTGAATTTTACACTTATTTTGTTTTTCTGTAATTTGGTAAGCTAGTACTCTGTTGACCCTTTCCCCATATTCATACTGGAGACTCTTATATTTGACAAATCTAGTAGCTATCTGTTCCCTCAGTTGCCGTCCAGCATGGGCCCACATCTCTAGAAGTTGAGTAAATATTTGGCATGCATCAATAGCATGAAGCAGTTCAAGGTGATGGGCCATTTGGTATAAAGAATTAGCTTCAATGGAGGTGGCTCTATTTAGTTTAACTATATACTGAAAAGTGATACTGCGGACGTATGCCTTCATAGTGTCCCATATTATTAATGGCAAAGCTGACCCTCTATTAGTAGTAAAAAATTCCTTAAGAAATCCTGAAATAAGATTGATGTAGTCACTATTAGTCAGTAAGTGGCCATCCAGAGAAAATTGGAAGTAGATCGGATTATGGTCTGAAACTATCCTTGTGCATACTGACATTTCCATAGTTTGAAGCCACATACACTTAATGAAGACCATATCAATTCTTGAGTATTGTTTGTGAGGATGGGAATAATATGTGTAGCCAGGATCTGTTGGATATAAGGTCCGCCAGGCATCACAGATGCCATATAAATTAATTAGGTAATTCAGGGAGAGCCTAATTCTGGGTTTACGCACAGTGCCCTACGATTAGTAGAATCTATGCTGTAATTAATTACATTATTAAAGTCCCCCATTAAAACCAATTCCCCCGCCCAGCTCAATAATTCCAGGGAGAGTGCATAGAATATTTTGGGGTCATCAGTATTTGGTCCATAAACAACACATAATACAAATTTAACAGAATATAAAAGCAGCTGTACCAAAACCCATCTCCCCCTAGAGTCCGCTGCGGTCTTTAATACCTGGCCCTGAAACTTTTTAGAAGAGAGCTTCACCACCCCTCGAATTTCTGTAGACTGTGTTGTACAGGCAACGGTATTGTACCCTAGATCCTTAAGTAGGGCCCTATCTTTGTATGCCAATTGGGTCTCTGTTAAGGCCAGTAAATGATGTTTATAATGTGCATTTTCTTCCCGTACCAGTTGTCGCTTGGACCGTGCATTAATCCCTGACACATTCCAACACATACATTTAATCTTAGCCTTCTTAGCCATCTAAAAAAAATAACAAAATCTGAGTTCCTGTATTTAGATATTCCAATGTGAACACCATATCTCCAAAAAACAAAATATAAATCCTGTTTGAATTCAACCTATTATGACCTATTTCTCCCACCCCCCACCCTGTGCATGTGGGCTGATTGGCATGAATACACTGAATGGAGCCATCAGTGACACTGATTAGAAGGCTAATGCCCACTGCAAACACCACCCCACACAGAACCCCCCACCCCCCTGTGCCCTTGGGAAGGAATCACCCCAATCTAGAGCCATTGTTGGAGAACAGCCCAAAAGAGCCCCCACATCTCGTCCAGCCCGGAACCCCCACCCACCCATACAGAGAATATCATAGTTTTGAAAATAGCTGAATAGCAGAGCGGCAAAAACCAAGAGAGAGAGAAAAAAAATGAAGGGGAGAGGGAAAAAAAAGTAAAACGAGAGAAGAAAAAGCAGGAACAAAGCTTTAGTGCCATTATAACATATTATAACATATTGTCAATTCATACAATATTTGATAGTGACATATGATTGTTCGCTCTTCTGACCCAGGCCAAGGCCTGGGCTGCATCCTCTTCCGAGAAGAACATCTGGGACCGACCATCTTTCATAATTTTGAGGCGGGCAGGTTCCTTCAAAAAGGCTTGAGCGCCTGCTGCTTTGAATCAATCAATAAACTGCTGAATCTTCCATCTCCGGTCCATTGTGGATCTGCATAAGTCAGAAGAAGCAACAATAGATAAATTATCAATTAAGATTGGTGACGTGGGTCGAGCTGTAGAAGAGATAGCTTGTCTGAGGAGGAAGTTCCCAATGTATATTAATATAGGTCAGGGTTGTGTTGTTTTGGCACAAAAGACATTACGATTGAGAGGAAGCTGATGTGCGCGTTGTTTCTGTGAGTCCCAGTCGCTTAGATCAGGAAAAGCCTTCATGCACAAATGAACCATATATTGTCGGGGTCAGAGCCCTCTTGGCCTTCTGGTATCCCAAAAATCCTCAGATTGTTCCGCCTATGTCGATTTTCCATGTCCTCTATCTTAGCTTGAAGAGATTTCAGTAGGCCATCATGATTCTTGAAAGACTTAGCTGTTGTCGTCGCTTGTTCCTCATTACGAGCAACCCTCTCCTGCAGGTCTGCGACATCAGTTGCAAGGTTACTGATCTGCCCAGAGACTTCTTCGAGTGACTTTTGCATCTGTACGTTATCATCTCTTGCCTGGGTGTAACAAACTTGTTCCTGAGCCCGTTGAGATTGTAGGATCAACATAATTGATCTTAAAGGTGGCTCTTGTAGACCCTCCTCCATATGCCCCCCCTTCGTCATAAGCAGAAGAGATTGATCAGATAGATTCTCCGAAGATAAATCTGAAAGGGAGCCAAGATTCGGAGTGGAGGATGTATGCAGGGAGTGTGGAACCAGTGGTGCTTGTTGCTGAAAGCAGTGTTTTCCACTTCTGCCCTAGGGAGCGTAGCGGACAGCCGGGAGATAATCAATTTGTTTTCTCCCTTGGAAATTACCCATTTCCTCAGCGGGCTACTCTTGGCGGCCTGCTCGCCTGGTTTGCTATGCTGACGCTGTCTCACAGGTTTAAGTAATTGATGTGCAGTGGCAGTGACCTGATCTGTGGGCTTTTTCTTTTTCCCCCTGGACAGCCTTACTTTGTCCTGATCAATAGAAGACGCCCCCCCCTTGAGCCAGAGTCACTGCTCCTTGTTTTGCAGGTGAAACACTATCCACAGGCAGAGTAGGCTGCGCAGTTGTGACCTGAGAACACTCATGAGCAAGTAAATGGTCATTTGCAGCCACAACTTTCAAGATCACCCCTGGCTGAGAATTCCCACTTAGCATTCCAGAATTAGATTTGCCTGGTAAATCCTCATCTAGCATCTCTCTAGGATCATGGCATGGCAAATCAACATCATTGAGAGGGAAAGGAAGGAAGATGGAGGGTTGATTCCGCCAAGGGCTCCACTCCATTCTGCATTTTCCCACCCACTGATGCCTCACGGTTGCTGTTTCCTCACAGCAAGTTGAGTGGCTGAACACTGGAAACGCCGTGCTGCTACACCGCTTTCTTCTCAGAGACAGATGCCTCCTCTTCTTTGGGAGGAGTTAATTTCATCGAGGACGCCGTGCTGAGCCATTGATGCGACGCCTTTGGAGAGATCCTGGTTAGTTAATGAATATCAATCTCTCCTGCTGCCTCCTGTGTGCTCTCTTTAGCGTGCTGCTTCCCCTGCTGCTTCCCGGGTTTTTTTTTCTTCTCTCTCAGCGAGTCTGTAGCAGGAATTAACATTTTTCATGCTCACCTTTGTTTGATGCTGCAGCTCTGTTGGAGGCATATTGTTAATTTGTTAAAGAGAGATCCTGGTCAGTCAAGAAATACTGCTGCCCCCCTGCTGCCTCCTGGGTGCTTTCTTCAGCGTGCTGCTCCCCTGCTGCTTCTTGGGTCCTTTTTCTTGGCAAGTCTGCAGCAGGAGCCAACATTTTTTGCGCTCACCTCTTTAGATGTTGCAGCTGTGTGGGAGGCATACTTTCAGCCATACATACCTGGTTCTTTACAGTCGGTATTTTGGCCAAATCGTATCTGCCAGGACCCTGCAATGACTCCCCCAAAAGCCAATGTCTCATGAGGGGCACGTGGCACCCGAGGGGCAGCAAAGGCTTGTGCTGAGCATGGACCAGAGGTGCATTTGGCAACAACAGGGGGACCCGCACCTGTTGCCTCGACAGTCTCACAAGTGGGTCGTCCTATTTTGAAGCTTCTAAGGACCTGCGCAGCCCGAGACCTTGTTGAAGCTGTTTCTAAGGAACTGGTACCAGGGGAAGAATCCTAGTTGGTGGAAGATTTCATGGCAGCAGCAGTTCTATCTACAGTGCCTACTGCATCTCTTCCCCCATTGCCCCGGCCGCAGGATTAATGTCAGGATCACGAGCAAGCACCCTGCGCTATTGAGCGGATGCTGGAGGTCATACCATCCTCTGACCTGGTCCCATTGATCCCAACTCTGACCTCGGCTGATTAATTACCCGGTGGCAGCGCTTCACCAACTATTCAAGAAGCTTTCGCAGAGGGCAAGCAGGACACCCCAGAGCATATATATGTAAGCACTGTCCTTGATAAGTCACATCTGTCTTGGAAGAGTAGCACAGTAAAGTTTTAAAGTAAACTTTTGAAAAAAGCAGTGGCAACAAGACAGTCTCCATGTGGGGCTGGCTCATAACACAATGATTCATATGGGTTGTTATACATTTTGATTCATCATGACTGATTCACTAACCCAATTGTGCATACATAGCATTGGGGATTTCCAAACATTTTCATAATCATCAACTACAACAGACATTTAGCTATATTTGGATATTGACTTACCACATGTTCTACCACCAAAGCACAGTGGCAGTACACTCATAGGGGCATATTCACAAGGACTTATTGCCGAGTTATCGCCACCTTAACGCATCAAAAGTGGAGATAGATTTAACGCCCCATTCACAAGCAGTTGCAAACTGCAGACAACGCAAGTATTTCCGGATAACTGCCGCAAAATTTACCTCCACGGGTGACACCACCAACTAACCCTAATGAGATGCAGAGTAGGCGTTCCCGTGCAAAAACACACGAAAACACCACTACACCACTTTCACAACGAACTGCCAGATCTGCGATGCGAACCAAAAGCAGGCGATAAGCCGCGGTAGCAGCAGGGGTTTAACACCTGCCCACTGCTAGTGTTAAGCAGGACGACTACCTGCAGTATGAAAGGGAGCCCAGCCCAGAGCCACATCTGAAGACCCACAGATGCCATGGAGACAATGATAATGCAGCTCGGAGACCCATGAGGGCCACAACACCCACCAACACCACTCCAGGGCCCCCCCGGGACAAACACATACCTTGCACGACACAAGAGCCACAAAAAGCGCATGAGGTCGTACAATGACAACAAGAAACACATGTGTGGGCAGAAAAACAAGAAACAGTCACTCATCACATTGGAAGTAACAACCAAAAGCTTTATTGAATACAACACAAAACACCAATGCGGAAGACTCCTGTCGGGTCCGTCCGGGACAATCTTGATGTCACAGCCTGGAAAATAAAGCACAAAATCAGAACGTGTGTCATGCGCATCAAAGGAGCAAGACACAGAGAAACAGAGAAGGAAAGAAAGGCAGAGGGAGAAAGAGAGAGAAAGAAAGAAAGGGAGAGAGAGAGAGAGAGGAAGGGAAGGAGAGAGAGAGGAGAAGGAAAGGAAGGAGAGAGAGAGAGAGGAGAAGGAAAGGAAGGGAGAGAGAGAGAGAGAGAGGAAGGAAGGGAGAGAGAGAGAGGGAGGGAGAAGGAAAGGAAGGGAGAGAGAGAGAGAGGTAGAAGGAAAGGAAGGGAGAGAGAGAGGGAGGGAGAAGGAAAGGAAGGGCGAGAGAGGGAGAAGGAAAGGAAGGGAGAGAGAGAGAGAAGGAGGGACATTGCCGCCCCCGCGCACCCAGGCACCACTGCTCACCTGCTGCCACCGGTGTGTCTCCAACCACGTGCCGGTATACACTGCAAGCCACCAGGTCTGCAATCTGTAATCGAGGCCAGAGTCAATCATGGCAGAGTCCATCTCACTGCACACGGCAACAACGCCTGTCTGTCCTGCGCACACATGCAGCCGCACCTTACCCCCTCCCGCTGGCCAGCGCTGGCTGTCCGCACTTGCGCACCCAGGCCCCACTGCTCACCTGCCGCCAATGGTGTGTCCACCAGTGGGCACACCACATGCCCGTGCAAGCTCCAGGCCCAGGTCCCGCCACCATGGCATGCTCCACATCATGCGGACCCGCACCGCGGCCCAGCAGGTCCCACACATGACGCTGAGTCCTGAGGCATCAATGGCAGAGACCACATCAGTGCACATGTCATCATTGCAGGCAGCACACCCGCTCAGCAATTTCGGTACCACTAACCCTGTGCAACCCCAGTCAGCGCCACGTGGTGGTAGGCCCGTGACGGCCGCAAGGCTTCGGGTGCCCTAACCCTGTGCAACTCCAGTCAGCGCCACGTGGTGGTAGGCCCGTGACGGCCACATGGCTTCGGGTGCCACAAACCCCGTGCGCAACAACTCTTGGGCCCTTTACGATTGAGAATCGTGGAACGTTCATCATCCAGTCACCACCGGCAGTGGGGAATGTGACATTGTCGGCCCCTTATATTGGCGGGGTCACATGGCCTGTGACGCCTGTGCCGGATGGGTGTGGTGTGTGTGCAAACATGCCCTTAGGGAGTCGCCGTGACATGCTGACAACTAGACCTGCGAACTGTAGACCACTAGCGTGTAAACCTGCGACTTGTAGCTATGTGGCCCCCCTCGGAGCGTAAGCGGAGTGGTCTGGCATGGCGTACGCTGGACCAGCGCAGGGCTTGCAACAATGACTCGGGGGCTCTGGGCGTGGTTCAGTCCATGTCCGGACAAGGAAGTGACTAATGCGTGTGTCCCTGTTGTAGTGTCTACGGCACCCGGAGCGAAATCGGCAATGTAGCACACTGTGACTGGAATCCACTAGATGAGCATCATTGACATTAGGGGAATCACTGACCCTACATTCATCCACACATTCATACATGAATGATGTAAGACATGACACAGCAGTGCGTTTCTGAATGTTTAATGCACATCCAGTGGAGTTTGCAGCTGGAGCAGTACAGGGCCATGCCAACCCCACTTCACAATTTGGGCCCGTGGAGGATGCCAGAGTCCATCGGAGAATGACAAGTACAGCGGAAGAGGAAGGGTACAGTCCGCAGTGTAGCTTGCTGTGTCATTGGTCACCAAATGGGATATGGTAGTCCATGTCACGGTCCAAGGTGAGTGCAGCAGAGTGTATCGGGCGTCAGTGGAAGGTCATGGGGCCATGTGCGGCAGCAACAGGCCAGGTGGCGGACATGAATGCTAGTGCCTCCTTCTGAACTCAAGCCCTTCCACGTCCTCGTCCTCAGATGTGTGCTCTGCCCCACCTGTGGGTGGTGCAGTTCCGGCTGCGGCACTGTGTGCCACTGACACATCAGGGGCCGGAGGTGGATTGTCGGCCGCACTGTGTGGCAGTGACACATCAGGTGCCGGAGTGGAAATGCCTGCTGCACTGTGACGCACTGACACACCAGGGGGCGGAGATGTGGATGGTGTAGGGGCAGCAGCATTCATCTGTGCCACGCCTTGTGGCAGCAATGCCATGATGAGGACATGCAGGGCATGGTAGATCCCAGCTACATTTTGCTGATGTGCAGCGGTGGCTGCCATCCTTTCCGCCTTCATCCGCACCATGTCCTCCATGAGCCTCCACATGTGTGCCATCTCATGGCTGAGATCGCTGGAGCCACTCTGAGCAGACAGGTGTTCTTGTCTCCGAGTCATGACTCCAGCAATGTCAGCCTGGGCTCGTTGGAGACCATGGAGCGACGTGTGGGTGTCCGTTAGGGACTGGAGGTGGTCCCTGATGGGACTCAGACACCCATGGATGGCATCAAGTTTGGTAGCCATGAGGTCGAACCCCACCCGCACCTGCTCAGCCATCTCCCTCTGGCCCTCCAACACACGGCGTTGGAAGGCCATGTGTTGTTCGGGGGGGTCTTGGGAGACAGCCGGGGTTGTGGTTGCCTCCTGCTGGGTGGTTTGTGGAGTAGGTGGGGTATCCTCGATGCAGCTGGGCTGCCCTGGTCCTGGAGGTGATTAGCGGATGAGTTTAATGATGTCTTGGAGGGCTTGGGTGTCGATGCTGGTGGTGTCCTCCATGTCATCAGTGAAGAGTGGCTGGGACTGCTCTGCAGGAGGTGTTGACGGTGCTCCTGCAATGTGAAGGGGAGATGCTGTGTTACAATGTGTCCACATGTATGTAGCCGCATGGTACATGTTCATATTCAGACAGCATGGCAATGACCGTTGTGACAGTGTGTAGATCAGGGCCTTGATCCAGAGTCATTGTGGGTGTGCACTGTGCTCTGCTTGATTGTACATGTGTGCCATTGTGGCCATCTCCCCCCGTCCCCCCAGTACCTGGTGGTTACTCACCCTGTTGCTGTTGTGTTGTGTCATGTCGAGCAGTGTCCGGTGCCCCGACTCCTGCCATGGTCTCCACACTGATGACTGTCGACACCAGCTCCTCCATGTCATCCAGCTCCAGCTGTGGCGCTGGGCTCCCACCTCCAGTCAGCATTGCTGCCTTCTGGTTGCCTGCGAGTTTCTCCTTGGTTTTGCGCTTTATGTCAATCCATCGCCTCTTGACCTCGTCCATTGACCTCTTGTGCTCTCCGACGGCATTCACCTTGTCCACGATGGACCACCATAATCCATTTTTGGTGCCCAATGACACATTGGAGGCTACGAACAGTTGTTGATGGTGTTCTATCACCTCCGTGACCAGGATCCTATTCTCCTGCGGACTGAACTTCGTCTTCCTCTTCTTCTTGTCCTTGCCCTTCCCTGTCACCGAGGTCCCAGGCTGGTCGTCTGGGGTGCTTGTGGGGTTCCGCTCGTCTTCTGCGCCTGCTCAGGCTGCCTCCATGGTGCTTCGGTGTTGGTCATTTTGTGTTTGTGTGTTTTTTCTACTTTTGTAGTGATTTTCCCGCCTGCCGTGTGTGTATGGCAGGCCTGGAGCTGCTTATCGCTGATTTCCTCATCGCGAATGGGCTCATTGCACGTTTTTTTGGTGTTGGGGTTTGTGTTTTTATCTACGTCGCGGTGGTTGTATCGCGGACATTGGCCGCGTTTTCGGAAGACTATCGCATGGTACCACCGTGTTGTGAATTCCAGGTTAACACAGGGTTATTTTCCCGTGATAGACTGCGATGTGTAAAGTTGCGTTAACATTTTTTGGAGATGTTTAGCGCACGTTCTTGTGAATATCCCCCATAGTCTCATGATTAATTATATTTATCAAGGCCTTGCTGTCACTGCGAGCTTAACAGGGCAGCAGGCCTTTAGAGCATTCTCTGCAAGCTCATATGAAGTATCATAAAATGTAATTTGAAACTAAATGTATTCTACATTACTACACAGTTATAAAATGTGTCTTTCAGAAAGTTACAAGGGACGCAAAATAGTGGAAGCTGCACTAGAACATAATGCAGTTCAGTGATTTCGAAGGGTCGTCAGATTGTTGTTGGAGATGGAGAGAATCACAAACATAAAATGTCTTACTGCGCACAATGGAGTTCTGGTCTACTAGTTAGAAACATGCTCCCATTATTCTCTGATAAAATGGCAATCTTGGATAAAGAGCAATGCTGGAGAAACACAAAACTGTTGCTCATCACCAGTGAAACTACTGCAGTCAGATGTGGGATCCAATACAAGTAGTTTATTTATAAATAGTACAGTTTAAAAAGAGCAATCAAAGTGAGGTGTGAGATCTCCTTAACTGCCAGGCACATACAAATCCAAGCTCAGATTCTACCTTCCTTTCCACCACTTCACGTTCTACCATACCACATTCCATACTATAAGAAAATAGGTTATTAATTGGGGATGATGCAAGTCATAAGTAATAAGTCCAAACTCTTGACAGGTCTAACAACAAACAAGTTCAATAGATAAATCTGTGCTCAACCCTTGGTAGCTATGGCACAGAGCAGACAGGCTAACCTTAAGGAAAAGTATGTCAAATATTTAGCAGTACCAAAAGAATTAAAAAGTCAAAAAACAACATAACCACTTTCACAAAGTAGAGAAAATTTTAATATTAAAATGACACCAAAACAACTACAATCAAATATGGGGAACTGGAGTTATGAAGTTTTACATCACAAAGAGCCAAGAAAATGTAAAGCAGCAATTAGAAGTCACTGTTGACAAGGCCTGATCATAATGACGCAGTGATCAGATACACCAAGTGAGTCGTACCGGTTACAGATTTTACCTTCTTACTTCGGGACCAATATTGAATTTGGCAGAGTGCTCAGTAGCAAATGGTTATAGCCTGCCTGCCCCAAAAGGTGACAGGTGGACTAGAAGCTTTCTGATGGTGGTTGATCCATTTTCTTATTGATGGAATGCTTATGATGGAATACTTATGCTGTGGACTTCATGCAGTATGGGTCATCAGAGTAAAGCCATCACACAGCCCTGTCTAGTTAGAGCAGACTGTATGTTGTTTTTTTTTTGTTCCTCGCCACCAGGAAAGGCCTTGCATTGAGGGACAGAAAAAATATAATGATCTCAACACCCAGGGAGAAAACATTCAGAGTGCACGGATCATGTTAGGAGTTTGTTTCTGAAAAAAAAAAAAAGTTGGTGAATGGCTGTCAAAGCCAATAATCCCTGTCCACCAAACTTATTGTACCTTGAAAGGAATCGCAAGACTGCGGTCCTTCTCAAGGTACAAAGATCACTGCCAGGCCAGCGATCATATTTAATTTTGACAGATACCATCAAGAGTACCATCAAGATGACGGAGGTCCTCTGCACCCTGATGGTCTTTACTCTGCCCTTCAAACTTGAAATTGGTCCCTCAGTCTCTGTAACGAAAGTTATAATCCACCAGTGAGGTAAGGCTACAGGCTGTATCTGGCAAAGTACTCTCAAAGTTGGATAGTTGTTTGACGAGGTCCTGCTAAACCCATTGGTTTTGGCAGACAAAGCTTAGAGTGGGAAAATTGAAATTTCTTTCCAGCCAAAGTCCTCTTGTCAATTGGATGCATTTCATACCTTCACCCAGTCAAGGTTTCTACTAAGGAGCTCAAAATCCTCCAGCAAATCAAACCTGGAAACTGCATACAATGAAGTCCTCTTGAAATCTGATACCGTTTCCACGTGGTACTACTAAAGCTGCAGAGGTCTTGGAAGTCCGAAAAGTTTTGAAGTCCCACCTTTTCAGACTTTCTGGAGAAGTTCCTCTTGGTCTCCTCTAAGGCTCCTAGGATCTCAGAGACAACACTCAGGGGCCAGGACTCACTCCAGTAGAGCAACCTGCATGTTCCAGTCCAGGTCCACTTGCTGCTGATGAGCTGGCCACTCCAGATAAACATACCTCTTGCAGCTTGTTGTGTCCCTGTAGTCACAAAGGATGACAGAAAACTGACCCTTGGAGTCTTCTTGTCAGTCCTGGATTAAATTGGTACCAGGTCCAGCCCCTCAGGTTTCCACACAGGTTATAGACAGCAGGTTCAGTCATTTTATGTCCTTGCACAGCTCCTGAAAATGTTCTGCTAACCTGGCACAAGATGCCACTTTTATAATATTCACTAGTCAGGGTTTAGGGTAGACTCCTGGATACTCCCTAACCAATGACAAAAAAAGTTCCCAGTGTCAACCCTTCCCACTCTTGCAGCACATCCTGTTTGCATCACTGAAAACAATACCACAGTAAACTATTATGGGTAAAATCCAACATTTAGCACTCTTCTGCCCTTGGAGGGGGCTAGCATCCCAGCTAGCAGTTTATCTAGGGAAATATACCTCACTTCCATGTCTTCCTGCCAAAATGTGTATACCACTGTTTCTACTCTAGGAGCAATTTTCACACCTCATTTAGGGAACCACAGATAGGGGCCACTGCTAGCAAGCTAATGCTAATTAGCCTAGTAGAGTTTCAGGCAATATCTAACTTTTTAAGCTAATTTTCTAAAAAATTAATTGAGAACCCACTGGGGGGAAAACACTTTTCTTTGAATTCTAAGGAGGACGAAATTAGAAAAAAGTCAATTTGGGCAGAGGAGTTATAGCAAAGGTAAGAGGTACAAGTAAATTCAGTTTTATCAGAAAATTTAGTACACCATGGTTACTAACTCAAGGTCACATAATAAGAAAAAATATTTGGGCTATTTTGGTTTCTCTTAGAGATGGTTGAATGTAATATTAGATTTTTAACAAAATTACCCTCCCATCAATGATTTTGTCCAATTGAGGCATAAGTGATGGAAAAAAAGAATAATAATAGAACTAGCTTAACATCAACTGCTTAGAGAAGATTGCGCAATGGGCCCAAAGAAAAAGGTTCTTTTTAGGAGGAAGCAAGATGGCGGCCGCTTGGGTGAGGCTGGATATCTCAGGGGGATGCAAGATGGCGGCCGCTTAGGTGGCACACTGACCATGGTGGAGTTTCTTCATTAATTAAGGACTGACCTGAGAGGCAGATGACCCTCGATGTGGAGCTCGGGTGCCTTGGTGTTACAGGGGGCTGCCCTCGGCTGGCTTGGATCTTCGAGGGACTTGCGGTGCTGAGACAGCTTGCTGCGGCGGAACATTCGGACTGTGCTGCCTGCTGTGCCGCAACCTCTGTCTTAACTTCTGAGGCTTCAGCGATGGGGCCAAAATCCGCTGCTGGAATCTCAAAGGCAAAGAGTGCTCGCCCTTCCATGCAGACTGCCCCTGGCTCAGCTGAGCAGGGAGGCGAGAGCGTGGGGGGCCCATACCGCGGCTCGGATGCCGAGCACCAGCATCGTAGAATCAGGACCCTCTAGAGAGGAAAGGAAGAGGTGGGGCTGCCGGGAATCATCGTCCGGTCGGCCCTACGGTGGCTGATCTCCTCTGGGGGTCAGCTGCAAAGCAGGCACAGTACCCGCAGCAGGAAGGAGCGGCAGATACTAGGGAAATAGCACACCTCATGCCGGCCCGAACAGATGCCAGGTTATGCTCATAAGTCCGGATCACCAGGAAAGAAGCTCACAGCTGGGTCCACCATACAGGAAGAAGGTATGCCGGTATGCTCTCTCCCTCCGGCTCTTAGTAGGGGGAAGGACAAAAATGAAAAGGACTCAAAAGCCCCAGACAGTGCGATGCCTTAAGCATTAAATGAGAATAATGAAGCAAGAATGGGGGATGGGTCCCCTGGGTCTGGTGAACCCCAGGTCCCCTTACGTGGGGAAAAAGACGTAACAAGCCTGGTGGCAAGGACTGCTTTACTGACTCTATTAAGCCTGTCCCCACCGATGCTATTAACCCTTGCAACCAGGAAGTGGTGAGGCAGGGGAGCCTCAATCAGTCCTTAGGCTCGATACTGGCAGAATTGCACCGGGGGGAGGGAGAGACCGATAAATGGCATCTTGATAAAGAACCAAGTGACTGCTTCTTCTCATTATCGGATGGGGCCGAGTGGTCAACGGATGGCTCTGGTACCTCCTCGAAGCCCAGTGACAATGATAGTGACCCCCAAGAGGGCAAAAGGGCCCGGGCCCTGACTGCTCACAAGATAGGGAAAAAAGACAGCCAGCGACCCTCAGGGGTCAAAGATCTTGCCTGGGATTACACACCCACAGGTCACTTCACCGGCTCCCCCCCAGGGGGGGCTACCAGGCACAGGTGCCCCGGATTCCCACACACTGGAGGCCATTTATCAAGCGATCTTAATGCACTGGGAAGAGACGCGCCAATATTGTCGCAAAGCTCAGTCTACCCTACGGAAGGGTCAAGGGGTGGTCAGGAAGCTGACTAATGCATGTAATTCCATCGGGGAATGTCTGACGGTCCTCAAAGCGAGAATTACCTTAACAGAGACAGATCTAGTAGCTACACAGGTGCAAACGGAGGCACATGAATCCAAGATGGTTGACATTCAGTGGAAGCTGGAGGAGCGTGTAAACCATCAGAGACGCAACAATTTGCTCTTGCTAGGGGTCCCCGAAGGAGTCGAGGGGTCGGATACCCGAGCCTATGTAGTGGAATTACTACAAGTTGCCCTCCCGGAGCTGACAGGTTGGAACTGGGCACAAGAAGTGCAGCGGGCTCAGAGTTTCTTTTACACTGAGGCATCCACTGAAAGACGATTCTAAGCCACGGGCCATCCTTTGTGTACTTCTGAGACTTTTTATTGAGACAGGCAATTTTTGAGAAAGCCAGGCCAGAAGCGAAGCAGTCCTGTGGGGGAGTCTCGTTTTTTGTGCAGCCAGATTTCTGCCACACCACAGTTGAGAGGTGCTGGTGGTTAAGGCAGCTGATAAAGCCTTTTCAGGACAAGAATGCGCAAGCCTTCCTGGTTAATCCAGCATGTTTAAAAGTGATTTTGGGGGGCAAATGCAATTTTGTGTGTTGGAGATTAAGGCGAAGGAATACCTGGAAGGTTTAAAGCCATAGGAAATTATAAGACATTTTCAAATTAGGATTAATATAAAGTTAGCCTATGTACATATTTAGGACTCTGATTTTAGAGTGAGTGCTAGAATCAGAGCAGGCTCTCCCTTTCCCTCTTTACGTTTTTCTTCCTTTCTTTATCTTTTTCTCTCAGGTCAGTAGGAATATGGTTGCATATATTGTATAACTCACGGGTCTTGTGTGCTGCACCCATCTCGCACAGACTTTGCAGTCTGATTGCTTCTTAGTAACCCTGGGCGTACTGTGCGTAGCGAGGCTACGCGGAGGGCCACGGTTTGGAAACAAACTCCGTGGAACTCCGTGGAGCTCCGCTCCTGCTCACCTCCACCCCCTATTAAGATATAACTTACAAGTAATTTAAAAAGTAAAAAACACTTACCTGTTTACCACGGCGTCCCGGGCTGCCCTCCTCCTCTTCCTCGCCATACGGGTAATGCTTGATAGAACTGCGCATGCGCACGCGCCCGCGCATTTCAATGCTCATGCGCGGGCACGCGCGCATGCGCAGTTCTATCAAGCAGTACCCGTATGGCAAGGAAGAGGAGGAGGGCAGCCTGGGGACACCGCGGTAAACAGGTGAGTGTTTTTTACTTTTTTAAAATTACTTTTAACTTATATCATAATACAGGGGTGGAGGCGGGTGGCGGGCCAACTCCGCTCCGCTGCGGAGTGTGCGGGGATGTGCCTACTCCGTGTTCCGTGGAGAACGCGGAGTAGGCAAATCCGCACACTCGCAGCGAGCGAGTAACTTCGCCTCATGGTTACTTCTTAGGGTATGGGGGGATGGGTAGGGTGGGGTGTGGGGGTCGGATCGGAGGACAGGTGGCATGGGTGAAGGGCAGGTGAAGGTGGGGGCGCAAACCAAATGTTTTTTTACCCAGAGATGGAATAGAGCTTAATACAGAACGGTCACTTCGTTTATTGATAAAATTACGAGTAGGAACACCAAGTTGGTGCAAACAAGGACCAAATGGGTAAAATAAACATTTGTTTAATAAATGTGGACGGGTTGAACGATAGATGTAAGTGGTCAAGGTTGGCTGAGTTTGTGAGGATGAATACTCCTGATATCGTGTGTCTGCAAGAGACACATATTCCTTGGGGAAAAAGGGAGCTGATGGGTATAAGGGTGTATAGCATGTTGACTTGTACATCTCAGAGCTCCAATATCTGGGGGGTTGCGATTCTCGCAAAAGTCCCCATAGGGCTGGCCAAACGCTAACTGTCAGATGCGCTGGGAAAGTGGGCATTGGTAGAGTTGGAGGCAGGCCTTACAGTGTGTGCAATATACGGATCAAATCAGGACGACCCAAGATTTTTGAGGACCTTGAGTTAGAGCTAGCAACCTAACCACACCCGTTGGTTATTTGCGGCCACCTTAATATACATCAACAAGCTGAGACCCACCGAGCCCAGCAGTACCAGGGGAAAAAGCCTAGAGTTTACAGGGTGCTGCTTTCTTTTATGGATAGCCATGGTCTGGCCAACATCTGGAGCATTAAAAATCCCAGTAACCCAGGCTATACCCATTACTCCTGCCCCCACAAGAAATATGTTAAACTTGATTACTTTTTAACTACAACAGATCTTGTTAAAAAGGCTGACATTAGGAAGCTTCCAAAGGTGGTCTCAGACCATAACCCGTTGATTCTGGAGGTCGAGGTCCCTAAGGCTAGTAAACCCCGTAATAAATGGACTTTTGATAGGAAACCTCTGGCGAACGTAGCTTATGTCGAACATATTAAGAACTGGGCACAGGAGTTTTTTGACATCAACAGATATAGTACTATTAGGGGTATAGTCTGGGATGCTTTCAAGGCTGGTCTAAGGGGTGAAACTATCAGCTTTGTCGCCCGTGCAAGGAGGCAGTGCTTAGCAGAGAATGAGTGGCTATTGAGGGAGCTGGCCGAGGCTGAGGAAGAGCGTGTGACTCTGATAGCACAAGGGCAAGGGGTGGCACAAACTCAGTTTAGGATTACCGCTTTAAAAGCTGAAGTTAATAGATAGCTCACTCAGAGATCGGCTGAAGAATATCAGTCGCATAAATACGAATAATATGAGTATGGAGAATTAGTTGGGAAGAGGTTACACTACAAACACGGCAGAAAATGACTAGAAACTCGATATCCTCAATTAATAGGGATGGTCGAACTTATACAGAGAACATCGATATGCTAAGAGTATTTAAAAAATATTTCCAGCTATTGTATAGGGAAGAAGTAGGGGCACCTTTGGATATTTCTCAAGTAGTAACAGAGGCGGAACTTGGGGCTACTCTCGATCAACCTGGTAGGAATGAGCTAGAAGAGGATTTTACACTTGAGGAGGTTCTAGCAGCTCTGCATACCCTACCATCAGGGAAGGCGGCTGGCCCTGATAAAATACCTTTAGAATTATACAAGGTACTTCAAACTTTGATAGCCCCCATACTACTGGATTTGTTCTTGGGGGTACAACATAATGACCTTCCACCAGAGTCTTGGAAAGAGACAGATATTATTATATTTCCTAAGAAGGACAAACCACTGGGTACTCCAGCTTCATACAGGCCAATATCTCTGATTAATTCTGATACCAAGATATATTCCAAAATTTTGGCCAGCCGGCTGGGGAGGGTCATAGGTCATCTGGTGTTGCCCTGGCAGCACGGTATCATTCCCAGTAAAGGGACAATTTATCACATAAGATGGGCTATAACATTGTTTGACATCAAAGCTGAGATGGGGTGGCAGATGGCTATGATCCTCCTCGATGCCAATGGGGGAGGAATCGGAAAATATAATAATATCAAGGGGGACTAAACAGGGCTGACCCTGTTCTCCCATCCTGTTTGCTCTAAATATAGACCCTCTGATAGATAAGATCTTAAATAATCAGGGGATAAAGTCGGTTATCTGCGAAGGGTTCGAGACCAAGGTGCTAGCATATGCTGATGACATCGCCAAGGTCACCACCAACCTGGCAGGAGCAATCAGATTAATCCCCAAAGATGGCCACAGAGACAGAGCTCCCAAGAGAGGCTCCTGGACTTGGGATCGATTATTCGTAAAATATCCCGGTTTTGGTCCTGCCATACATCCAGCTCTTCAGGAAACTATCGTTACGAGGACTGATCTATTTCTGAAGGAGTTTCTTGAGACCCTGCCCACGTCCAGGAAGGAAGATCTCAACTGACTGTGAGTCGGATCACTCCAGACGAACGAACCCACTCAGGAAATGTCCACTGAATTTTGGGGAAACCGAGTGCATCCGCTGGCCAGCCCGCCATCCCTGCATGCCTGCAGGGCTCATGTGAGTAGCTGAAAGTCGTGCTTACCTGGTCTGAGACAGAGGACCATCTGTTACTCCCGGACCTGCTGGGGTGGTTTTTCTCACGATGATGATCTTCCGCATGGCCGGCTGTCTGCCTTACAGCTGAGGCTTTCTGTAGGCCTTGCCGGGTCTTTGAGGCCAAGACCCTCGGTCTTTGCTAGGTTGTCTGTCTCACGTGGGACGTTCGTCCGCCTCGCAGGCTGTCGGCCGCATGATTGAAGTTTCTGCTCTCTTGTGGGGACGCGCCCTGAAGAGGAGCCGCTGCGCTTGGGACTACATGTGTTCGAATATCGCGGATTGGCGGCAGCACAGCTGACACTTGTTGCGCCCTGTACTTTCTAAAGATGGATTGTCGCGGAGGTGGCACAGATTCGGGGAGTGGAGTGTGCCGCATGCTTGGCTTTCGCTTTGGGAGCTTGTGGGACGGCGCGACTTCCGTCCCTGGTGGGTTTCAGTCAAGAGGCTGATTTGTTGCTGGGGCGCACAGTGGCTTGCCGTGCGCTTCACAAGATTACGTGTTTTTGTTTTTTCTTATTTATTTTTTTAGAGTTTTATATAGCGCGAACTAGACCCGAGACATTGGGTATCAGAGCGCTTTACATGAGCACCAGTTTCGTTACAGATGGACACATTCTTTTTTTTTAGGCACAGGGTGCTTAAGTGATTCGCCCAGAATCACAGGATGTTGAGTGTTGTTGCCGAGACTCGAACCCGGTTCCCCAGCTTCGAGGTTGACCGCTCTAGCCATAAGGCTACATCCAGCCCTCCATTTTGGGGCCACTACTCCACCGAGCCCTCATGCTTAATTTTTTTCCAAGATGGCGATACACTGCCCTAGTGAAAGGGACAGAGGACTTTTCTTGTACAGGTTCTAGAAAGTGAAGTATGACCATGTTTCTTGGCAGACACTCACACTGAAACTGAAGAAGGACTCCAAACTCAATAACAAGGAGAATCTACCAATTCTAAAACGTCGGCCATATCTGAACAGTATTTTTGGTGTTCCACAACCTAACATTTAAATCATTACAAGACCAACTACAGGCTGTATAACTGATATGATGGAAGGATTCACTGACCTTACCCTGCTTAATCCAAGCAGTTCCAGCTGGTCAAATGTATGCATTTCGGTAGGGCTACTTCTATATTGAACATGTCAATGTGAAGCTCATTGGTTGACTTTCCCACTTTTGGAAATAATTGAAGCTCTACAATACACTAAGCGGCAACCCTCACCAGTGTGCCGTTCTATTTTCGTGGGCCGGGTGAGCACTAACTTAGTTCTACCACCCTTTTCCCTCTCCTGTGCTAGTAGCTGGCTTGATATCTTCCTATATCTGAGGGGTGCAGGCCAACCTGATACCCGGCTCATCTGACATCCAGTGAGTATTAGCAATGCTTCCTATAACCCCTATGTTTGCCTGGGGCCGACCCTGACGGCAAGCCCTTTGAGAGAATTGCTCCTCACTCCTCCTTTTGATCTTCCCTTTCGCTCCCCTTCCAGGCATATTCTTGCAACTAGTACTATCTCGATACTATTATGTCTCCAGCAATGGTCCCCAATAAACCCCTCGATACTGCACTTATGAGGTATGGGCCGAACTCGTGGAGCATCACATATCCGAAAAATATCTCAAAGAACGCTAAGAAGAATCTCAAACATAAACTACTGAAACAGCACCCAGAAACTCTAATAGCGGATACTTACCACAGCATGACTAATGCCACTAAGAAAACTGACTTTATCTTCTATTCCAAACGCATGGCTAAATGGAAAAACATCTTCCTTCTCCTCCTTCCAGTCACTAAGACAATCAAAATTCCTTATGGAATATAACTGATGAAATCCCCTTCCCTGTCTTTTAGAGGAAAATTGAAATATCTATTTTCAGGTCTGGCAATATATTCATATAAGCCACTGATCCTCACCTAAAATTCTTCGATAGACATTTCTGTACATTGGTCACTTCACTCACACAACAGGGCCAAACATCCCCAACTCCTCTCTCCCCTGTAACTCAATTCATCTACCCTGAACAGTCCCGTCTTCTTCCTCCTAACGGCCCACCATCTATCTCCGTGGCACCCCTAGACACTTCCATCAACTTTGTCATGTCCACCAACACACACCACAGATCAATGCCCTCTAAAACGACTTCTCTCAATCCCTCCCTATCTGGCAACCGCACTAAAATACACATAGATGAGACTCACACCAAGCCTAGGGTCGCGGGCCCCTCCCCTAGTCCTGCATCCACTAATCCTACAGCTGATGTCCTTACTTCTAGCGGTAACTCTACTCCACTCTCCCAGACGAGGGACATCCCCAGGTCCTTTGACACGGATCATCCCTATAGCGTTGAGCTCTCTGCCCCCCTGTACTCAGGATGAGCCACATATTCTCCTACTCTCAGTTTACCTAACACTCGGTCTCCTTTGGACACAACCAACAACCTTGATTCCCCCCTCAAATACTCACCCTAGACAATTGCATTCTAGATGGTCACCTCGCACTCCCACCTTGACGTTGAATCACTCTGCAACAATTGAGGCCCTCTGCAGACCCTGCGACGAGGCCACTATCCCAAGAACATCATCGACTAATCTGCCGGCACTCCCCTCCCTCCGTAGGCAGACCCTAACCATCCCACCCAGACTGGCCTAAATCCTAGTCCTAATGACATAGACCACCCCCATATCGAGGCGATCCCCTCTCCCTCTCATGCAGATCTCACTGCGTTTTCCCCCACTCTCAATGCTGGATGCACCTCCAACTCTCCCTCACAGATTCTGAAGCGAATGGATCATAAACTCAACTCTCTTGTGATCGACTTAGCACATCTTAGACAGGATCTCTTTAATCAGGACATCCTTGCCGGCTCTCACTCTTACAAAACCTCTCATTCAGGTTATTCATATACCTTTCAATACCCCCCTGGCCCACCATTCCTTTAAGCCGGCTGGCCAACAGACCCCACCATGCACACTGCCCTCTCTCCGCTCTGGACATGAATGCTCTAAGTGAATCCTACCTCCCTAAGTCCCAGGCTATTGTTCATAATCCTACCTCTACAATCCCAGTAATTGTGGGCATAAATAGAACCCACGTAATCCCTAACTCGCCCAGACCTCCTGCGCAATACACCACCATCTATATAAAAAAAACAGCTAAGGAAAATCCCTGCCCTCTTCCTTGCATGCTCGTCAACTATAGATAGGCATCACAACACGCTACAGATATCGCTGTAACCATTCTCAGTTAGGGAATTGATATTGCTTTCCTTACAGAAACTTGGCTCAATGACCACTCTATCGCCATTCTTGACCTACTTACTCCTCCTGGGTACTCCATCATTAGACATGACAGGACTGAAAAAACAGGAGGAGGTCTAGCCATAATCCACAAAGCGGAAATCCAACTTTTCATTCTAAAGAAAGCTGGATACGCAACTTTTCAATACCTTGGCGTTGAACTTAAAGATAAAGGCTTCCCTCCTTTCAAACTTCACACTATCTACCAACCGCCTGGTGATCGCCCCCTTTTCGCCGAAGAGTTGTCTGATCTACTTACTCAGTTCTTCCTTACTGACTCGAAGGACGTGTTTTTGGGAGATTTTAACATCCATTGGAACAACACAGAAGACTCCACAGTCAGGCGCCTCATGGACCTTCTTGAGATGAATGATCAAAAGCAACTCTGCAACAAACCAACTCACATCAAAGGTGCTACTCTAGACGCTATTATCACAAGTGACGAACTGGACTCCCTTAGTGACATCTTACCCATTGACTGGTCTGACCACCATATCATACTGTTCAACATCAAGACTATCGCCAAACCTCACTCGGACGTAACTAACAAACCCAAGCAGTGGACCAGAAACCTCAAACAAGTCCCTTCTATGGAGCTGGAATCTAAGATTCATGTACAACTTCAACATCTACTGCTCTCTCAAAACGCTAATGAGCTCACTGCCCACTTCAACAAGGCGATAACGGAAGTTCTCAATTAAGTTGCACCGCTCAAACTAAAACAACAAAGATGAATCCAATCCAAATAATGGTTTAACTCTGATCTCAACAATGAAAGAAGACAACTCAGAATAGCAGAAAGGACATGGAGACAAAACCCCTCGTCATTACATCTAACTCTCCTCAGAACTGCTAGGTTAGCATACAAGAAGCACATTTTCAGAGAAAAAGCCTCCTTCTTCCGTACCCAACTTGACTGTGCAAAGAACAGGCCCAGGGAGCTCTTTAACATTGTCAAACAACAAACCACGTCTTCCCTACACGAAATAATAGCCTCCAAAGAACGATGTGATGAAATTGCCAGCTTCTTCACAGACAAAATCGCTAAAATTGAGCAATCTTTCCCTCAAGTCACTACCTTTCCTCCCCTGCTAACCACTCTCACGCCTCCCCCGACGGCAGTCCGACCACCCGAACTTTTCAATAATCATTCAACCCCAAATGGCACATATGACAACTTTTTTAACACCCAATTGAAAAACGCCAATTGTACAAATTTCAAACCAATGACTGAGCTAGAGGTCTTCAATATTATTGCAAAATTAAAGCCTACTTTTCACACTGAAGATCCTCTCCCTGCAAAAATAGTACATAACCTAAACCACATCATCGTCCCGTGTTGGACAAAAATCATTAATACTTCCCTCGCCTCTGGATGTGTACCGGAATCCCTCCAACTAGGTCAAATCACACCTATACTCAAATCACACCTATACTCAGACCCTAACGATCTCAACAACCTCAGACCTATCTCTAACCTCCCGTTCCTAGCTAAAACCATGGAAAAATGTGTCTTACAACAACTCAACAGGCACATAGGTGAAAACAACCTACTTGACTCCTTCCAATCTGGTTTCAGGAAAGGCTGTAGCACAGAAACCACCATGCTCAACATTGCAGATGACATCCATCGATCCTTAGAGAATGGAGAGGATTGCCTAGTCATCCTACTCCACCTTTCAGCGGCTTTTGATACAGTAAATCACCTGTCCTTATTGGAATCACTGAAGATACGCTTCGGTTTCAATGGCACAGTTTTAAAATGGTTCACGTCTTACCTACAACACTGAACACAAAAAATCAAAATCAGGTCTTGCCTCTCGAACCCCACACATGTCACCTTTGGTGTCCCCCAGGGCTCAATCATCCCCCCCTCACTTTTCAACCTCTTCATGGAACCCCTCACTATCATCTTAAAACAAGCGGGGATCAAATATCACCTCTATGCAGATGACACGCAACTATACTACAAAATCAAATCACACAGTGACATCCTTCATCTTAACGCCACACTGAGTAAGATTCAATCTTGGTTCTACTCCAACCATCTAAAATTAAACCCCATCAAAACGGAAGTTATCCTGTTCTCTCCTAAAAATAATCACCTTCCAATCCAAGGCTAGATTAATAACCTGAAGTCCCTAAATTGTTCGCTCACTCTATCCAACTCGGCTAAATACTTAGGCTTCACCCTGGACAACAATTTGACTTTAAAGGATCATATCAATTACTCAGCCAAAGGAGCACTTTACACACTAAAACACCTCAAAAAAATTAAACCATTTGTTCCATTAGATGATTTCAAATGGGTTGTTCAATCTCTGGTCCTCTCCAAACTTGACTACGGGAATGCTATTCTCACAGGGACCCCGAAAACTCACCTTGCCCCCCTCAGAACAGTACTAAACATGGCAGCCCGGCTCATGACAGACTTTAAATGGTATGAACATATCCCGCCTGCCCTTGAGTCCCTAAACTGGCTTGCCATTGAAGGAAGATGCATCTACAAGACTGCCTGCATCACCCACAAAGACCTTCACTCTCATTCCCCTGACTATTTAGACAACAAACTCACAAAAGCAGAAAGTACCAGACCTATGAGAAGCTCTAACGCTCTTCTTCTCGTACCTCCCAAATTAAAAAGGAAAACTACCCAGGCTCGCTCTTTTTCAGGGAATGCTTCCAGCATTTGGAGCTCCCTCCCGAAGGACCTACGATGCAACCCCTCCTTCCCGGGCTTCAAAACAGACTTGAAATGCCATCTTCTCAATAAATACTGGAACCCATGAACAAACTGAACCTTGGTTCAATTAGGCTCTCTTGATCAGTTTAGTCTCCGATGATCAGTTGGCTGTTTCTTTCTTGGTGTTTGCCTCTATTGTTCCCTATGTCCTTCTCTCCTTGGACTCTAATTTGTTTTGAATGGACCTCACTTCAGTAATTTCCACCCCATGGCCATACGTTTTTTCTTTTATGTGTATATATTCCTGTGTGCTCCTCACACTCTGTAGAACTATACTTCCCTTGTTTTTATATTTTATGTAACATGAACCTACGACTATTGCCCAGTGATTGATTATTGCCTTGCTCTTGACTCTGTAAAGCGCTCTGATACCTCAGGGTCTAGCTAGCACTATATAAAACCTTTTAAATAATTAAATAAAATAAATAAATCAAGGAAGCTGTAGCCATTGCCGAAATATTTGGGCAAGCTTCAGGGTATTCCCTGCATGAAGGGAAAATTCAAGTAATTTGCACAGATAACCTTGGCTTTAAAGATCCTTGGCGCGTAGACACAGTAGTGTATCTGGGTATTCGCATTAGTCCAAAGGTAGACACAATAGGCAAGATTAATTTTAATCCTTTGATAAGGACAATATATACAGACCTGAAGCGAATACATGGGTTACATTTATCTATTATCGGCCAGGGCAATGTTTTAAAGATGACAATGCTTCCTAAAATTCTATACTTTTTTCGGTCAATCCCGGTGACGATAAGACGTACCACAGGGTCGGGGCGGGCTGTCCATTCAAAACATTACATTCTACTATTGGGCGGCCCTTTTACAGCAGATGCCTATCTTGTTTACCACGGGTACTGATGAAGAGATAGATAATGAAAGTCACTGTAAACTACCAACGATATATGAGTTGGCTATAGGGGAAAAGGCATGGAGTTGCTGCTGCGGCAATTAGAGCAAAGCTATTACAAGAAAGTTCGGTTTAAGGTGGTGTATAACGCCTGGAAAATTTGGAGCAAAGTGCGTAAAGTTATAGCGATTCCGAAGCTTTGCCGATATACAACTCTGTGGCGATCCACTCTTTTTCCGCCCCTTTTCTATGACACCATGGGAAGACAGTGGGAACAGCATGGCTTGACAACAAAAGCATGGCCTTTATTCTTTAGATCAGATCTGCCCTTTTACTCAACTGCAGCAAGGGTTTGGAATACCCGATAAACAATATTTTAAATATGTGCAAGCCTGGGGATTTATTACTGCCCTTAGACCAGCTATATCTCTAGGCAAAATCCCGGTAGTAGAGGCAATTGCTTGGAGGAACAGTAGAATAAAGAACATTTATAGTGTGCTGCTTGACAGCCTGCCTGATGATCTTGAAAAAACTGAGGCAGATTGGGCTAGGAAGTTAGGTAATCTTGATGCTGACTTATATATGGCAATGTCATTAACCGCAAAGATTTTCTCATCAACAAGTTTGAAGGCACAGCATTATAAAACTGTATTTAACTTGTATTCTACCCCTGCCAAGCTGTTTGATTGGGGCAATAGAACAGATGACAAGTGCCCAAGGTGTGGGGAAGAGCCAGCTACAATATAATACACATGTTTTATGACTGTGCCAGACTACGTCCCTTGAAGATTGTGTTGGTCTTACACTTCTAAAAGCTGACCATAGCAAGCTAGCAGATACAGTCAGAACCAACAAAATGCACATTGAAGAGGTAATGCCGCAACACAAGGTTCATACAGAGCAACTTGAACACTTGCGGCGGCAGCTATCGTGTCTACAAGAAAGGGTGGACGATGCAGAAGGAAGGGCCCGTTGCAACAACTTACGGATCGTGGGACTACCGGAACGCAGTGAAGGCTCAAACCCCACCCAATACATAGAACAATGGTTCAGAGACATGATTGCGCCGGAAGGCCTCACTGAATTTTTTAGTGTGGAGAGAGCGCACAGAATACCGGCGCGACCCCCACCCCCTGGTGCCCCGCCTAGGCCGATAATAGAACGTATACTTAACTTCAAAGACCGGGATACCCTGCTCCGCTCAGCCCGTGAAAAAGCCCAGATACAATTTGAGAACAAGAAAATATCTCTATACCCAGATTTTACATTGGCAGTACAAAGTCTGAGAGCATCGTTCCAGGAAGTTAAAAAGCAGCTCAGAGGCCATAACTTGAAATATGCTCTCCTTTTCCCAGCCAGGCTAAAAGTGATACACAACCAGAAATCCCACTTCTTTGATAGCCCGGCCGAGGCAGAGGAATGGATGTAAGTTACATTGACGCCATGCCCATCACAAAGCTCATATTCAAGGGCGAAACCACACAAATCTCTGAAGACTGGACACGGTAAAACAGACTGCAAGAAATCGCCTCAACTGGATGCCATGGAGAGCCCATCCCAGGAGCAAATAATTGAAGGTCAGAAATCAGTGAAACTGGCGGCTGCAGGGCTGGAGGAAGAAGACGCACACTCGACGGCTGGATCGCACGACTCATCAGAAGACAATACTGTACATTCAGACTCTGAAAACAGCTTAGCCCTCTTCCCTTCTATCACCCCACAGACAGTGAATGACTACTTGGGCTGATGTACTTGGTTTGTACGTACAGGAGTCGGGGAGATCTGATGTAGGTAGTTAAATTGTTGTATATTGCATAAATAGACCTGGCAACGCTCGCTTATATGTTATGCTAGGGCCCGAGATTGACCGGCTATGGGTCTACTTCGGTGTATAGCACCCCTATACTTACTATTGACCATGGTTTCCACCCTCCCCAATGCAAATGCAATTTTGTCTAAATTGTTAGACTTTACAGTTGTTCTTATTATCATAGTTTGGTCCTCTGCTGTTCTGTGGGGGAACCCGGTATTGGGGATTTTTGTTAGTTTGGACAGACTCACTCACTACAAATTTAGTATCTGCCACCAAGACTGCATGGGGATAGGTATGACACAGCAACACAAATCATTTTATGGCTACAACGGGAAACTACAAGGACTTGACCTGGAATGTTAGGGGGATGGGGTCTGTTCATAAGAGACATAGAATCTATGCCCAGTTCAACAGAAGGAAGGTCCACATCGTACTATTGCAGGAAACGCACCTTACTCACTCCGAAGCTGCTAAATTAAGGAAAAAGTGGCAGGTGGCGGGGCAACTGTTCTGTACATCTTATTCTGCATTTGCGAGGGGAGTAACCATATGGATCAGGAGCAGCACCCCATTCGTAGTCCTTGAACAGAGTATAGATATAAATGGCAGGAATGTGCTGCTCCGCGGTACACTAGACGGGGAACACCTGGTACTTGGAAGCATATACTCCCCCAACGCAGACCAAGATACATTTTTGGGGACATTAAATACGGTATTGGCGGAATGGGAGGGATATTCCTGAGTGGTAGGAGGGGATTTTAATGCGGTACTGAATATAGAACTCAATCGCTCACATCCACCAATATTGGGGGCTAACAGTAGGAAGCAAGTTGAAGCGCTGACGGGCTGGGCGACAGGATGGGCGCTTGGAGATGCATGGAGGGTACACAACCCGACAAGTCGAGAATATTCATATTATTCCCCAATGCATATTTTACATACACGCATTGGCAGGGTGTTCTGCTCTATACCAATACTCGCAAACATTACCCACACTACTTACCTTGGGAAGACACTGTCGGATCATAACCCCTTGGAGATGATGCTTGAGTGGGGTAAGATCCCCACTCCGGTGCCAACATGGAGACTACAACCAGTCACCTTGGAGGACCCTGTATTTCGCACCACCCTCTCCACCGCCATATCGAACTACTTTACAGAAAACACAGACACTGCAAGTACACGACAGGTAGAATGGGAGGCTTTCAAGACGGTCATCCGTGGGGTGGCCATTAGTACTAAGGTGGGGGTCCGTGCAATGGTAGATAAAGAGTTGCGGGAACAGGAAGACAGTTTGGGAGGGCTCGAACAGGCTGCGGTTTTGGACGATAAAAACAAGGCAGCCTTGCAGGAAGCACATATAAAACATGCCGAACTCTTGGAGCAGTTGAGAACCATTGACTCCCGCACTTACACTCAGAAACAGCAAGCAGAGGCAGATAAGGCGGGTGCCCTCTTAGCGAGGATTATACGGGATACGCCGACCAATGCCCCTATACACGAGGTCCATACACCAGAGGGTACTACAGTAACCACACAACTAGGCATTAACACAGCATTCAGGAAATTTTACGAAGTACTATAAGTGACATCTGCGGAGCTTCGAGAGGAGGAACTGATTAGCTTCCTTGATGGCCTGGAGTTCCCCCAGCTTCCAGATGCGAAGAAAGAAGAATTGGCAGCGCCAATAACAAAAGCTAAATTTCGGCAATAAAAAGACCTCCCACGTAACAAAACACCAGGGCTTGACGGCCTGCCTGTGGAATTCTATGAGGATTTTTTGGCACAGTTGGTCCCCCACCTAGAAAAATTATATCACGCAGCTCTGGAAACAGGTTTCTTACCCCCCATCACAAGACAGGCTTTGGGTGCATCCCTGCCAAAACCAGGCAGAGATCCAACAGATATGTCGGGATACCGCCCCCTTTCTTTATTAAACATGGACTACAAGATCCTCAGTAAAATACTGGCTCGGACACTACTTAACTACTTACTGAAGCTGATACACATAGACCAGTGCGGCTTCGTCCCGGGCAGGAGTACATCCCTCAATACTAGATGCCTACACCAGATAATCACCTTGGTGCCTACAGGTGACGCTGTGGCGGGTTGTGTCTCGCTAGACCTGCGACAGGCGTACGATACTCTTCATTGGAGCTATATATTACGGGCCCTTTTGCTATTTGGAATACCAAAGGAATATATAACCTGGGTCCGACTGCTGTATACAGATCCCACGGCGCGGGACCGAACAGGAGCTCATATTTAACGGCCCTATACTGTAGCCAGGGGTACGAAACAGGGATGCCCTCTATCACCCCTGTTGTTTCTGTTGGCGTTCGAGCCACTGGCCATTAAGATATGGGCAGTTGCGGGAGATAGGGGTATCAAAATAGGGGCCACTACTCATATTCTCTCTGCTTACGCGGACGACATTATACTCTATCTCAATAACCTCCGGGGCCCCAATTAGCTCATTCCCACTGTGTTTTGGCACTTCCAAACACTTTCTGGACTAGCCATAAACTAATCCAAATCTTCTGCTTATTATTTTAAGGGCACTGCACGTTTGGAACCCGTTCATTTTGGACAATAATCATTTCCTATTGCACCCGCCACATTTAAATATCTAGGTATACAAATATACGGAGAGCCACAGGATCTATTAGATGGTAATCTAGGCCGTGCAATCAAGGCGTTAAAAACACAAATAGCATTCTGGATCTCACTGCCGCTTTCCGTGGCAGGGAGAGTGGCCATTTCTAAAATGGTTATGCTCCCTAGATTGCTTTACTTCTTTACCAATTTACCGATAATAATCCCGGCACATATATTTAAAACACTAAACACGCTATTAACTGAGTTTATTTGGGGTAGAGGGCGCAGGAGGATAGGACTTTCAAACTACAGCTGAGTACAGACCGGGGAGGCCTGGGTGTTCCAGACTTTCAGACATACTGTTATGCCAGCCAACTCCAATGGCTCTTTTACTGGATAGCTGGTTGCCACTTGCAAGAAATAGGAATATCACAAAGAGCATGGGAGAACGGCTCACTACATACATTGTTGTTGCCAGGAGGTAGGCCCCTGTTGTCGGCACCACCATTATTAAAGGTGGCTATCTCCTACTGGAAAAAAGGCTATCCATTATACCAAGGAACTGAGCCCCTATGCCCCTAACATCCCAATGCTAGGGATTCCTACACCGTCCAGAATAATTTCTACGAGGTGTCTGACCAAGTGGTCGGATGAGGGAGTTACTACGGTAGGGATGCTGTTCGTGGATAACATGCTTATGGACCATGACACCTTTGTCAGAGAGCAGGTGGTTCCCAATTCACTCTATATCCTTCATGCTAGCAACAGTAGATATGTGAGATGTACCTGGTCGCCTGACGGCACGGAACCCCAAACACATGATCTTATACACATGTTATATCTCATGGGCAATGTGGGACACCTAACTAGATGGCTGTATAGAAGTATCCGAACACATGCCGCAATCCCACTCCAGGACCTTAGAGATAAATGGTCCGAATATATCGGACGTGAAATGTCGGATAAAGAATGGGAGAGAATACTGGAATAGCCCAAGAAAGTATCCCGTAACCCCAAATTCAAGCTGATCCAGAAGAGAAAAAGAATCAATAAAAATATATTTTACAGTGCCACACAACAAAATGCATTTGAATTAATTTGCTCTAAGCAGAGTTTCCCTTTAAATAATAGTTAGAGACTAAAGTGAATCCCTAATTTTGCTCCAGAATAAAGTGCCTTAAGTGGCTTATGTCATGATAAAGTGCAAGATAGCCTCACCCACACATTCCCTGTATTTTCTAACTCCACTTCTGCATCTCTATCCCCCTTAAACCCCAACCTAGGTGACCACATATCTCCCTTATCACCTTCTTCCCTCCCGCTTTGGGACATCTCTCCCACTGTATAGTATTGGTGCTACGTTTTTCACTATATGTAGATCTTCACTATATGTAGATCTATGTAGTTTTTCACTATATGTAGATCTATATGTAGTGGGGCAGGTGAAATGCCTGCCCCACTGACATATCTGTTAAAAGAAGACACATTAACTTTCATTTTTTCCCTGCAGCTGAGCAGATTTATAATTGAAAACACCTATCATTCACCCTCATGAGATAACTTCAATTTGGATTGCTGAAACAAGCCAGCCATGATACCAAGAGCTTGAAATTGGGGAATAAGTTGTCTAAACCCATTTTGGGGTCGATTCCGATTCGGGCCGGAAAAAGCACCGACCGAGTCGGAGCCGGAATTTATTCCGACCGACACGTACCTGTGGCGCCCGACACGCCAAGTACGATGCAAAGCGTGCAAAATCCGACCGACACGTACCGAACCCAAGCCGAACGACCGAGCCGCACGGATAACAGCAATCCGGCTGGAAAAACACGCGAATCGAACCGACCGACATGCACCCGGAACAAATCTGACCGAAACGTACACGCGAACTCCAAACCGCAAAGTACGATGCAAGGCGCGAAAACCACGACCGAGTCGGATGGAGGACAAGCCGTACGACCGACACGCATACAAAACCGAGCCGAGTAACACAAAACACCGCGACCGACGCGTACGCAGCATAGAAAACTGCACAAACACAGCGTGAACGAAACGGAGAACACCGTACGAGACAAATGCAGGGTCCGACTCGGTCACAAGAACGTTTCCAACATGCACAGACAGTACAAAGGAAAAATGACACAAAAAAAGGCCAAACAAGCAATTACAAAGCCAATAAATACTGTGGGGGTGGGGACAGAGAACAAAGACACACCCACAACTCCACCCATATAAAGGACACAAATCCCAACCATGATCCTTTGCAAATGCCATTCCACTGCCAGCACCAAACAGACAGCAACCACACACCCACAGCTCATCCCTCACACAAGCCACACACCATAAGCACACCAACAAATACCTACCTCACATACACCCAGCAAAACACACACTCACACACCCTCACCTGCACACCAACACACACATCACTCACCATCACCACCCATCACCATGCCCCCAAGAAGAATCACAAGTTCCTAGATTGTGAATTGGAAGTCATGGTAGACGAGATCCTCAGGGTAGAGCCACAGCTGTTTGGCACACTGGTCCAACAGACCCCCATCTCCCAGAAAACCAAGATGTGGGAGAGGATCATCAACAGGGTGAACGCACAATCACCATGTCTGCGCACAAAGACCGACATCCAGAACAGGTGGTATGACGTGCGCAGGAGGGTACGGGACCTGCTCAAGAAAGACTACCTCCTGAGCCAATACACCGGCAGTGGCCCTCCTGCCAAGCCAGTATACCTCAGGCCCTGGGAGGAGAAGGTGCGGGCCATCCTTCCGCCAGTGAGCGTATATGGACTAGAGAACATCCCAGAGCCTGGTGAGTACACAACAAATGTACACAATATTCTGCCACAATACACACACACATCACTGTCAAGGGGAGAGTCAAACCATGCACTCATAGCAATTACACAGCAACCAGAACAGAATCATCCCAAAATGTGTATGTCAGTCAGAGAAACACAAAACATGCCATCTCAAAGTTACAGTCAACTGTGCCATCACATGTACAAACACAACTACAACTACAGCTAGGCAGTGGCACAAATAGAACTAACAAACACATCCAGACATGTAGCCACCACAACAACACCAACACACAGTGAAGACCACTGAAAGGAAGGAATTCTGTGTATGCTGGCCAAGTCAGTGTAGCCAATAGCATCATGGGAGTCGTAGTCACACATATTGCCCCCCACAACTGTCCCATCAACACCACCATGAACCATGCGCACATCACAGGGAGTGGAGAAGGACTCACAAGATGGCTGACACTGGCAACTGCTGTGGGGAGCACAAGGCCCTGCTGGCAACTGTGCGCCAACAAACAGCAGGACACCACTGACTGACATCCTGAGAGACAACTTCCACTCCCTGCAATGGAAGCACGTTCCATGGTGGGATATCTGGCTGGCTGGGTGGGAAGGAGGACTCGCACCACTGACCATAGTCACAAGCACCTCCCCTCACACACCCTCAACACATACTCCACATAACCCACCTGGGAGAATGCAATGCCACACATCCTAACTCAAGGTCCCACAAAGAACCTCCACCCTGGGTTATGTCGTGTGAAGCACAGGGACACTCATGGGACTTTCAGCCAAACAACTGCCAGGACAACACTCCCAGCCATCCTGTCAGCACAGGCAGCCCACCCCACAGGGAAGCAGAGTCAAAAGGAAGGAAGCATGGGCATGCTGGGAAGGGGGTGGAGGCAATAGCATGATGGGAGTCGTAGTCACAGCTCTACATCCCCCACCACATGGCCCAGCAAGCTCACACTCACGCATGCACATCCCACAGAGAGTGGAAAGGCCCATCAAAGATGTCTGACACTGTTGCTGTGTCGTGGGGAGCACAAGGGCATGCTGGGAACTGCACACCAACCAACAGCAGGACACCACTGTCAGCCATCTTGCCATTGCTCTCACACCCACACACACTGAACTCCCCACAAAACCAAGTAAGTATGGGAATGCTGGGAAGTGGGGTGGAGGCAATAGCATGATGGGAGTGGTAGTCACAGATATTGGTCACCCCCACAACTGTCCCATCAACACCACCCTGAACCATGCGCACATCACAGGGAGTGGAAAAAAACTGACAAGATGGCTGACACTGGCAACTGCTGTGGGGAGCACAAGGCCCTGCTGGCAACTGTGCACCAACAAACAGCAGGACACCACTGACTGACATCCTGAGAGACAACTTCCACTCCCTGCAATGCAAGCACGTTCCATGGTGGGATATCTGGCTGGCTGGGTGGGAAGGAGGACTTGCAGCACTGACCATAGTCACAAGCACCTCCCCTCACACCCCCTCAACACAAACTCCACAGAACCCACCTGGTAGAATGCAATGCCTCCCATCCTAACTCAAGATTCCACAAAGAACCACCACCCTGGGTTATGTTGTGTGAAGCACAGGAACACTCTTGGGACTTTTAGCCAAACAACTGCCAGGACAACACTCCCAGCCATCCTGTCAGCACAGCCAGCCCACCCCACAGGGAAGCAGAGTCAAAAGGAAGGAATCATGGGCATGCTGGGAAGGGGGGTGGATATATTTAGAAGGAACAAGGGAACCCAATTCGAGTCAGCCAGGGACCTTGGGTGCTTATCTATTATAAGGAACAGTGGTCCCTAGGAATTCTACAGTTGTAAGACATTGAATACAAATATAGACCCAATCAGTACTATATCGGTAAGTGACATGTCCAGCCGGACAGAGGCCCAATATTTAATAACAAAGCAATTAAATGAATACATTTGTAACAATACAAGTGAGTGAGGCACAGGCCTGTGACCTCACTACATAAACGACAAGGGAAGAAGTGAACAACATATACACTTTAACAACAAGTTCAGGCAGGGTTATTGATTTGTTAAATGTATACACAATGGGACCAACAAATCATATTAATACACCTTTACACAACAGTAAACACTTCAAAGTAGTGTATAAGGTGTTTGTGTGTCGACAGGCGTTTCGATCCATACATTAAATACATGGATCATCATCAGGACTAAAACATAAGCTAGCCTGAAAATAATGCCTGGATTTAAAACATAAGGGGGAAGGAAGAAAAGCAGGAAAAACACTGGTTAGATATTCAGATATGCAACTCAAGGGGTAAATTATTTCATATAATCATTGTCCTAAACACCTGTAATTAACACGAGAAATGAGTGACCTGTGGGAAGGGAAAAGGTGCTGTGAAAATAAACAGAGGTGAAAAAGTGGAAACGGAGTCATTCGAAGTCTTGGTCCATCACTGATAGAAGAAAATTGGCATAGAAAAGGAGTAGAAAGAACCATGGGAGGGAATTAAACAATTATATATAATATAGCGCTGGGGTGAGGTTCTACAAAAAAGAGGAAGGGGGTGGTGGCGTAGACTAAAAAGGAACCAGCAATTAGCGACTTACCGGTCTCTCAAGAATGGGAGACCCCGGTTTCAAGCGTCAGGCGCGTGTGTCTGAGCAATTGAAGGGAAGCTGCCGAGAAATAGAAGAATTTAGAAGGAATAGGAATAAGAAAGAACAGGAAAGAAGGATGTGGGGAAGTTGAGCTTACCAATTTGAGAGGGAAAACCGGAGGTGTCCTCTAGGATGTGGGATAATAAGTGGATAACCTGGATAGAAGGGAAAAAAATGAGTGGAGGAAAGGTTGAAGGAAAAAAGGGGGGGAGATATAGCGTGCAATGAAGCGAGGCTCACCGGTAAAAAGGGGGGCCGTACGCCGGGCTGAAGGAACCAGGCAACGTGTTTGCCAGTTAGACCACGGCGGTCATTCAGGATCCGCTCGGGAATTCCTGTCAAGGAAGCAATTAGGAAGAACCTCAGGGTATGTGCAGGGAATATGAAAGGGGAGAGATATGGCGTGCAGATAAAGGAGGCTCACCGGTATCATAAAAAGCCGTGCATCGGGCTGAAGAGTACAGGCAACGTGTTGCCAATTATACTGCGGCGGTCCTTAATTTACGGGATCCGCTCGGGAATTCCTGTCAGGGAAGCAAAAGGAGAGAGCCTCAGGGTGTGCGCGAACAGGTGGCTGGAAAGCTGATATGGCGGTAGTCAGGATAGTATGGACGCTTACCTCAATGGGAGCTGATGCGTGTAAGGACCCGGCTCTGTGTATGCGGCTTGGTATATGTATTGGATAGAGTTGGGGAACATGCTTATAATAGGTGGAGGAGAGGTCAGCTGACAGTGTAAACAAGGAAAAAGGACGGTGAAAAAATAGTGAAAAGAAAGAAAGGACTGAGGCAATGGCAGACATATTGGAGCATTACAAAAGCAAGCCGATGAGTCGGTGAAGGTGGTGAAAAGAAAATAAATAAAGGACTGAGAGTAACGGAATGGCAGACATATTGGAGCATTATAGCATGGAAAGGAGTAATTAATAATTGGTCATGGAGGACCATTACTGAATATACATAGCGTGAAACAATACAATGGAGGATGTAATTTTGCTAGCAACATGTGACAATATGGTCAGCATTTAAAATTAAAATTAAATTTAATTTTAATTAAAATTAAAATTAAAATAATGACCAACAGGTTTAGTGCAGAGATTAGACAGGGAGAGTACTTGACTGGCTATATTTATACAAGTGTTGTCCAATCTTCAAGTCTGTTCAGTCCGGTGTGTAGGCTATTGGTTTTCAAGATCCATTTGAGCTCTTCTTTATTTAGAATTTTGGACATGTCTCCTCCTCTGGATGGTAGTTTAATTACGCTTATCACAGTCCAGTGAATTTCGTCCTCAGAATGTCCAATTTCTGTGAAATGATCCACTAATGGGGCGGTTTGTGTTTTACATCTTATTCTGCTCCGATGCTGGCAAATTCTCATGCGGATTTTTTGGGTTGTTTGTCCTATGTAGATTTTATTACATGGGCAGAAAATGGCATATATAACATTTTGCGTGTTGCAGTTAGAAAATGACTGCAATGTTATTTTAATTTTGTCAAACACAAATTCTTTACATTCAATCGTGTATTCACATACGCTGCAATTGCCACATTTTGCATGGCCTACTAACGGTGCAAGTCCCCAGTGGTCGTTAAGGTTGGTGGGGGGTCTATTAGTGGGAAGAGCTGCCCGGACAAGATGATCCTTAATATTTTTATTTTTCTTGAATGCTAACAGGGGGCGTTCGAGATTGAGGGATCCCGCATTTAGCACATCCCAGTGTCTTATAATAGTTTTCCTGACGATATTGGAGACAGGAGAAAAAGTGGTAACACATACAAGTCGGTTCTGGGTGGATTTTTCTCTGGGTTCTAGTAGAACTTCTCTAGGGCAGTACCATGCTCTTTTCATTGCATTGCGCACTAGTCTGTAGGGGGGTGGAGGCAATAGCATGATGGGAGTGGTAGTCACAGATATTGCTCAGCCTCACAACTGGCCCATCAACACCACCCTGAACCATGCTCACATCACAGGGAGTGGATAAGGACACACAAGATGGCTGACACTGGCTACTGCTGTGGGGAGCACAAGGGCATGCTGGGAACTGCACACCAACCACCCGCAGGACACCACTGTCAGCCATCTTGCCATTGCCCTCACACCCACACACACTGAACTCCCCACAAAAGCAAGTAAGTATGTGAATGCTGGGAAGTGGGGTGGAGGCAATAGCATGATGGGAGTCACAGTCACAGACATAGCTCACCCCCACAACTGTCCCATCAACACCCCCCTGAACCATGCTCACATCACAGGGAGTGGAGAAGGACTCACAAGATGGCTGACACTGGCTACTGCTGTGGGGAGCACAAGGCCCTGCTGGCAACTGTGCACCAACAAACAGCAGGACACCACTGACTGTCATCCTGAGAGACAACTTCCACTCCCTGCAATGCAAGCACAGTCCATGGTGGGATAACTGACTGGCTGGGTGGGAAGGAGGGCCGGCTGTCAACCAAATACAACCAAAGCAGACCATGTTCACACCCCAACAAACACATAGAAATGCCCAAATAATGCAGGACAATGTGCCACACCAATATCAACCCCTGACTGTGATGACTTAGGACAATGCAATGTACATGCCCGCACCCAGAGGCACAGTCACAACTGTCAGGTGTGTCAACCATTGATGCCTGCAGAAACATAACATACATTGTGTGTGTCTCCCAAAAACAGGTGATGATGGGGACACAGCAGCAGACGCTGAGGAGTCCCAGTCCCAGGCTCAAGAGGATGCGGAGCTCACTGGTGTCGTACAGCCTCTGCCCTCCTCGGACAAAGAAGACCAACCTGGCACATCCGGTGCAAGTCTACATGCAGCACCAGCAGGACCACCAGCTGCAGCACCAGCAGGACCACCAGCTGCACCCCCTGCACCCACCCCTCCAACGACTGTCACCACAAATACCATCCATGCCGACATGGACAGAACAAGGAGCAACACCAGCACAGGGACCCTGGACCAACCTGGGGCCATGGACACCACCACCACCACCAACCCCCAAGGTGGACCAGGGTCATCTGTGGATGCCACTGCACGCACTGCACATGTCAGCAGGGGTGGTGGGAGGGGTGGGAGACAGAGGTCGCTGCTTGCAGAGGTTGCTGGTGTGCATGATGACCCACAACTGGTACGCATAGCTGATGCATACCAGTCCAGCACCGGAGATCTCAGCCAGGTAGTGGGGCTCCTCAGAGACATGAAACAGCAGCAGGCTGCCCATCATGCCCGCTTGGACTCTCACATGTCCCACGTGGAGTCACACATGTCCCGCGTGGACTCACACATGTCCCGCATGGAGTCCAAGTGGGATGCACTGCATGAGATGACGGCGGTGCACAGGGACATTTTACAATGCCTCCGCCAGATGAACAGCAACCAGTCCACACCTCCCTGTGTGCCAACAACATCTGGTGCTGAACAAACTGCAACTGCCACAGGGAGGGAGGATGACTCTGGCGGAGAGTCCCCTGCACCGCAGCAGCCTGTACTTGAGGGGCCCCCCAAAGAAGAGGGGTCGTCCGAGGAGGGGCAAGTGGGAGGCCGATGGCCAAGCGCAACTCCCAGGAAGCCTGAACCTGTTCTGGATGTTCACCTTTGTGCACAGACTGTTCACCCTGTTGACGGCAACACTACTCCCACACATTGCATGGGGAGTACAAGTTGGACCAATGTCTCAGACAACTGTGGCCCCGATACTGGGGATTTTGTCTACCAGGACTTTCAATTCACCTAGGAACTTCTGATTGCAAGATTTATGTACAGCACTACCCATCCTATGCACCATTCACACAAATGTATCACAATAAACACACTAATACACCATACTTGCCTCTGTTGTGATTCCAACATGGGTGCTGTTATGGGGATGATGAACTGCAAAATTACACTGTGTATGCGAACTGCAACAGCAAGTAGAACACAGGCATGTGAGTAAAGGCAACGTGACACATATGAGGGAGACACACCACCAGGGCTACACAACACATACACACCTAGGCCATCTGACTCATTGCCTACACTGATGTTGCCAGGGAAGACGGTGCAATGCACAGACACCATACCCATTCCCAGTTGTAGTCAAGTAGCCCACAGGTGCAGTAAGCAAATGGCAGTCAAACGTGTGACCACAGACAACGCACATCACAAAGTGAAGCACAGGTTTATTACACAGTTGCAACATGTCGTAACCACTACAGATGCAAGGTAATCCCACCTGGCAGCGGGCACACAGTCAACAACTGTAGACGGAAGGAAGTCCATGGGTGTGGCGCACATCACCTGTAGGGACACAACAGCTACCACCCTGGAAGTGCAATCACGTCGTCGGTGGACACAGTTGACCAAACGAATCTGAAAGTACCCTGTGAAGGACCAGAAATGACACACAGTCAAAAGCAATGGAGAACAGGACAGAACAGCAAAACTCATGCACAATACATGTTACAAGATACCCACCCAGAACCAAGTTAGCATGTCAACACTGTTGGGGAGTACAGGCCACCTGTAAGCACACATCGCAACACACATCCAGTCAAGTAGCCCATGGACACACTCCAACAGCACCAGAGCACCACCTACACATATCATGCCAACTCACATCATTGACATGACACCTCAGGATACTCACATTCAGCTAAAGAAGTTGGTGATGAGCTGTGTGTGGACATCACCATCATCATCATCATCATCACTGGCATCGTGGTCCAGGCCAGGATCCTCCACAGGTGGCGGATGTTGGTCATTGTCATCCTGGATGAGAGGCAACTCCTTCCGCACTGCCAGGTTGTGGAGCATGCAGCAGACGATGATAATCTTGCACACTTTCGCAGGGGCATATGGGAGGGACCCTCCGGTCTTGTCCAGGCAGCGGAAGCGGCTCTTCAGGAGACCAAATGTCCGCTCAATCACTCTCCTGGTCCAACCATGTGCCTCATTGTAGCGCATCTGGGCTGGTGTCACAGGGTTCCTGAGGGGTGTCAGCAACCACGGCATGTTGGGGTATCCCGAGTCACCTACGGACAGACAAGTGTACATTAGCTGACTTGGAAAAGTGGGCGGAATACTACAGATCAGATCACACACAATGGCACAAAGTCAGTACACACCGACAAGCCAGGCACGCTGGTTCTGCATCTGTGCCATCATCCTGGGGATGCGACTACTCCTCATCACAAAGGCATCGTGTGCTGAACCAGGGAAACGGGCACACACATGTGTGATGGTCATATCTGCAAGACACACCACCAGTGCATTGACCGAGTGGTAGTGCTTGCGGTTCCTGTAGGCCTGCTCCTGGGCCTGTGGTGGTACCAAAGCCACATGTGTCCCATCAATGGAGCCAATGACATGCGGCATCCTCCCCAGGGCATAGAAGTCACTCTTCACGTCAGTGAGTCGTTGCAGTCTAGGGAAATAGATGTACCGGTTCAGGAATAGCAACATTGCCGCCAAAACATCGCGGAGCGCACGGCTCAACATGGTCTGTGACATCCCACCAGCAGTCGCCACAGTATGTTGGAAGGTACCGGTGGCAAAGAAGTGTAGGGCTGCCATCACCTTCACCTTGGGGGTCAGCGCTGTAGGATACGGCCGGCCTGGCTGCAAATGTGGGGCCAACTGCACTGCCAAATCCTCAATCAGCTGCCTGGTGAAGCGGTACCGTCGGATGCTGTCCCGTTCCACCATCGTTGTCAGGTATGGGAATGGTCGATGGACAGCAGGAGCCCTGCAGTGCAGAGGAGAAGTAAGCAAGATTGTCAGTCAGCCCACATATGCGGCATTGAACACACTCAATATCCCAACATACATCATTATGAGGCACAACTACATGAAGTGTGCAGTTCCGTAAGGACATGTATGGTACATACATGGCCAACATCTGTCATCACGGTCCAACAAGTGGCATCAATAAGTCCCAGGTTGGCCCATTGGATATCATGAGGCCGTGTCACAGTTCCCATCTCCTGCTGCCGTGTCACAATCACCCCCACAGTGACATGTGAGGACAGATGTGCCCCAGGCATCACAGCTCAACGACAGGTACATTCCCAGGGACCCTGTATTGCCACATGGACACTGGCATTACATGGAGTAACATGTATACACCACAGCAAAACAACTATGACCCCCACAGGTAGTGGTCCCACTTGCCACTGCAGGACAGACATGGACGTCTGTGACACACACACGCACAACATCAAAGTCCATGCACACACAACGTGGATGTGGAGACTGTCTCCCATTGTGCACATGAAATCAGAGACATTGTAAACACTACATGCACACAGACTGTGGAGGACCATCACTATTGTGCCACTGGGACACCCTGGCTCAAACATACCGTCCCACATGGGACTCACGGGGTATGTGACATGACATACACATACACCACCGTGAAATGTGACCATGGCACATGCACAGATATGAACAGTTGCACATCACAGTGGTCATGTACACGTAACACCCAGGATCCTGTCCCCATGAACACGTGCACAGCCTGGGGGTGGCTGCCCCCAGGTGACACCCACAGGACAACATGTACACCAACATACACACAATAGGAAATGCAGCCTTACATGCCTTATCATACAGTTTGGACAGGCTGTCGTGTTGTAGGTGTGCCCCTCACTCCCTGGGAGCTATCTGTGGCTGGCATATGTCCATCTGAGACAGGCATGGTGACATATGCCAGTCACTTGTACAGGGATGCGTTGAACAGCAATGGACCGATCGGTGCACCCGGCCGGCCCATTGCATTCAATGTGCGAGGTACGCGTTGTGCCCCTGTACGCGTTGATCAGCAATGGACCGATCAGTGCCCCGGGCCGGCCCATTGCATTCAATGTGTGCGGTGCGCGTTGTACCCCTGTACGCGTTGATCAGCAATGGACCGATCGGTGCCCCTGGCCGGCCCATTGCATTCAATGTGTGCGGGTACGCGTTGTACCCCTGTACGCGTTGTACCGCAATGGACCGATCGGTGCCCCGGCCGGCCCATTGCATTCAATGTGTGCAGGTACGCGTTGTACCCCTGTACGCGTTGATCAGCAATGGACCGATCGGTGCCCCCGGCCGGCCCATTGCATTCAATGTGTGCGGGTACGCGTTGTACCCCTGTACGCGTTGTACCGCAATGGACCGATCGGTGCCCCCGGCCGGCCCATTGCATTCAATGTGTGCGGGTACGCGTTGTACCCCTGTACGCGTTGTACCGCAATGGACCGATCGGTGCGCACCCATTGACAATGGCCTTGTGTCGGTTGCTGGAAATTCAGTTGGTCACCCACAACAATGTTGCAAAATCATGTTTGTCATGAAGTTGAAGATTTGAAGGATGCCGTGGGCGTGTATTGGTGCTGCTATTCCATGGATTGGCCAGATTCAGAAGATGCAAACGACTTGGACCTATCACTTTGGACACAAGGGACAGTATCTGCCTCTCCAGCACATATATATTGCTGGCTGTTCCCCTGAGAGCTCACTTGCCTGCACTACATGCTCCAGGACGACATCTGCCACTGCACTGCTGCTGTCTCTGCCCCTCTGGACCCTGCAATGGCACGTACTGTGGAGAGAGCCCCAGCCTTCAGCCTTGAGGAGAACCAGGCCCTGCTGGACAGCCTACTTCCACAGTACAGCAAGCTGTATGGGACACCAGGGGAGCAGGTGAGTGTTCTGTGCACTGCCTTTCTGAATGTGCATTTTGTCTGACTAGCAAGGCTGAAAGTCTGCACGCCACTGGCTAGCAGGCTCACTGAGTAGTTGTCACCCCCATAGTGTGTAGTGACATGCACTGGACAGGTATGGTGCAGTGACAGTGCATTTGAACAAGGTTTTACTTCCCATGCAATGATACCATGTAGTGACGTCTGGCAAACTGTCCATGGGCAGCGTTGCACTGCCTGTGTACATCATGTGCCCCTGTGAATGAGACATGTTTATACAACTGTGTCATGCACGGATATGTTGCATGTGTAGTAATGGCCTTTTCACTTTGTCATCCTGACAGGTTAATGCCCATCGGAAGCAGGAGATCTGGAAGGACATCGTCCGGGCTGTCCGGTCCGTGAGGGTCTACAAGCGCCGGATCCGCAACTGCCAGAAGAGGTGGCAGGACCTTCGGGGCTGGACCCGGAGGATTGCACGGGTCCAGCTGAAGCTGTCGCCTCCTCGCAGGAGGGGCGGAACACGGACCCTGACCCCCACATGCTCCAGATCCTGGCGGTGGTGTTTCCAGACCTGGATGGGCAGCTGAAGGCCAGACAGCAGCAAGGAGGGGTGAGTCAAAGACTGCACTGTGAACTCTGTATTACATGCTTTGTGCCCTCCTCTGGCCTGGTTCAACTGTCACAGTACAGCAGTCATGTTGTCCAGGAGCCATGTCCCTCTATTGTGCACTGCCCACTCCTCATCTGATACCCAGGTGTGGCCCTTACATTCAGGGAATTGTGTCACTTGGGACTTTGTCCTTGCAGTTTGCTTCACTAAAGGTGGGGGACAGCATCTGTTTCCCTAACTCTGTTGTGGGCATCATGGGTGGGTCCATTGTTCACACAACGCCTGTGTTCGGACATGTTATCTGCGTGTTGCTTTGATATGCGGTCCACTTGCTGAGCTGAGCCACCACATGTGCCTGGGGTATGTGGCACACGCCCATGCAGCGGGTGGGAACAATGTTTGGGCCCCAGGAGTGTGCAGATTACGTGTGTCACACATACATAGCCAGCTATCCACTGTCAAGGGCTCATCCCTCATTCATGTGGGGCAGGACAGTCATGCCTACTCCAGGCCATGCAATGCACTCTGTACTCCCACTCCCGTGTATCAGCTGACACATTGTGCGCAGTGATTTGACCCCTCAGGTGTCTGCTCTGTGTCAGTGTGCTGTGGATTAGTTGCCAGGACTGCTGGGGTGTTTCTTGGTAGGGGCTCAGCATGCCACTGGAGATGTGACCATAGGAGACGATACTTGTGTGTCACATAGGTGTTTGATCAGCTGCCCATGCAGACTGGGGTATGCGAATGTGAAGTTCAGGCAGCTGTTCCCCATTCACAGCAGATTGTGAGGGGCTCAGGTTCAGAGGGTAGTGTCACAGGTCTCCCATATGTCCAATCGGTATGACCTGGACAGATGAGGGTTAAGATGATGTGTTGTGTGGGGGATGTACATGTGCACTTATGCAGCTCCAGGACTTGCATTCCCCATGACCTACTATTGTGACACAGTGCAGAGTGTTGTTGTCTGGCTGCCAAGTCATACATCACTGAGACAGTGATGTATGACTTAGCAGTCATGCCTCCGTCATGGCATGTGTCTACTTATTGGTGATCCTGCAGGGGAGTGACATGTGCTACATGCACACCATTGTGGCGATGGCTATCAGGACATGGGTGCATCATGGTGTCTGTCGCTGGTATGCATCACATGCATATCCTATTTGACTCTGGGCGTCCCTTTCATCCGGAAACCTGTACTGACTCAGTGGCAAGAGTTGTGATGTGTGCATGTCCACATGCTACACCGTGTCCTCTGCACTGTCCAACTACTGTGTAGTTGGTGCATGTGTCCACACTGGGGTGTTGCTATCCAACAGACAGCAGACAGATGGGTGCAAGGCCATGTGGGATGTGAGTGCCATGGTTGGCATCAGACTGACAATTGGCTTCTCCTGTTCAGTTAGGGCACTTTTAGCAATGTACAACTAATGATGCCAGGGCTTGCTCTGTAATGTACTGTGCTCACAGTGGTGTGTGCGTTTGGTGCAGGTGACTGATGTCTGTCTGTTTCCCCATTGTTTGCAGATACATCCACGGCCACGGAAGGGGACAGCTCCACGGACCAGGAGGAGCCAGAGAGCCAGACTGGGTCAGCAGCCGAGGAGTGGTCGGAGGGACCCAGTGGCACGGAGGGCGAGGGGAGCCACACCGAGGAGTCCTCAGCACCATCCACCTCAGCTGAGGACCAGAGCAACTCGGAGGATGACTCCCTTATGGAGGCGGGTGACAGCAGCCACCACACCCCAGCTAGTGTTGCTGTCCCCGCCACCACCAGCACCACCACCGCCCTCCCATCGGCTCCCATTCCCCAGGTCCGTGGAGGCTCCCATGTTCGGGAGCGTGTCTCCTTTGGGCCAGGCACCGCACCCCCTGCCCCTGTGTCCCCTGCTGCCCTGAGTGAGGAGTCTGTGTACCTCCTTCGCCAGCTCCATGTAGGGCAGACAGCCATGCTGAGTGTCCTCCATGCGCACACCGCTCTGTTGACTCAGCTGGTGTCATTCATGGAGGGCATCTCATCGGGCATGTCTGACCTACAGAGGGGCAATAGGTCCATGGACTCCTCCCTGACGGCAGCAGTGTCCCTCCTCAGACAGTCCCTCACCCCTCCTGCCTCTGCTCCATCCACACTCCCCAGCACCTTACCCGTCCCAAGCACACACACACCGGCACAGGCACACACCAGCACACACACATCCAGCACACAGACACACACGCCACAAACAAAACGCACACGCACGCACAGTCAGGGGTCTGAAACCAGACTCACAGGGGATGGGGCCCTGGAACACACACACGCATCCACGAGCACTGCGCAGTCCTCAGTTGCCTCTCCCTCCAAAACACCCTCCCTTGCCTCACCTGCAACCCCAAAGACCCAGTGGCTCTTCCTCAGTGACCTTGGCCTCTTCCCCTCCGATCCAGCTGATACAGCATTCAGGGGGAAGAGGAAGCCCACCCACACGGAGCAGAGTGCCCCTCACCCCCGGACACCCTCCCCCAGGTGCAGACAGACTGAGGCCCCCACCCGCAAGTCCCCCGGAGTCGTAAGAGCAAGACCCCGCCGCCGCCCTGCAGCTCAGGCACCAGGTCTCCTTCCTCCATCCCTCAGGCCCCCACTCCACAGGTGCCCCCACCACACCCTGCCCCAGGTTCCCCCACCCACAGATATACCATCCACAAGAGGATCCGGCCTTCTCCCCTGCCACTTGCTCTCCCGGCACCACACCCCCGCTGCGCTTGTCTGTGCCACTGATGTGGTGAGGGTGTCCTCCCCTCTGTCCAGCCCACCTTGCCTGTTCCCCATTCTCCTCCCCTGGTGGTAGGCACTGCAGTGGAGTCCACTACCACCCTGTCTGACTTGGGCACTGCAGTGGCGGACCTGTCCACTCCATCTGCAGGGTCTACTGCAGTCGTGCCGGCACCCACAACATCTGAGTCATGCCCCCCAGTTGTGCCGGCACACACCATGTCAGACACCTCCACTGCAGTTGTCAGTGGCTCTCCAGCACCCACCACCCCTTCCCTGCTTCCTCCTGGTGAGCCCTGATCCTGTCCCTGCGCTGCCTGGCCTGCCCCCCCGCGGTTGCCCCTCCTAGTGCATTGTCCCTGGTTTTGTGCAGGCATGCGTAGGGTGACATCTGCCACTGTCACCCAGTTTGGACTTTGACAATGGACTGGCCATTGGCCTTTGTGTTTTTTCTGGACTTTGTTTTCATTACACTTATGCTGAATAAAGCAACTTTCTGTTCTCTAGTGCTTATGCTTCTGATGTACATGTTGTTGATGATGCTAACCATGCCCTTGCTGCAGTGATGGTGATATTTGGTCTCATGATAATGAAGTGTTACTGTGCAGGAACCCATGTGGTCCAGGGGGAATGTGTCCTATCCTGTGGTGTATCCATGTCATCCATAGCAGCATCTGAGGGTGTCATGTGTTCAGTATTTGGCAATGGGATTTCCTACTTAGATTAGCTATTTCACATCTGTGGCTTCCACCCCTGCACATCTGTTGTGCCTGCCATTGTTCAATTCATCTACTTCCCTGACCATGTGGCCATCTCCACTGGACATGCAGGTTTGGGCATCAATGGGGAAGGACTCATCCGTGTTGTCAGTGCAACATTGCTATACAAGTGTGTTGGATCTGTGCTGATGATTACGTTGGCACTTCCATGACCAGGCTGATGTGACGGGAGCCCTCATTTGGTGCTAATTGTTGATTGTGTGACCAAGTGCTCAGCTGACATGATGGGGCCCTACTGAGGCAACATATGGCACAGCTTTCCTCACACAGGAGTGGAGTCCCCTCATGGCAGTGTGTACTCCTGTGACATTGCCTGCACCCAAGGTGTGTGTTGTATGTGCATGTCTGTGTGTTCACTTCCGTTTAGCTGTGCATGCTGTGATCCCTAGTGTTGCACTACTTTGCCACTGATGTGTTTTTTGTTCTGTGACCAGGAATCATCCATGCAGTTTGGCAGTTGCAGCTCTTTCTTTGTCATCACTTACCTTTTGGTCACTGTGATGATGGGGTTTGGACCCCATTGCCACAATGTTCAAAATGTGCTTCAGCTATGGACCCCACACTTACCTTTTGGTCACTGTGGTGATGGGGCGTTAGACCCCATTGCCACAATGTTCAATATGTGCTTCAGCTATGGACCCCACACTTACATTTTGGTCACTGTGGTGATGGGGCGTTAGACCCCATTGCCACAATGTTCAGAATGTGCTTCAGCTATGGACCCCACACTTACCTTTTGGTCACTGTGATGATGGGGGTTTGGACCCCATTGCCACAATGGTCATGGCCTGCTTGCATTGTGGGGCCACACACATATATGTGTGGCACATGTGCTAGGGGGTCACATTGTATGTTCAAAGTCATGTTCAGTGTTGTAGGCATTTGACACAGTCTACACATGCTTGTCATGGTGTTGGGGGATGTCTTTTTCTTGCATTCCCTAGGTTGTGGTGTGCTGGTTGTGTCATGCATTGTCCATCCTATTAGTGGGGGTGGTAGTGGTGGTAGGCATCCAGCCCCCTGGGTGAGGGTGGTAGTAGTGGTAGGCATCCAGCCCCCTGGGTGAGGGTGGTAGTAGTGGTAGGCATCCAGCCCCCTGGGTGAGGGTGGTAGTAGTGGTAGGCATCCAGCCCCCCTGGCTAAGGGTGGTAGTAGTGGTAGGCATCCAGCCCCCCTGGGTGAGGGTGGTAGTAGTGGTAGGCATCTGGCACCCCCATGGCTAAGGGTGGTAGTGGTGGTGGGCATCTGGCACCACCCTGGCTAAGGGTGGTAGTAGTGGTAGGCATCCAGCCCCCTGGGTGAGGGTGGTAGTAGTGGTAGGCATCCAGCCCCCTGGGTGAGGGTGGTAGTAGTGGTAGGCATCCAGCCCCCTGGGTGAGGGTGGTAGTAGTGGTAGGCATCCAGCCCCCTGGCTAAGGGTGGTAGTTGTGGTAGGCATCCAGCCCCCGGGTGAGGGTGGTAGTAGTGGTAGGCATCCAGCCCCCTGGGTGAGGGTGGTAGTAGTGGTAGGCATCCAGCCCCCTGGCTAAGGGTGGTAGGAGTGGTAGGCATCCAGCCCCCTGGCTAAGGGTGGTAGTAGTGGTAGGCATCCAGCCCCCCTGGGTGAGGGTGGTAGTAGTGGTAGGCATCCAGCCCCCTGGGTGAGGGTGGTAGTAGTGGTAGGTATCCAGCCCCCTGGCTAAGGGTGGTAGTAGTGGTAGGCATCCAGCCCCCTGGCTAAGGGTGGTAGTAGTGGTAGGCATCCAGCCCCCGGGTGAGGGTGGTAGTAGTGGTAGGCATCCAGCCCCCTGGGTGAGGGTGGTAGTAGTGGTAGGCATCCAGCCCCCCTGGGTGAGGGTGGTAATAGTGGTAGGCATCCAGCCCCCTGGCTAAGGGTGGTAGTAGTGGTAGGCATCCAGCCCCCTGGGTGAGGGTGGTAGTAGTGGTAGGCATCCAGCCCCCCTGGGTGAGGGTGGTAGTAGTGGTAGGCATCCAGCCCCCTGGGTAAGGGTGGTAGTGGTGGTGGCCATCTGGCACCCCCCTGGCTATGGGTGGTTGTGGTGGTTGGCATCCGGCCCCCCCTGCGTAGGGGTGGTGGTGCGCATTCAGGCCCCTGTGTGCATATGTGGCATTGGTGATGGGCATCCCGCCCCTATGGTGCTGCTGTTGCTGGTGTAAGTATATTCTGCATCCCTCTGTGTGTGTGTGATGTGTCGTGTACGTGTTGTATGTGTTTTGTGGTTGGTGTCTGACTTACCTTCTGCGCCGTACGCGTCCGTGCCTGTTCCGGTAGTAAATGTAGAATATTGGTATGATCGGGACGAAGGGATTCATGGTTGGTTCGTGTCGTTCGTCCTTCTCGTTGCTTCGCGTCGTCCTCGTCGCTTCGCGTCGTCCTCGTCGCTGGCGTGTTCGCCTCGTAGCCGTGGATTGTGTTGTGGCGCGAATCGGAGCTTATGTGCGCCTCTCCCGGATGCTTTGACGTGCCGTGCGTAGCGACGGGTTCGGCGCGTACAGAAAGCGCATCGTACTTGTTCGGCCGGACGGGGCTGCATTTTCCCTTCCGTGCGACTCGATTCTGCGTTTCCGGATTCGCCTCGGTCGGAGAACAGGACCTGGATTGGGTGAGTACGGCTCGGCCGGATTCTGTGCTGTTGTGCGCATCGTACTTACTCGTTCGGTGTGCTGTACGGATTGGTCGGGAAACAGGCATTCGCATGGCTTTTTTCCCGACCGAATGGTATTGGGTGCGCCTCCGACCGAGATCGGAATCGGCCCCTATGTCTTTGGGTAGAGTCATAAGCCATATCTGGAAAAAACCTTAGAGTCAATTCTATTTTAGTCTTGAAAAAGAATGAGAGAAAACATCAGGCAGGATTATTTCTTTGATTCTATAATTGGCCAAGATGGCAATCATAGTGCGAGAGAATTTTGAACATAAATTCTAGCTTTCAGGAATTCAGTGAGCCTGATTGCCAGATGGCCATCAAAATCAGGCAAAATATGTTCCTTAACTAATTGCTCAATACCAGTGATCACATTGGAGTTACTCTCATATTGCTCAGGAACCACAATAGAATGTAGGTTAGCCATCCTAAATGTCCTAGACGAAGAAAATCATTCTGTTCACTTTTCAAAATGTCAATCGCCTTCTTGTCTTTCTGAGTAGAAACCTGCTGTTAATCTTGAACAATTGCAAGGTCATTGACCCTCTGATCAACTGCTCCACATGCTTAACACACTTATCAAACCTTTCATCTAACTTCTCTAGTCGTGTTTTAATATTCAACATGTGAACAATTGACAAATCCTGAGGAGAACCTGGCTCTTGTTCACTGAAGATGGCAGGGTTCACATCTTTTTTTACCCAACTTTGAGAGCTGAAGTGTGCGACCTGGAACTTATGCCTCTAAATTCAAACTACCATCATAATGAATTGTCATCTTTGGTACCTCTTCTGTGTAATTACAAACTCGGAGCTCAGCTTACTACAATAAGGCCTTCATAATGAGTGGTCAGTAGATGGGCTGGATCCCCCCCCCCCATCAGAGTTACCAACACGGTAACACCTGGGGTTAGAAAAACCTGACCCAATGAGTTGGAACCAGAGGCTCCACTAAGAATTTTGGAAGTAGCAGGGGAATCACTAATTTCGGATCTGATTCCCTTGGCAAATTCTCATTTTTGGCCACACTTTGGCAGCTTTTAGAAGCTGAAATATCTGGATGAAAATGAAAAGACCTGCAGTGCTTCCACATATCTCATATTTCAACAGCAATCCAAAGTACTGGCTATAGACCCAATTTGTCCACAAATAACTATGGTGTTACTGTCGAGGAGAAATAAGAGCCACATGCATGTATGGTGCCTTTCACAAAACAGCACAAAGAAGAATGAGAAGAGCCTCTGTACATAATTATCTGGTCCTATTGCATTCAGATGGAGTACCTCCCCTCTCAGCTTCCTGATAGGAGTGAAAATCACCAAGCATAGCACCGGTCTCTTGATTCAAGCTTCTTTCAAGAGGCACCAAATAAGAATCTGGACAGGGCCCAGTGCACCATGCCCTGTACTGATTCATACTGCTGAACTGTCTTTTAGAATCTTGTTCAGTGCTGTGGTGCAGCACAATCACAGGCAAAGTGTTTTCACATCAAGGAACCAGCATCCTTTGCTGTGTTCAATACCCACTACAGCTTTCAAAATATCTCCAAGCTCCCAAGAGCTTTGAATCTTCATGTGCAGCTTAGTCATTAGAAAAAATGCTGCTGCTACAAGTAGGACCTTGGGCACCTCGCAGCCACCACCATCATGGAATTCAGGGAGCGTGGCACACTAAGCGAACAACCTCACAGACGACACATAGTGAAAAGAGTCATTACACAATGCAGGAACATTCTACAAACATGGTCAAATCTTGCTAAGGTTACCTATCTAGATGCTCGAAAGAACATTCTTAAATATGACAGATGCATATTAATCATGCAGTCATGCATGGCTTAAATACATCTGCCAAAGTTGTGAACATAGTATTAAATAACATTTGTTCAGAACCCGACCACATACAAAAAATGTTTTTAGACTCACTTTAACATGGGCAACTTAAATGGTTACCCTGCACAATGTTAGACTTATAATATGTGACCTAGTAAAGTGAAGGCCCTATCATGATGATATTTTCAAATGCGCATAAGTGTAGGACTAAGCTTTGTGTCTGTTAATTGACTGCAGGCCAAGTGGTGTTGAAGAGAAAGGAGCTCACAAGCAGAATTATAAGAGAGGTGTGTATCAGTCTTTTTCAAGAAATGCCCATGAATGGCCACAGAGAGATTTTATTGAACCAATGGATCCACATTTTTCTTCCAATGCCTCATTCTTAGTCCTGTGGTGCAATGTGGCACATAAACCTCTTTGCCTGATTTAGAGTTTGGCATTTGAATTACTCCATCACAAACATGACGGATATCCAATCAACCATATTACAAATGCCATAGGATATAATAGTCTTGTAATATGGTGGATGTGATATCTGTCAGTTTGTGATGGAGTAACCAGACCACCAAACTTTAAGTCAGGTCCTTTGTAATTAACAGCTTGATTTACATATTGGTAGGGGGTAAGTCCTTTAGGGCTACGAAGTATATTACTCTGTTGACCTGACAGAGTCCCCACCCGCCAAATTTAGAAATGACCGCCAAGCCGGTAGTCATTTCTGAAGCATTGGTAGGAACCACATTCACGGCAATGCCTGTCAATGCTTTTTTAGGTTTGACGCACAGCTCCATCACCATGATGGAGCCATCTGTCAAACTTATTTTTTTTTATTTTCAAGAAGAAAATCCCATAAACTGGATTTTCTTTTTGAAAGTAAAAATAATAATACTTTACTCTCCATGGGTGTTATCTCCCATGGCAATGGGGTGGGGGGGGGCATTAAACAGTTTTTTCTGACACTTACCATTACCACCAGGTTTTTCCTGATGGTGATGTACAGTGAAAACTGACCTGTATGTCCACCCATCTAAACTAGATGGGCAGACATCGAGGTCAGCCTCTCTGCCATGGTTACATCAAAGGTCTGCCAGTCTGCCTGCATTTGCAACCAATATGTTGGTGGTAAGGATACTCAGTCACTATTGCAATGGAGTGTCCTTACTACCAACACATAATTCAGCACTTAAGAGCCTGATTTACCGGATGGGTTACTCTGTCACAAATGTTATGGATATCCTGTCTGCCATATAGCATGCATTATATCCAATAGCACTTGTAGTTCGTCGGATGGGGTATTAATTACATTTATGACGGAGTAACCCATCCCCCGAACTCTAACAATGCCGATGTACTCTGTGACATATCCATGCTCGAGGTAGGTGGAGGTTTTGCTTTTTTATCAATAATTCAACCATAATATGCAGTCATGCAAGTGCGAACGTTGAAAAAACTCCTCCCTTTACTCCACCAGATATTGCTGGTAATAGCAGTGTCTGGATAGCTAAGCTGATGGATTTAAGAGGGTAAATAGGGAGCAAGAGGTGTTACTCCGATGTAGGGACATTCCTTACTAAGCACACTGTTGGTACCCCTCATTGTTTGTTGGAAATGCTTTTCATCTCAAAATAACTTCTAGCTTTGCACCCTTTCAATGAAAAGCTCCCATAGTACAATGTACCACTGACATTACTAAGATTACATCCTATTAATACTCAGCACGTTTTTGCACAATCCCATTTCCAAATAATCACCAAACGATTATGAAAAACCAGAATATTGTTTTAAGTAAATGACTAGCCTAAGTTTTCCACTACATTTTATTTTACCTAGGAACTCCTTTGTACAACTATATAGCAGTGAGTTAGAGGTCAGACGGGGATGGGGGCTGAGTACACATTCTATGAGTTTCAGGGACAGAGGTGAGTGCTGTTTTGAGCTGAGATGATCTGAAGGAGAGGGAATGCTTCATTTTGGGCGATCCTGGCTGTTCCCTCTTTCCCTAGAGTCACTCTCTCCGGGGTAGTGTGGTTCAAAAAATGGCAGGGTCTGACTGCACTTTTCCCACTCATTGATCAAGGGGGCAGATCTTTGCTCATTTGGCTATTGGTTGGAATGCAGTCTTGTGAGACTGCCAGGGCAAAGCACAAAAACCGTTTGAGACTTCTTTTAATACTGCTTGCATTCCATTAATCCTACACCATTACCCCACTTGAATGCTGCAGTTTCACCATGAGTCCAAATAGGATTGCATGATGAGCCTGAAAGAACCCAGAAAAGTTACAGTCAACAAATTACATTCGCCAGATTATTAAGTCACAAGTCACTTGTTTAACTGAATTCATTTTAGATTTGTCACAATTCATTTCTTCTGCTCTTTCTTTTCTAAGTGGACATCCTTCAAATTTTGTGTTCAGAATTGTTGTGTTCAACGCTGCCACTCTCTCAGGATTCTATTAACTCTTGATTTGTTTTTCCAAGACCCTGATTTTGTCATTTTATGATGCTAGAGCGTTTGCTCAAATTTTTATTTCTCATATTATTCTCATCTTTTTCTAGGATTGGAAATATATTATGGGCTGCCGCAGTTTTTCCTAGATTTCGTGTTTGTAGCAACATTTTTTGGCCTCATTACGAGTCTGGGGGTCCATGGACCACCAGACACATGGGGACACAGCTGTGGCGGTCTTTTGACCGCCCTCTTATAACTAGGGTTGTCAGTCCACAATTGCACCACTGCAACCGCTAGGGATCAGAGATCCCTGGCGGTGACGCGGCAGTCTTGATGCCGCTATATGCTTGGTGGGACCGCCACAGTTGCGCCAAGCATATTACGAGTTTCCTCTCTGCCATGGTTTTCATGACGGTTCCACTGCCTTGAAAACCGTGGCAGAGAGGAAACAAATGGGGTTCTACAGGCCCCCCTATTGTCTCAGGGCCACAGGGTGCATGCAGGGGGCACATTTTGTGCACCCCGGTGTGTGTACACCCCAGTACCTGCACAGCATGGACTGCACCAGTCCAGGCTGTGCAGGTACTGTCTTTGACGTTCACATTACGGTGCCTATTTCATAGGCCCCGCCATGGGAACGCCTAAGAACCACCCGTCGGTGACTTAAAAAGTCCTAATATGGTGGTGCACACATGGGTTTGGCAGAGCGGCGATGGGGCGGTCCCGCTGCTGCACCGCTAAACTCGTAATCAGGCCCTCTGTGTCTGTGCACAATGGAACTCTGGTCTGCTAGTTAAAAAGATGTTCAGACTACGGACTGATGAAATGAGAATGCTGGATTAAAAATGTAGCTGGATAAACATAAATCCATTGCTCTAAATCCTCTTTGTTACAATTGATGAATCAAAGAAACTGCAGTAGACATTGCTGGGCTAGAATTAAGGAGTTTATTAATGAATAGTACAGCATAAAAGGAGAGATGGAGGGTAGGTGTGGCCAGTTCTATATTCCTTGTTGGTGTGACAAAAATTCCACTTGACTGATATTGTAGGAACACCAACACATTCCAAAACATATGTGTATTTTCATCCACTGAGCTGCCATATTTGCACACTTCCCTGGTTAAAGTTACAAAATTGTACTCTGTATCCTTGACTCCATGTGGTCAGGTCTAATTTTGCCATTACTAATACTGTTGAAGATGTTGCCCTCTGTTTCACCTTGAAAACTGTCCATGACCCTGTCTACTATCATCTCCTATACTATTGATACTACATGTTCCATTGATTCTCCTCTCTCAACTATACTGATCTGAAATGTTTCACCAATCCCTGATAAAAACTGTTTGCTTGTCTCCAGTGTTCGAGTGCCCCCTCATTCCCTCGTGTATTTTTTTAGTTGCTAGTTATCAAGACAGAAATACTGTGTCCTAAATATTGTTTACAAAAATATTGACCCATTGGGTGTAGATATGCCATTGTAAACTTCAATGACGCATTCTTTTTGTAAAAGACACAATAATTTGATTCCAAGATTCGGGTACCATATCATTTACATACTGTCAGGGTTCTTAGCAGGGAATAGTTTCTAAGTCCAATTTATCTGCATTTGTTGAGATTGATCCCATGACCTGACTCATTGATTCTCTCTTTGAGTTGCTATGTTATCACTTACTCCATTGTCTCTTGCTGAACCCCAGTTGAATTGCGTGTTTCCTTTTGAGTTCAAAAAGCTCTGTCATCTGAACGTTTTAATAAATTCGAGTGCCTAGTTTTTAGAGGTAAAGAAAATGAGAAACAGGACTACAGCAGCTACTCATCACAAAGATTGGGGTAAACTCTATTCTGCTGGAAACAGGCTTTACCAGATGATCGGGATTGCAAATTGTGTTACAGCACCATACTCCATATTTTCACCTATGCACATTTCTTTAGGAATTTCCTACCAAAATGTGTAACAAGAATAGTCTGGAATAAGGAAAAACAATCGTGAATAAGTGCAAAAAGAACAATTCCCATGGCTGTTCCCAATTTACGAGTGCAAAACTCACATTGGCACAGTAATCATGTACTCCAGAATCAGTGTATTCTACCATAATGGTAATTCCGGTTGCAGGATTTCCAATGTCCTAGAGCTGCATGCTTCCCTATATAAAAACGTATGTTGCAGGTAGAAACCTCAATATGAATACTTGCTGCCAATCAATTTACATGCATGATAGTCCAGCTGTTCCACAGTAATTCCTACACTTTATCACATTTTTGTCTAGAGCGAAAACAGACACAAGACTCCCTGGTAATACCAGTACGGTTGAAAGCCTGCTGCATTTTATTTTATCTGTTTTACCATTAAACATATGTCAGTGGATTATCAGGAATAAAAATAGGATGTCACTACCTTGTCCATGAATAGACTTGGCTTCCTCAGGCCTCTCGAATAAGCAATGTATTTAGAAATTCTGTTGTTATGCTTAGAAGACAATCCAGTGAATTATTTCCTCCAACCACTTAAATGTCTTTTAAATTCCCATCATGTCATCATTGAGATCCACATATGTTTTCTTTTCACTGGGAGCGCCACAACACGAAGGAGAGAATAGAAATAAAAGGCATGGGATAGATGGTTTCGATTTCTGCTTGTTCCCTCTCTCCGGTACTTTATCTGTAGTGGGATTTGGACCGAAGAAAGGTGTATATTTCCATCCCCCTGATAGCTGAAAGAAAGGTCTTTTGAAAGGCTTAATCCTTACAGTTTTTTTATAAGGTCTTAGTTTGAATTGGTTTTATATATGAGGTGCAAACCCTGCCTATGTCATATTAGTCACCAAATGCCTTTCCCTATTTTGATTTCTACAATTTTCCAGTGACCTTCAGAAAATATAATTTTTGTTATCAAAAATCAAACGTGCATAAGAGTCTTTGTAACCAAAATGTCAATTTATTATAAGCCAACTTAACAGCACCACACATTCTTCACACAAAAGTGACAGCCAGCGCATCCTTTTATAATCACTGCAATGATTCCTTACATTTAAAGACAGACACAGCGTCAAAGGCACATTTTTCGTGCAATGCGGTTTTCCACGAGCAGGGCAAATAGTGCATTTCTCTTAATTTTTCAAACATTGCGAAGCCCTCAACGATGCAGTCGCGTTGTCCTATCAGCACCTCAATATCATTTGTTTTTTGGCAGATTGCACAATATATTTTTGGGATAGCAAAACAAAGCAATTCGTTCTAATCCAGCGTCGATCATATTTCAGAATTGCACAATTAAAAGAATTATGCAATATAAACTCTGCAAATTTAGAAACAATGGTATCATTTTCCCAAGCTACAACTGCCTATATATAGTTAATTCACACATGTATGACGTTACAATGCAAACTATTGCAACGAATACCTTTACAACACGTTTTTTACAATGCAACTTCTATTACAACGCATGCCATAACAGCGCAAGCCATTACAACTCATGTTCCGTTACAACGAAAATTACTATTCTAACACCGCCGGGTGCTTACCTCAGGGAAGGTGCTGGTCAGTGTGGGATATGCGTTGTAATGGCATGTGTTGTAATGGCATGCGTTGTAATGGAACTTGCGTTGTATTGACCGCGTTGTAAAGGCATTGCATTGTAATGCCTGTGTTGTAATTAATATTTCCCTTAATTCACTCTTAAACTTTCCCAAAACCAATGTCTTAAATTTGTAATATATTTGTGATGCACCTCCCACCTAAGCCATGAGTAATATTTTCGAATTCACAAAACTCTTACATGTAATGTATGTGCAGATTTAGACTGACTTCTGTATGCATAATATTCTGACATGAAAGTGTAAACTTACTTGGTTGAAAACTTTTTACTAATGTGCACATTTGGAGGGTTCCAAGTGATGGCATCTAAGGATGGGAAATGACTCCTAAAATGGTTGAGGCAAGCGGAAAGTTAAGATGTGGTCAATCGACGGCAAAGCAAATCAGGTGTCACATCCAAAACGAAAATGTACTCCAGGAGAAAATAAATTTAACAAAGTAAAACACAGAAACAAACAATTCACACAAAAACCAATCTGTTCATGGATTTGTAAAGCCTGAAATAATGTACAGATATTCCAAGCAAGCAGAAATTCAAGTGTCAAAACATTTGCTTTACTGCCAAAACAGGTCAACTGGCAAACAAACGAAACCTCTGCGGGACAACACTGAACAGATGGCCTGGATATCGCCAGACTAGGGACAAAATTTTGCAAGAAGGAAAAGCCAGAAGGCTAGTCATATCTGATCATGTTGCCAGTATCTGGAGCAGCATCCCAATGAACATCAGAACATCATCGACTCTTTAACAATGCAGACAAAAAGTGAAGACACACTTATTCAAGGGAGCACAGACCCTGACCAGAGAGTCTACCCCATGATCTTCTCACAGTTATTACATTTTACCAGGGACCATGTCCCTTTTTGAGCGCTCCTTTGCTCTCGAGCTAATTACCTGCTCAACAAATACCAAAACATATATATATACATAGAAGCATACATTACACTCAGGGGAATGTTCACAAGGAGCTATCGCCGAATTAACGGCACTTTATCGCAGCCAAAGTCGTGATAAATTTACCCCCCCATTCACAAGCCGGTGTTAACAGCCCACAGCACCAGTTTACCTGCGATAGCAGCCGCAAAAAACATCGCCACAGAGGACCCCCGCAAATATCGCTAATGAGATGCAGAGTAGGCATTCCCGCGACAAAAGCCGAGACAACCGCACACCTCAACATTCACAATGACCAGCCACATCCGCGATAAAAACACAAAACAGGCGAAAAGGCGCGTTAGCACCAGGAAATCTACACCTGCTCTGACCTCGTGTAAACTCGGACGGCAGCCAGCACCACAAAAGGGAGCACAGCCCAGGGCCACATCCGAAGGGCAACAGATGCCATGGAGCCACTCATCATGCAGCCCGGACACCCAAGAGGGCCACGACACCCACCCCCACCACCCCAGGACCCCATCCCACACCCGGAACACCCCCCGGACCAACACAGACGCAGCGCAGACAAAGACAGCGGAACCCCAGGAAACGTACCAGCCGCACAGACCCAACATCTGACAATGTCACCCTCCACTACAGGCTGAAAGGGACAACCAACCTACGCATCCTGACCATCATCACCTAACAGGCCTACGGCAACAACACAGCGGACAACCAACATCCCACCCCACACAAAGCTGACGGCGTGGCTGCACCTGTTGGCCCCTGGGACCCCCCATCCAACACCCACCAGAGTCGGAGGAGTCTCACAGCCAGCCACATCCAAGTCCCCCACACCTGTCCTGGACATCACCATCACCCTGGTACCCCAGTCCCCATACGTACAACACAATGCGCAGGATCCGCTGGAGACCAAGCAAGGACCATACGCCATAGCAGGATGCACGCACGTGTTGGGGGCAATACACAGTACACATGTACTACCTGTGCCCCCTGGTGACACAGCACACAACCACCGCAACAGGAAGCACACGTCCCACATCAATGTGCAGGCAACAACAGAACACCGTGGAACACCCAACAATGTCGACTCCAAATACACAGCCAGTGTGCATGATACCTTCATCCTCCGACAGTCCATCATCAACCAGCGTTCCCAGGATGGCAACAAGGGAAATGTACAGCCCCTTGGCAATATACAAATGAACACCCCACACACCTCAACACCACAACCATGCAACTCACAACTCTGGCAATGCACACGTAACAAAATCACATACAACAGGCACAACAATATGCCCACCCACCAGACACGACAGAACAACTTACAATGTCCACATGGGCAAGCCCTAAAATGAGCCAGCAACGGCATGGCACCTCAGCCACATACTAGCCGAATGTGGGGAGAGGTGGCAACCAGGCATGTGTGAAGGATGCAGTAGAACCATGATTGGGAAAGTACACAATGCCAACAGTGCCGGAGATGTGCTGGACACCTCGCAGTATGCAGAACACACCCATATCCATGGCGACAAACACCGCTTGCGTATGGAGTGTAGTGGACAGTGGACGCCACCATGTCACCACAGCCAGTGGGGGACCTCGTGGAAATGTTGCCTGTTACGCCCCCCCTAAGCATCAGCGGAGTGGGAAGGCCCAGGGTATGCCACGCCAGTGCAGGGGTGTGAATAAAAACCACGTAGGCCTGGGCGTGGTCCACTTCCGTAAAGACCCACGTCCCTGCCAGGGCAGCACCTCCCACCTCGCCACGAGGCCGACGCCATCCTCATGAGTGGAGTTGCCTGAGATGCCGTGCGCCTGCCGGACCCCGGCTCGCTGGTCCACGAACCCGTCAGGCCAGCCCCTGCGCAGCCAGGCCACACTGATCACCTTCCGACACCGGCATGTGTCAAGGGGGGCCCACCACATGCCGGCGCAAGCCACAAGCCTCAGGCCCGAGACCTTGGCAGCCACCTCAGACCATCACGGTCGCCACAACACAGGCCCGCTTTATTCCTTTTTCGTTGACGTACTCCACTGCCGCCCCGGTCTACTCTTCGGACCAGTAGGTCCCACATGTGGAACTGTGTCTTGAGTCATGAATGGCAGTGACCCCATATCCCGGCCAGCGGCCACAGCATCAGACCCCCCCAGTTCAGTGAGGCATAGTTCCATATGGGCATCTTGCGACATGTGGTGCCACTAACCCTGTTCAATGCCAGGCTGCTACATGTGGTGCCACTAACCTGTTCAACGCCGGCCTGCTACACGTGGTGCCACTAACCCTGTTCAACGCCAGCCTGCTACACGTGGTGCCACTAACCCTGTTCAACGCCAGCCTGCTACACGTGGTGCCACTGAACCTGAACTACGCAGGCCGGTGGGGCCATCCAACCTATGCCGGCGACACTCGGTGAATGGGCCGTGCTGACCGCTGCCTCAGGCCTACACCACGGTCAGGTAGGTCACACATTTGTTACTGAGTCTTGATTACACTATGGCAGTGAACATCATTTAAGGCAGAGAACAATACACTATACACCCTCCGATGTGGTGGCAACAAGTCTGTGCATGGCATCACAACCACACGTGTCTGTGGGCCTACGCGGACCACTGCCCTTGGCCTACGCTGCGCACGAGTGGGATCACTGATTTGTAACTGAACATCGGTAATTCAGAAGGCAGAATACATTTCCTCGCACGCACGGAGGGGCGTAAGAGGATGACACGTTGCAGTCCGGAGGGAATAGGATCAGCGTCACGGAGGTGATTGAACACTACCGACAACTGCCACTGTGTCACCAACTCTGTGCCTCGCGAGCCAACGACCCGTGGCTGTGGGCCACTGCTGACCGCTGCCTCTGGCCTACACTGCGGTCCAGTAGGTCACAGAGCCTTGATTTGGCACTCTTGGAGTTCACATCTGTGTACGGGCATCATCGCAGACTGCATCCCCTCACAGCACCTGTGCCACTAAGTTTGTTCCCCGACATTCATGGACACTCACTGGTCGGACATTGGTGGCGTTTGAGTCCATGGACTAGGGGCTAGTTTTCATCTTCATGTAGCTGATCCCAAATTGTTGGTGAGGACGAGGGTTGCGCTTTCTACTCCTCCATTTGCTGCTTCCAGATAACATCAGACCTTCCGCATCATGCCCTGGAGGACACCTTCCACTGTCCCCCGAAACCTTACGCAACATACACCTCGGACATTGATGGGGACCCGCTCAGGTCGCATGGCCCATCTGACTGCACCGCAAGTCACCGTCCCGTGGCTGGGTGCCTGTACCGGCCGCAGTGCATCTGGGGCCACTAACTCTGTGCTGCTCAGGCCTGGGACCCGTTCTTCTGAGACATTGAATGGCCTCTGTAGCGATGGTCTTGGGGTCATCAACGCCATGTGTCTGTGGCCCTGCACTGTCCGCCTCCTCCGGCCCCAACTGCGGTCCACCAGGGCCCACACATGGCATCGAGTCTTGACCGGCCCGGAAGTCGCATCACCGCAGGAGCCACATGCCACCCCCGCAAGGACCACCTTCAACCGCCATCTGCCAGAGTCGAAACGGTGGTCCTGACAGACCTAAGGAGTTGCTCAGACCTGTCGTGGATGCCATCATCGGCCTGATACCCTGCTCAGCACTCCAGGTGCCAGTGACTCAGGGCACGGCAAGCCATTGTCCGTAACTGATAGAGTTTTGTGCTGTTGTGAGGTTGCGCAGCAATGTCACCCCATGCAGTGGGGAAGACCTGGGACTATATTGAGGAAGATGTGTCAAGTGTGCGGACGGGAGAAGGCACAGACAATGGGAGGGCAGGTGGCAACAGCCCCAAGGCAGGAATGCAGACTGGTGGCGGTAGTCAAGCTACACACCCGGATCTAATACTGAGTATTGCGCTGTGGACTGCGGATGCAACTGTCACCTCAGGCAGTGTGGGAGACCTGGGACGTTGATGAGGAAGTTGATGCAGGTGTAACACACCCCACTGCATCTCCATCAGGGCTAACCCGAAGGGACATAATCCTGGCTATTTCTTCACATGAGCGCGCTCTTCTCTAGTGTCCCTACCTCAGTGCACTGCAACTCACGGGACGTCCAGACTGAATATTGGGTGACCTCTGTCCTTACTCCGTATCCCTCCATGTTGCTCTGCATTTGACTCTGTTATGCTGGTGTTTTCTGTTTCCATGACATTGGTGTCCACTTTTCAGGTTGTTGCCAGCACCAAGCACTCCGTGCGGGCTGGCTTATACTCACCCCACACACATCCAGCACAGGCGTCACTGTACATGTGGCCCTGCCAATAATGGGGCCGGGCACACGTGCCCGTAGCCAGTTCAAAATGATATGTGCATGTGTATCTGTGGAGGTGTGGGTCTCCTTTGTGGGGTGTGGGGGGTCCCTGAAGGGTATTGGACACCCCCATATGTGTTCTAGTTCGCATTCCATGGGTTTGGCAACACCCTCACCTGTTGGGCCACCTCCTTTTGGCGTTCTGCCACCTGGCATTGGGGTGCCATGTGTGGGTGGGTGAAGTGTTATGAGGCAGCTGTGATTGCGGGTGCTTCATGCTGTGTGGTCTGTTGCAGGGGCTGGGTTCTCCTCTGAGTAGCTTGTCTGCCCTGGTGGTGCGTTGTGTGGGATGTCCATGGGCTGTTGCATGGCATCGGTGTCTGGGCTGTGGTGTTCGTCTCGGGCATCACTGATGGGTTGTCTGTTCTGACCTGCTGGAGGTGTTGTTTGTCCCTCTGCACTGTGAAGGGGAGGTGCATGTTGGCACTGTGTTGGCCCCTTGTTCTTGTCGATATGCAGACTGTGTGACAATGTACATTGTGACTGTTTGGGCGGTGGTGGCTATTTGAGTTGGGACAGTGTACATTTGGCCTACATGGCTGATGTGGGGTTGTAGGGGTAGATGTGCATCTCACAGTTCCCTGCTCTGTCCGATGTGGTTGTTCTGTTACTGTGCCTGGTTGGACCCAGTTGTGTCCCCTGTTCTGCAGTGTGGGTGTTGCAGTTTGTGCCACATTGTCATGGTATGTGCTGTGATTGCTATGTGTGTGTGCTGCAGTGTGCCACGGGGATGGGGGACATGTCCCTGGGTAATTGTGGGTGTGCAGTGTGTTACACCTCGTTGTGCATGTGTGGCATTGTTCCCATCACCCCCCATCCCCCCAGTCCCTGTTGGATCCTCACCCTGTTGTTGTTGTGTCAGGTCCTGTCGGGCTGTGTCCGTACTCCCTACTCCTTGCACCCTCTCCACACTGATGACTGTGGCCTGGGATTCCTCCTGCTCCTCCTATGGCGCTGGACTGCCACCTCCTATCGCCGTTGCTGCCTTCCTGTTGGCAGCGGGTTTGTACCTGGTTTAGCTTGTCAGGTCCTGCCGGCGCCTCTTAGCCTCCTGGATTGGCCTCCTGGGCACTGCGACTGCATTCCAGGTGGTCTGCTTGTTGGTCAGTTGCTGGTAGTGTTCTGTCGCCTCCGTGGCCTTGGTCTTGTTTTCCTGCGGTCTGCACCCCGTCTTCTTCTCCATTTTCTCCTTGGCCTTCCCCGACCCAGTTGTTCCTTGCTGGTAGTCTGTGGGGGTTGTGGGGTTCACGTTGACATCTGCACTGGGTCAGAGTGCATCCATGATGCTACGTGCTTTGGCTTGGTTCTGGTGTGTTGTGTCTGTGGTTTTTATGGTGCAATTTCCCGCCAGACGCGTGGGATTTGCAGGCCTGAGGCTGCTTTTCGCTACTTTTTGTACCGCGATTGGCCTCATCGCATGTTTTCTCGCGTTTCGCATTTTTTAGGCGTGGTGTTGATTTTCACGCTGGCATTTGACGTGTTATCTGGTGACTATCGCATGGTACCGCCTTGTTTTGTGAATTCCACGTTGACCCAGGGTTATTTTCCCGTGATAGGCTGCGTTATTGAAAGTTGCGTTACGCTACTCTTGCGGTAGTTATCACACGTTCTTGTGAATATACCCCTTAGTATTCAACAAAATCTCTACAATTGCAGCACAGCTGAATGTCATCGACAACTGACATATAGCAATTTGGTGCGTTTCTGACTCCAACCCAACAATAGCATCTGTGCAAGAGTAGGGAATTAACAACTAATCAAATATTAATGAATACATTAGTGCAAAGTATTTGTTATGTGTGTATACTGTATTTTGTTCAGAGTGTGCAGATGGGGGAAGGGTTTTTGGGAAGAGTAGTACGGGGACGGAGACCTGTAAAGGAAAGGGTTAGTAGACTTGGAACATGGACGTACCAAAAACGCTCCCTCCCCAGGGTGAGAAAAAAAGCCACAAGCCAAGATTGATATGTGTGTGGGTTGTGCAGGGTCAGGACATATTCTTAGGCACAGCGCTAACCTTTAGGGGTGCAATGTGTTGACGGTGCAAGGGCAGTGCATGTTGTCGGGCAAAACACTTAACCCAGGATGAGCAATCGACAGGAGAGCAATAGGCATGCAGGTGTGTGTTGTACAAGGAGGGCAAAAGCACATGTTACCGGCCAGTGCTGACTACCAGTAAAAGATACGGGCTGAAGACATGTTAACCACACATGTTGAGAAGCACAATGTGGAACAGCACATGAGAGTGGGTGGAGGGGAGATACGAAGAGAGAGAATGCCTAAGAAGCACAGCATGGAACAATACATGAGAGTGGGTGGAGAGGAGGCATGCAGAGACAGGATACCCAAAGAAATAACAGATGGCGTTCCAATCATGCAATGATGCACTCAAGCGAGGGGAAGAGGGGGGAGCCGGGACAGTATTTATAATGATTTTAAAAAATACCAGCAATAAAAATAGTATATTAGTAGAGATTATGTATTTTGTCTATTAAATTAATCAGTGACATTTTGAAAGGTGTCTTTACCCTTACAGGTCATGACGCACCTTATTTATCAAAATGTCTACTGCTCTGGGGGTTCATGACAAAATATCGATTATAACAATATTGTGATACAGAAATATCGTGTCAAAAGTATTGATTACAAAAATATCATTTACTTATGCTTATAATGGTAGGTATAAAAATATTTTCAAAAATATCTCACACTAATATCATTACAAAGCATACAGAATATCGCATTTTAATATATATATATATATATAGTTTAAAATAGTAAATCTTAAATATTTTAATTTATAACAATAATATAATGCAAATTAAATAAACATTTAAATATATACTTATATAAATATACACACATAGATATATATGTGTATATGTACATATACATATATAAAATGACATTATTATTAAAAAATGTTTTACATTATATTAAATTGCTTGTGTTTTAAATTTACTACTATAACAAACATATATTTATATATATAAAAATAAATAAAACAGACAATGTTAACAAATCAAATGCAAAACATTAAATAAATTAACAAATTAATTAAATTAAAGAAAAAAATATATAAAAAATTACTTATATAAATAATATAAAAATTAAACAAATAAACAAATAATAATATCAAATATATTTAAACATTTTTAAAATAGTATTGAAATATGGGAATAATAGATATACTATTCCCACTCCAGTCTGTGCTACAGTAGGGAAAGCATTGTGCTCCACAGGGGTAAAATTTACTATTCCTGATATAGTCTGTGCAACAGTAAGAAAAGCGTTGTACTTCTGAGGGGTAAAATGTACTATTCCCGATATAGGGGTATATTCACAAGAACGTATGATAACTACCGCAAGAGTAGCGTAACGCAACTTTCAATATCGCAGCCTATCTCGGGAAAATAACCCCGTGTCAACGTGGAATTCACAACAAGGCGGTAGATTAAAAAAGATTAGATTAAGATACTTGTAGAGCGCATGGCTGCCTCGGCAATGAGGCGTCCCAGCGCTGAGCAAGACAGAGAGAGGCAGAGAAGAGATTAGGGTTGAGGAAAAAGCCATTTCTTCACATGCCGTCTGAAGGTCTGATGATCAGAGATGTTACGAATATAGAGAGGAAGAGAGTTCCAGAGGGCAGGGGCTAATCGCCTGAAAGAGCGACCGCCAGATCTAGTCCTTCGTATGCGTGGAATGCATGCGAGGGCAAGGTTAGCCGATCGCAATGCTCGAGGAGGATGATAGAGAGTACACAGGTCGCTCAGAGTGTCCGGACCGATGCCGGTCAAAATCTTGTGCACAGTGCAGAGCGCCTTGAAATGCACACGATGTGCAAAGGGCAGCCAATGCAGGCGGAGAAGGAGGTTGGAGACATGGCTGTGCTTAGGAAGAGCGAAAATGGCGCGGGCTGCAGCGTTCTGAACCCGCTGCAGTCGAGTCAGCACCGACTTATTGGAGCCAAGCAAAAGCACATTGCAGTAGGCGGTAGCATGCAATAGTCTGCCGAAACCGTGGACAATGTCCGCGATACAACCACCACGATGGAGATAAAAACACAAACCACAACACCAAAAAACATGCAATGGGCCAAAGCGCGATGAGGAAATCAGCGACAAGCAGCGCCAGGCCTGCAACACACACCTGGCAGGCGTCAAAAATCACCATAAAAGTAGAAAATACACCCACACACAAACTGACCAACACCCAAGCACCTTGGAGGCAGCCGGAGCAGGCGCAGAGGACGAGCGCAACCCCACAAGCACCCCGTACGACCAGCCTGGGACCTCGGGGACAGGGAAGGGCAAGGACAAGAAGACCAGGAAGACCAAGTTCAGTACGCAGGCGAACAGGATCATAGTCACGGAGGTGATGGAACACCATCAACAACTCTTCGTCACTTCCAACGTGTCATTGGGCACCAAAAATGGAATATGGCGGAACATCGTCGACAAGGTGAATGCCGTCGGAGAGCACAAGCGGACAATGTACGAGGTCAAGAGGCGATGGAATGACATCAAGCGGAAGACCAAGGAGAAACTCAGCACCAACCAGAAGGCAGCAACACAGACCGGAGGTGGGGGCCCAACGCCACAGCTGGAGCTGGATGACATGGAGAAGCTGGTGTCGACAGTCATCAGTATGGATACTGTGGCCGGAGTCGGGGGACCGGACACTGCTCGACAGGACACAACACAACCGCAACAGGTTGAGTGACCACCAGGTACTGGGGGGATGGGGGAGATGGCCACAATGGCACACATGCACAAGCAAGCAGGGCACAGTGCACACCCACAATGACCCTGGGTCCTCGCCCAGACCCACAGACTGTCACAATGTACAATGCTATACTGTCTGAATGTCAACCTGTACCATGCGGCTACATACATGTGGACACATTGTAATACACCATCTCCCCCTCACATTGCAGGGGCATCGTCAACACCTCCTGCAGAGCAGTCACAGCCACTCTTCACTGATGACGAGGAGGAGGACAACACCAGCATCGACACCCAAACCATCCAAGACATCATTGACCTCATCCGCCAGCAACCTCCAGGATCAGGGCAGCCCAGCTACATCGATGAGACCCCACCCACCACCCAGACCACCCAGCAGGAGGCACCCACAGCCCCGGCACTCTCCCAAGACCCCCAGGAACAACAAATGGCCTTCCAACACCGTGTGCTGGAGGGCCAGAGGGAGACGGCCGAACAGGTGCGGGTGGGGTTCGACCTCATGGCTGCCAAACTGGACGCCATCCTTGGGTGTCTATGTCCGCCCCATGGTCTCCAACGAGCCCTGACTGACATCGCTGGAGTCATGACGCGGAGGGAGGAATACCTGTCCGCTCTGAGTGGCCCCAGCGATGCCAGCCTTGAGCTGGCACACATGTGGAGGCTCATGGAGGACATGGTGTGGATGGAGGCGGAAAGGATGGCAGCCACCGCTGCACATCAGCGAAATGTAGCTGGGATCTACCAGGCCCTGCATGTATTCATCATGGCATCGCTGTCACAAGGCGTGGAGATGTTGAATGCTGCTGCCCCCACACCATCCACATCTCCGCCCCCTGGTGTGTCAGTGCCTCCCAGTGCGGCAGGCGTATCCACTCAGGCACCTGATGTGTCACTGCCACACAGTGCGGCCGACAATCCTCCTCCGGCCCCTGATGTGTCAGTGGCAGACAGTGCCGCAGCAGGTACTGCAACACCCACGTCCGGGGACGAGGACGTGGATGGGATTGAGATCAGAAGGAGGTACTAGCATTCATTTCCGCCACCTTGCCTGTTTCTGCTTGGTGCCGCACATGGCCTCAAGACCTACCACTGACCCCCGATGCACTCACCTGGGACATCGACATGGACTGCCACATCCTGTTTGACGGCCATTGACACGGCGGACAGACTGCAGACTGTACCCTTCCCCTTCTGTAGTACAGGTCATCCCTGGATGTACACTGGCTGGCCCTCCACGGGCCCCTATTGTGTAGTGTGCTCGGCATTGCCCTGTACCGCTCCAGCAGCATGACTGCACTGGATGTGCAAATAAACATCCAGTGTCGCACTGCTGTGTAATGTCTTACGTCATTCATGTGTGGATGAATGTGGGGGCAGTGCCTTCCCTTGCGTCAATGATGCTGATCCTGTGGGATGCCAGTCAGAGAGTGCGACATTGCATTTTGTGTACCGGGTCCCGTAAAAACACTACAACAGGGACACACGCATCAGTCACTTCCTTGTCCGGACATGGACTGGACCACGCAAAGCTCCCACGAGTCATTGTTGCAAGCTCTGCGCTGGTCCAGCGTACGGCAGGCCAGACCACTCCGCTTACGCCCCGAGGGGGGACCCTCATTGCTACCCGTCGCAGTCGTACTCGCTGGTGGTGTGCAGGTCACTGGTCTAGTCGTCTGCATGTCACAGCCACTCCCTGAGTGCAGGTTTTCACACACACCACAACCATCTGGCACAGGCATCACAGGCCTTGTGACTCCGCCAACATAAGGGGCTGACGACGTCACATTCCCCTCTTCCGGTGGTGACTGGGTGACAGACGCCCCATGGTTCGCACTCATATACGGCCCATGAGTTGTTGCGCACAGGGTTAGTGGCATCTGAGGCCTTGAGTACGGCACAGGCCTACCGCCATGTGGTGCAGACTGGGGTTGCACAGGGTTAGTGGCATCCGAGGCCTGGAGTAGGGCATGGGCCTACCGCCACGTGGCACAGACTGGGGTTGCACAGGGTTAGTGGCACCAGAGGCCTTGCGGACGGCACAGGCACCCCGCCACCAGACGGTGACTTGGGTGCACTGAGTCAGTGGCACCTTAAACTGCTGAGCGGGTGTGCAGCATGCGATGATGTCCCGTCCCGGCGGTCCAGACGGCTCAGGTTTTGTGTGCCATGCTGGACCACAGTGTAGGCCAGAGCCAGCGGGCAGCGCGGGCCTACCACCACCTGGCGTCGCTTCCGGGATCCCAGAGTTGGTGGCACCCATTGGGCTGAGCGGGTGTGCAGCCTGGGATGGTGCCGGGTGCACTGATATGTCCTCTGCCATGGAGTAATCAAGACCCAGCACCAAACGTGAGACCTGGTGGCCTGCGGAACGGGGCTGCATGATGTGGAGGGTGCCATGTCCACGGGCCCCGGGCTCGTGGCTTGCAGCGGCACATGGTGGGACCTCCTGTCTACGCGCCGGTGGCGGAAGGTGAGCATTGAGGCCTGGGTGTGCATGGGCGGGCATGCTCCGACGGGTGGCAGGAGGGGTTGGGGTGCCTCTGCCTGGGTGTGCATGGGCGGACAGGCGATGTTGTCTTGTGCAAGTGTGTGTACTGTGCCAGTCATGTATCTGGGCTCTGTTTCAGCTGACGGCTCTGACTCAGATGTGTGACCTGGTGTCCTGCTATGCATACCGGCACGTGGTTGGGGACACACCGGTGGCAGCAGGTGAGCAGTGTGGCCTGGGTGCGCAGGGGCGGCACGTTCTCTCTCTCTCTCTCTCCCTCTCTTCCTCTCTCTCTCCCTCCCTCTCTTTCTCTCTCTCTCCTTCGCTCTCTCTCTGTCCTCTGATGTGCGCAGGACACACCTTCTCATCATGTTTTTTATCTTACAGGCTGTGACCTACGTATTGTCCCGAGGGGAGTGGCCATGTGTCTTCATTTTATTTCGTTGTTCATTTTAATAAAGTTTAATTTGTTGCTTCGGAAGTGGATGTGTGCTGCTCATTTCTGTGACGACACATGCATGTCAACAGTTGTGATTGTGCGGCATCAAGCGAAATATTCTGTACATGTTTGGGTGTGGCTGATGTGGCATGTCTTTGGTCGGGGGGGTGCCAGGGAGGGGTGGTCCTGGGGGTGGTGGTAGTAGGTGTTGTGGCCCTCTTGGGTGTCTGGGCCGCATGATGAGTGGCTCCATGGCATCTGTTGCACTTCCGATGTGGCCCTGGGCTGTGCTCCCTTTTGGTTTGCAGGCTGCCGTCCGACTTTACACCAGGTCAGAGCAGGTGTAGATTTCCTGGTGCTAACGCGCCTTATCGCCTGTTTTGTGTTTTTATCGCCGATGTGGCTGGTCGTTGTGAATGTTGAGGTGTGATGTTGTCGCACCTTTTGGCACTGGAACGCCCACTCTGCATCTCATTAGCGATAGTTGCGTGGGTCCTCTGTGGTGATGTTTTTGGCGGCTGCAATCGCGGGTAAACTGGTGCTGTGTGCTGTTTACACCGGCTTGTGAATAGGGAGGTAAATTTATCACGGCTTTGGCAGCGATAAAGTGCCGTTAATTCGGCGATGGCTCCTTGTGAATATGCCCCATAGTCTGTGCAACAGTAAGAAAAGTGTTGTACTTCATAGGGGTAAAATTCACTACTCCCAATATAGTCTGTGCAACAGTAGGAAAAACGCGTTGGAATTCGGAGAAGTAAAATTTACTATGCCTACTCCAGTTTGTGCAACAGTAGGGAGAGCTCTCGTCTTCGGAGGAGTGAAATGTACTATTCCACTCCACTCTGTGCAGCAGTAGGGAAAGTGTTGGACTCCGGAGGAGTAATATTTACTAGTAGTAGAAATATCTTTATTCGATTTTATAAAAACCATAGAAGCACATCAACATACAATAGGTTTAGAACTTCCCAGCTTCCTTTCCAGAGACTTGGGTAATATAATTCCAAACATAATACATCATATAACTCAGTTACAAAAATCATTTGCCCAATCAGAGAATATTTGATTTTGGGCCATGTCCAGAGTTCATATCACAGCTGTTTTGATGTAGTAATACTTATATGTGCTGTAGCGCTTGATAAAGTGCCATGTGCAAAATTTCATCATTAAGGTTACTATATAGAGATTTCTGTTCAAAAGTATATGTGGTTCCGCCAACAATTAAAAACTTGCCTATTAATTATAAATAATATTGGTACGAGTTTAAAAACGTAACTTCCAAATATAGTTAAACTAAAAGGATAAAATCTCGTCTATCATCTAAAACAATACTTATAGTAAACCATATCCAGATTCATGTGCAGATATGTTAATATAATTAATGTGCTTGACAGAGTGCATTAGCATGATTACATCATTTGATTAACTGCCTAAAAAAATTCCATTATTGGGTTCGATTTAATGCTATCAGTGATTAGAATCTCATAAAATTCACAGGTCTTCTAATTTAATATGACTATTCCGTGAACATAACAGACACATACAGTACTTCGTGATTAGTTCAATTATTACTCAGAGGTTTCAGCGTCCTAGTTCTTTGTCTACAGGCATATAACAAGTATCTGAATACACCGAAAGTTAAGTACTCTGTGCAATCACTTTTTAAGACCCTAATGATCTCTTTGATTCGCTTAGCAGCTAGGAACCGGCAAATCGGAATTAGCCAGGTTCGTCTGATCTGCATGTACGTAGGGCAGAAGAATAAAAAGTGTACTTCAGTTTCGGGTTCGGCCATGCAAGCCGGACAGCTGGGCGAGGTGTTAGCACCCTTCCAGTTACTACAAAAACTGTTAAGTGGTAGGATGCTATACCTAAATTTTAGGTATAGCGTTTTTGCCTGCGGAGGTTCTATACGGTCCAAGAATTCTTCTTGATGCATATTTTCCTTAAAACTCATACCCAATTTGATCAATCAGCCCTTAATAAAGTTATGCCACTGAACGCGCCCTCTAGTATCGAGTGATTGTACATCTAGTAGTGATTCGTTCATGAGTAATGGTGTGTCATTTGACCAAAGGCGTATCAAAAAAGCAAGGGGCCTGAGAGCAATCGCATGAGCGACGATCTTCAGTCCCACATCCAGACGCATCAGTATCAGAGGGGCGTTCTGTGAGAGCTCCATGAACTGATCTCATGAATAGGTTTTCAGTTTTTTAAATTGGGCTTATATTAGTGTGTCCTCATAGCTCTGCCCCATAGAGTGCAGCTCTGATGCCCTGAGCTTGATATACTTGGATCACTGGAGCCACTGATCTATATATTGACTTCCTTAATTTTTTAACTAAGGTAGTGCCTACATGTTGTAGTGAGACCAGGCTTTTTACTATTTGTGGGGTCCATGATTGTGTATTGGTCAACCTTACCCCCAAGTAGTCAAATTGATTCACCTCCTCCAGTAGGGTAGAGCCTCTCGTTATACTCCCCCTGAAGGACTTTTGTCCATTAAATGCCATGAATTTGGTTTTTGAAGTATTGATTTCTAATCCAAACTCCTTGTAGGCCGCCCTGAACTGCTCAACTAAGTTTGGATCCCCATCGGAGTTCTAGAAATAAGCAGGATATCATCTGCAAAAAGTAGTGCGGGCACTGCTTTGTCCTGCAAGCTTGGTGGGATCACCCCTGCAGTCTATTAGTGGTTCTATCAGACCATTGATGTAAAGGGTGAAGAGAGTAGGTGCAAATATACACCCTTGACGCACTCCTCTGTTCAACCCACCCCATCTGACTTAGGTGCAGTTATCCTTGTGAAGTCTAATAATGATCTGGAGTAGGTTTCTCGGAATACCCATTTTGCTAAGAACTACCCATTTTTTTTACGGGGGACTAGGTCGAATGCAGCACCGGGTCTACAAACACAATACATAGGTGATCCTTTTTAATTGTCACATATTTCCATAGGATCAATAAGAAATGGAACAACTGATCTATGGTGCTTGTATTACCCCTTAATCCTGCCTGTAAAGGTGACAGTAAAGTCCCATCCCTCATCCAGTCAAGGAGTCTCTCCAGCAGGTGCCAGCAGAATATTTTCTGAGTTATATCAATAAGGCTGATGGGCCTATATTTTGCCGGGTTGCTTTTATCCCCTTTTTAAAAATGGGCACTACTTATGCGCCTAACCAAGAATCCAGAATTTCTGCCCCTTTTAATATAGCATTGAAGGTGTAGTTTAAAATCACACTCCAAATTTTGGGTTCAGAGAGATAAAGATCCCCGGGATTTTGTCTAGACCAGGTGCCTTTCCCTTTTGCAGGGTTGCAATTACATCCAGGGTTTCTTCTCTAGTAAAAGTAAGTTGATCTGTTTCAGATTCTGGAGCAGGATACTCAATGGTGGCTGAACAAGTGTCCTTTGGTTCTGCATACAGTTGACCAAAATTATCTTCCCAGATCTATGGTAGTATAAGAAAACTTTTCTCTATGGTTAGGCTTTCTGACCCTTTAGATATCAAGTGCCAGAATTGTTTACTGTTTTTGGTTTGCACAGCGACTAGTAAATCTTGCCAAAACCCTACTTGCCAGTTCTTTTTTGCCTCAGTTTGAGCGTTTTTGTAGGATTTCTTTCTGTAGCTACCATAGTTCTCGAACCAGCTTTGATAGCTACCATCAAAGTTTGCTGAGCTTGCTTACATGACTCATCAAACCACTCATTCTTGTTTCTTGCCATTTTCTTACCACTACTTTTCTTATATATTGTTTAGTAAATTTGTGGGTGTGTCCACCAGAGATTGCGTCTCCAGTCCTCTGGTGCCCATGTTGACCAATGAGTGGACTGGATCACTGACAGAATATCGACCACCACAATATCGACTTACACAAATATCGGGACATAAATATCGTTACATTGAGTGCAACAGTAGAGAAAGTGTTGGAGAGAGGAGGGGTAAAAATTACTATTCCCACTACAGCGAGTGCAACAGTAGGGAAAGTGTTGGATAGCGGAGAGGTAAAAATTATTATTCCCACACCAGCGAATGCAACAGTAGGAAAAGTGTTGGATAGCGGATAGGTAAACAATACTATTCCCACTCCAGGAAATGCAACAGTAGGGAAAGTGTTGGATAGTGGATAGGTAAAAATTACTATTCCCACTCCAGCGAGTGCAACAGTAGGGAAAGTGTTGGATAGCGAAGGGTTAAAATGTACTATCGCAACTCCAGCGAGTGCAACAGTAGGGAAAGTGTTGGATAGCGGAGAGGTAAAAATTAGTATTCCCACTCCAGTGAATGCAATAGTAGAGAAAGTGTTGGATAGCGGAGGGGAATAATTTACTATTCCCACTCCAACGAGTGCAACAGTAGGGAAAGTGTTGGATAGCGGAGGGGAAACAATTACTATTCCCACTCCAGCGAGTGCAACAGTAGGGAAAGTGTTGGATAGCGGAGGGGTACAAATTACTATTCCCACTCCAACGAGTGCAACAGTAGGGAATTTGTTGGATAGCGGAGGAGTAAAACTTACTATTGCCACTTCAGCTAGTGCAACAGTAGGGAAAGTGTTGGATGGCGGAGGGGATAAAATTACTATTCCCACTCCAGCAAGTGCAACAGTAGGGAAAGTGTTGGATAGTGGAGGGGAAAAAATTACTATTCCCGCTCCAGTGAGTGCAACAGTAGGGAAAGTGTTGCATAGCGGAGAGATATAAATTACTATTCCCACTCCAGTGAATGCAATAGTAGGGAAAGTGTTGGATAGAGGAGGGGAATAATTTACTATTCCCACTCCAACGAGTGCAAGAGTAGGGAAAGTGTTGGATAGCGGAGGGGAAAAAATTACCATTCCCACTCCAGTGAGTGCAACAGTAGGGAGAGTGTTGGATAGCAGAGGGGATAAAATTACTATTCCCACTCCAGGAAGTGCAACAGTAGGGAAAGTGTTGGATAGAGGAGGGGAAAAAATTACAATTCCCACTCCACTGAGTGCAACAGAAGGGAAAGTGTTGCATAGCGGAGGGGTATAAATTACTATACCCACTCCTGCGAATGCAGCAGTAGGGAAAGTGTTGGAGAGCGGAGGGGTAAAAATTACTATTCCCACTGAAGAAAATTCAAATTTAAAAACAAATAAAATATCAACTACAATACAAAAAATAATGAAGATAGAAAAAATAAAACATATATAAAAATATAAAAAAATTACAAAACATAGAAACATATAATGTTAAAAAATCAAAAATTACATACACAAATTAAGTTTTGAAAATTTTAAAATAATTTACAAACAAATAAAAAATGTGTAATAGAAATTATTTATAATCAAAAATATTAATTAGTACATAAATGTAATATTTTATTTCCTACCCTATAACAGCACACAATTTACAACTCACATCTAAATTAAAAACAAAGTGTACCTCCATAATTAACACAATTAATTATCAATTAAACAAATATTAATAAAAAAAAACATTAAAACAGATAAAAATTAATGTACTAACCAAACGATACCCCTATAGAACTAAAATACACAAACAAAATAAATAAAAACAATTACCAAAAATATTTATCAAGTAATAAATGAATATCGATGATCAAGTATTGATTAATTAATTTAAACTAAATTACTTTCCACCCTCTACCCCAATAAACACCACAACACACACCTAAAATAATTACACAATTTCCATGACTAATTTTACATTAATAAATTAATATCAATTAACCACAAATCATGAATTAATTAAAAAAAAATTACTTCCCACCATTTACCACTATAAACCCCACAACTCACACATCAAAATAATTACACAATTGCCATATTTAATTTTTAATTAATTAATTACCATTAATTAACAAATAATTAATTAATTAAAAATAAATTACCTCCCTCCCTATTCCCTGTAAACCCCACCACCCATTCCTAAAAACATGACACAATTAACATAATTAATTAACAATTAATTAATGAATTAATAACAATTAACAAGAAAATTATAAATAATTGTTAATACATTAATTCCCACAATTAACACTATAAACTATAAATTAAATAAACATTAAATAAAAATATTAATAAATGTATTAAAATTAAATTACTTCCCACCCTACCCCCTATTAACCCACAACCCATTCCTAAAAAATGACACAATTAACATATTTACCAATTAATTAATTCATAAACATTAACAGCCAATTAGTAATTAATTAATAATAAATTAATTCCCACAATTAACACTATAAAATCTAAATTAAATAAATACCAATAAATAAAAATTAATATTTAATTTATTATAATTAAATTACTTCCCACCCTATTCCCTATAAACCCACAACCCGCTACGGAACTAAAACGCACAATTTAATTAAAATAAAATTAACAACTACTAAAAATGTAACACATATATTAAAAAACAAAAGCAATACTTAGACAAAAAAATAGAGCACATACATTTAGAATACATACTAAAATACATAACACTAACTAAAAAACGATATTTTTAACAACATAGGGGCCGATTCCGATTCGGGCCGGAAAACGTACCGACCGACTCGGAGCCGGAATAAATACCGACCGACACGTACCGGTGCAGCCCGACCCGCCAAGTACGATGAGAAGCGAGCAAAACCCGACCGACTCGTACGGAACACAAGCCGAAGGACCGAGCAGCGCGGAAAACAGCAATCCGGCCGGAAAAACACGCGATTCGAACCGACCGACTCGCACCCGGAACAATACCGAACGAGACGTACCCGCAGACTCCCACCCGCCAAGTACGATGCAAGGCGTGGAAAACACGACCGAGTCGCACGGAGGACAAGCCGTACGACCGACACGCATACAAAACTGCGAGCCGAAGCAACCCAAAACACCGCGACCGACGCGTACGCAGCATAGAAAACAGCACAAACACAGTGTTTACGAGACAACTGCAGGGTCCGACTCGGTCACAAGAACGTCTCCTACATGCACGAAAAGTACAAAGGGAAAATACACAAAAAAAGGCCAAACAAGCAATTACAAAGCCAATAAATACTGGGAGGGTCAGGGAACAAAGACACACCCACAACTCCACCCATATAAAGGACACAAATCCCTACCATGATCCTTTGCAAATTCAAATTACCTGCCAGCACTCAACAGACAGCAACCACACACCCACAGCTCATCCATCACACAAGCCACACACCATCAGCACCACAACAAATAGAAACCTCACATACACCTAGCAAAACACACACTCACACACCTTCACCTGCACACCAACACACATCACTCACCATCACCACCCATCACCATGCCCCCAAAGAAGAATCACAAGTTCCTAGATAGTGAATTGGAAGTCCTGGTAGATGAGATCTTCAGGGCATAGCCACAGCTCTTTGGTACACTGGTCCAACAGACACCCATGTCACAGAAAACAAAGATGTGGAGTGGATCGTCGACAGGGTGAACGCACAATCACCATGTTTGCGCACAAAGACAGACATCCAGAACAGGTGGTATAACGTGCGCAGGAGGGTCAAGGAGCTGCTGAAGAAGGACTACATCTTGAGCCAATACACCGGCAGTGGCCCTCCTGCCAAGCCAGTATACCTCAGGCCCTGGGAGGAGAAGGTGCGGGCCATCCTACCACCAGTGAGCGTCTATGGACTAGAAAACATCCCAGAGCCTGGTGAGTACACAACAAATGTACACAATATTCTGCGACTACACACACACATCACTGTCAAGGGAGAGTCAAACCATGCACTCTTAGCAAATACACAGCAACCAGAACAGAATCATCCCAAAATGTGTATGTCACTCAGAGAAACACAACACATGCCATCACAAAGTGACATTTAACTGTGTCATCACATGTACAAACACAACTACAACTACAGCTAGGCAGTGGCACAAATATAACTGACAAACACATCCAGACAAGTAGCCACCACTACAACACCAGCACACAGTGAAGCCCACTGAAAGAAAGGAAATATGTGTATGCTGGGCAAGTCAGTGTAGCCAATAGCATGATGGGAGTTGTAGGCACAGATATTGCTCACCCCCACAACTGTCCCATCAACACCACCCTGAACCATGCGCACATCACAGGGAGTGGAAAACAACTTACAAGATGGCTGACACTGGCTACTGCTGTGGGGAGCACAAGGCCCTGCTGGCAACTGTGCACCAACCAACAGCAGGACACCACTGACTGACATCCTGAAAGACAACTTGCACTCCCTGCAATGGAAGCACGTTCCATGGTGGGATATCTGTCTGGGTGGGAAGGAGGACTCACAGCCCTGACCATAGTCACCCCTAACACAAACTCCACAAAACTCACCTGGGAGAATGCATTGCCTCACACTCCAATCAAATATCCCACAAAGAACCACAACCCTGGGTCATGCTGAGTGAAGCACAGGGACACACATGGGACTTGTAGCAAAACTAACCCCAGGATAACACTGTCAGCCATCTTGTCAGCACAGGCACACAACCCCACAGGGAAGCAGAGTCAAAGGGAAGGAAGCATGGGCATGCTGGGAAGGGGGGTGGAGGCAATAGCATGATGGGAGTGGTAGTCACAGCTCAACATCCCCCACCCACATGGCCCAGCAAGCTCACACTCAAGCAAGCACACCCCACAGAGAGTGGAAAGCCCCATCAAAGATGTCTGACACTGGTGCTCTGTTGTGGGGAGCTCAAGGCCATGCTGGGAATAGGCCACCAACTAACATCAGGACACCACTGCCAGCCATCTTGCCATTGCTCTCACACTCACACACAGTGAAGTCCACCCAAAAGCAAGTAAGTATGGGCATGCTGGGAAGTGGGGTGGAGGCAATAGCATGATGGGAGTGGTAGTCACAGATATTGCTCACCCCCACAACTGTCCCATCAACACCACCCTGAACCATGCGCACATCATAGGGAGTGGAAAACAACTGACAAGATGGCTGACACTGGGCACTGCTGTGGGGAGCACAAGGCCCTGCTGGCAACTGTGCAACAACCAACAGCAGGACACCACTGTCAGCCATCTTGCCATTGCTCTCACACTCACACACACTGAAGTCCACCCAAAAGCAAGTAAGTATGGGCATGCTGGGAAGTGGGGTGGAGGCAATAGCATGATGGGAGTGGTAGGCACAGATATTGCTCACCCTCACAATTGGCCCATCAACACCACACTCAACCATGCTCACCTCACAGGGAGTGGAAAAGGACTCACAAGATGGCTGACACTGGCTACTGCTGTGGGGAGCACAAGGCCCTACTGGCAACTGTGCAACAACCAACAGCAGGACACCACTGACTGACATCCTGAAAGACAACTTGCACTCCCTGCAATGGAAGCACGGTCCATGGTGGGATATCTGGCTGGGTGGGAAGGAGGACTCACAGCACTGACCATAGTCACAAGCACCTCCCCTCACACCCCCCTCAACACATACTCCACAGAAGCCACCTGGCGGAATGCAATGCCTCACATCCTAACTCAAGGTCCCACAAAGAACCACCACCCTGGGTCATGCTGTGTGAAGCACAGGGACACTCCTGGGACATTTAGCCAAACAACTGCCCGGACAACACTACCAGCCATCCTGTCAGCACAGGCAGCCCACCCCACAGGGAAGCAGAGTCAAAAGGAAGGAAGTATGGGCATGCTGGGAAGGGGGTGGAGGCAATAGCATGATGGGAGTTGTAGGCACAGATATTGCTCACCCTCACAATTGGCCCATCAACACCACACTCAACCATGCTCACATCACAGGGAGTGGAAAAGGACTCACAAGATGGCTGACACTGGCTACTGCTGTGGGGAGCACAAGGCCCTGCTGGCAACTGTGCAACAACCAACAGCAGGACACCACTGACTGACATCCTGAAAGACAAATTGCACTCCCTGCAATGGAAGCACGTTCCATGGTGGGATATCTGGCTGGGTGGGAAGGAGGATTCACAGCACTGACCATAGTTACAAGCACCTCCCCTCACACATCCCCTCAACACATACTCCACAGAAGCCACCTGGCGGAATGCAATGCCTCACATCCTAACTCAAGGTCCCACAAAGAACCACCACCCTGGGTCATGCTGTGTGAAGCACAGGGACACTCCTGGGACATTTAGCCAAACAACTGCCCGGACAACACTACCAGCCATCCTGTCAGCACAGGCAGCCCACCCCACAGGGAAGCAGAGTCAAAAGGAAGGAAGTATGGGCATGCTGGGAAGGGGGGTGGAGGCAATAGCATGATGGGAGTTGTAGGCACAGATATTGCTCACCCTCACAATTGGCCCATCAACACCACACTCAACCATGCTCACATCACAGGGAGTGGAAAAGGACTCACAAGATGGCTGACACTGGCTACTGCTGTGGGGAGCACAAGGCCCTGCTGGCAACTGTGCAACAACCAACAGCAGGACACCACTGACTGACATCCTGAAAGACAACTTGCACTCCCTGCAATGGAAGCACAGTCCATGGTGGGATATCTGGCTGGGTGGGAAGGAGGAGCAGATGACAACCAAATACAACCAATGCAGACCATGTACACACCCCAACATTCACATAGAAATGCCCAAATAATGCAGGACAATGTGCTACACCAATATCAACCCCTGACTGTGACAACTTAGGACAATGCATTGTACAGGCCCGCATCCAGAGGCACAGTCACAACTGTCAGGTGTGTCAACCATTGATGCCTGCAGAAACATAACATACATTGTGTGTGTCTCCCAAAAACAGGTGATGATGGGGACACAGCAGCAGATGCTGAGGAGTCCTCGTCCCAGGCTCAAGAGGATACGGAGCTCACTGGTGTGGAACAGCCTCTGCCCTCCTCGGATGAAGAAGACTTACCTGGCACCTCCGGAGCAAGTCATCATGCAGCACCAGCAGGACCACCAGCTGCACCCCTGCACCCACCCTCCAACGACTGTCAACACACATACCACCCCTGCCGACATGGACAGACCAAGGAGCAGCACCACCACCAGCACAGGGACCCTGGACCAACGTGGGGCCATGGACACCACCACCACCAACAACTCACAAGGTGGCCCAGGGTCACCTGTGCCTGCCACCTCAGGTACTGCACGTGTCGCCAGGGGTGGTGGGAGGGGTGGGAGACATAGGTCGCTGCTCACAGAGGGGTCTGGACTGCATGATGACCCACAACTGGCACGCATAGCCAATGCGTACCAGTCCAGCACCGGAGAATTCAGCCAGGTAGTGGGGCTCCTCAGGGACATTAAACAGCAGCAGGCTGCCCATCATGCCCACTTGGACTCACACATGTCCCGCGTGGAGTCCAAGTGGGACACACTGCAAGAGATGACGGCAGTGCATAGGGACATATTACAATGCCTCCGCCAGATGAGCAGCAACCAGTCAACACCTCCCTGTGTGCCCACAACATCTGCTGCTGAAACAACTGCAACTGCCACAGGGAGGCAGGATGACTCTGGCGGAGAGTCCCCTGCACCGCAGCAGCCTGCACTTGAGGGTCCCCCCAAAGAAGAGGGGCCGTCCGAGGAGGGGCAAGTGAGAGGCCGATGGCCATGTGCAACCCCAGGAAGCCAAAACCTGTTCTGGAGAAAAACCTTTGTGCGCAAACTGTTCACCCTGTTGACTGCAACACAACTCTCCCACATGACATGGGGAGCTCAAGTTGGACCAATGTCTCTGATTACTGTGGACTTTACTCTGGACATTTCTGCTACCAGGACTTCCAAATTATCTAGGAACTTTGGATCACAATCACAATGTACAGCACCCAACAACCTGTGCACTATACTCACACATGTATGTCAATAAACTCACTTATACACCATACTTGCCTCTGTTGTGATTCCTATGTTGTCTCAGAAGTTGCGATGATGATCGGGGGAATGACACTGTGCATCCTAACTGCTACAGCAAGTACAACACCGGCATGTGAGTCATGGCGACTTCACACATATGGGGGAGGCACACCACCAGGGCTACACAACACATACACACCATGGACATCTGACTCATCGCCTACACTGGTGTTGCCAGGAAATACGTTGCATTGCACAGACCCAACACCTATTCACAGTCTGTGTTAACTAGCCCACTGGTGCAGTAAGCAAATGTCAGTCAGATGTGTGACCACAGACAACGCACATCACAAAGTGAAGCACAGGTTTATTACACATTTGCAAGATGTTGTAACCACCACAGATGCAAGGTAATCCCACCTGGCAGCGGGCACACAGTCAACAAGTGTAGAAGGAAGGAAGTCCATGGGTGTGGTGCACATCACCTGTAGGGACACAACAGCTACCACCCGGGAAGTCGAATCACGGTGTTGGGGATCACAGTTGACCAAACGACTCAGAAAGTACCCTGTGAAGGACAGAAATGACACACAGTCAAAAGTACCGAAGAACAGGACAGAACTGCAATACTCATGCACAATACATGTTACAAGATACCCACCCAGAACCAAGTTAGCATGTCAACACTGTTGGGGAGTACAGACTACCTGCAAGGACACATCGCTACACGCATACAGACATGTAGCCCATGGACACACTCAAACAGCACCAGAGCACCACCAACACATATCATGCAAACTCACATCATTGACATGCCATCTCTGGATACTCACATTCAGCTGAAGAAGTTGGTGATGAGCTGTGTGCGGACATCACCCTCAACATCATCATCATCATCACTGGCATCGTGGTCCAGGCCAGGATCCTCCACAGGTGGCGGACGTTGGTCATCGTCATCCAGGATGAGAGGCAACTCCTTCCGCACTGCCAGGTTGTGGAGCATGCAGCAGACGATGATAATCTTGCACACCTTTGCTGGGGCATATGGGAGGGACCCTCCTGTCTTGTCGAGGCAGCGGAAGCGGCTCTTCAGGAGACCAAATGTCCGCTCAATCACTCTCCTGGTCCGACCATGTGCCTCATTGTAGCGCATCTGGGCTGGTGTCACAGGGTTCCTGAGGGGCGTCAGCAACCACGGCATGTTGGGGTATCCGGAGTCACCTACATACAGACAATTGCACATTAGCAGAGTTGGAAAAGAGGGTGGAACACTACATAGCAGAACACACACAATGGTACAAAGTCAGTACACACCTACAAGCCAGGCACGCTGGTTCCGCATCTGTGCCATCATCTTCGGGATGCGACTACTCCTCATCACGTAGGCATCGTGTGCAGAACCAGGGAAACGGGCACACACGTGTGTGATGCTCATATCTGCAAGACAGACCACCAGTGCATTGACCGAGTGGTAGTGTTTGCGGTTACGGTAGGCCTGCTCTTGGGCCTGTGGTGGTACCAAAGCCACATGTGTCCCATCAATGGAGCCAATGACATGCGGCATCCTCCCAGGGCATAGAAGTCACTCTTCATGCCAGTGAGTCGTTGGAGTCTAGGGAAATAGATGTACTGGTTCAGGTATATCAACATAGCCTCCAAAACATCCCGGAGCACAGGCTGAACATGGTCTGTGACATCCCACCAGCAGTCACCACAGGTACCAGTGGCAAAGAAGTGTAGGGCTGCCATCACCTTCACCTTGGGGGTCAGCGCTGTAGGGTACGGCCGGCCAGGTTGCAAATGTGGTGCCAAGCGCACTGCCAAATCCTCAATCAGCTGCCTGGTGAAGCGGTACCGTCGGATGCTGTCATGTTCCACCATCGTTGCCAGGTCAGGGAATGGTCTATGGACAGCTGGTGCCCTGCAGTGCATAGGTGAAGAAAGCAAGATTGTCAGTCACCCCACATATGTGGCATTGAACACACTCAACATCACATGATACATCATAATGAGGCACAAGTACATGATGTGTGCAGTTCCGTACGGATATGTATGGCACATACATGGCCAATATCTAACATCACAGTCCAACAAGTGGCATCAAAAAGTCCCAGGTCGTGCCATTGGATACCATGAGGCCGTGCCCCAGTTCCCATCTCCTGCTGCCAAATAACAAACACACGCCACAGTGACGTGTGAGGACTGATGTGCCCCAGGCATCACAGCTCAACGACAGGTAGATTCCCAGGGACCCTGTATTGCCACATGGACACTGGCATGACATGGTGTATCATGTATACACCACAGCAAAACAACCATGAGCCCCACAGGTAGTGGTCCCTGTTGCCTCGGCAGGACAGACATGGACGTCTGTGACACACACACGCACAACATCAAAGTCCATGCACAAACAACGTGGATGTGGAGACTGCCTCCCATTGTGCACATGAAATCAGAGACATTGTAATCACAACATGCACACAGACTGTGGAGGACCATCACCATTGTGCCAATGGGTCACCCTGGGTTGAACATAACGTCCCACATGGGACTCAGGGGGTATGTGACATGACATACACATACACCACCGTGAACTGTGACCATGCCACATGCTCAGATATGAACAGTTGCACATCACAGTGGTCATGTACACGAAACACCAAGGATTCTGTCCCCATAAACACGTGCACAGCCTGGGGGTGGCTGCCCCAAAGTGACACCCACAGAACAACATGTTCACCCCCATACACAGAATAGGTAATGCAGCCTTACATGCCCTAGGATACAGTTTGGACAGGCTGTGGTGTTGTAGGTGTGCCCCTCACTGCCTGGGAAGTATATGTGGCTGGCATATGTTCACCTGTGACAGGCATGGTGACATATGCCAGTGACTTGTACAGGGATGCGTTGGACAGCAATGGACCGATCAGTGCGCACACATTGGCCATTGCACTCAATGTGCGCTGGTACGCGTTGTATTGGCAATACGCCTTGGAGAGCAATGGACCGATCAGTGCGCACACATTGGCCATTGCATTCAATGTGCGCTGGTACGCGTTGTATTGGCAATACGCCTTGGACAGCAATGGACCGATCAGTGCGCACACATTGGCCATTGCATTCAATGTGCGCTGGTACGCGTTGTATTGGCAATACGCGTTGGACAGCAATGGACCGATCAGTGCGCACACATTGGCCATTGCATTCAATGTGCGCTGGTACGCGTTGTATTGGCAATACGCGTTGGACAGCAATGGACCGATCAGTGCGCACACATTAGCCATTGCATTCAATGTGCGCTGGTACGCGTTGCATTGGCAATACGCCTTGGACAGCAATGGACCGATCAGTGCGCACACATTGGCCATTGCATTCAATGTGCGCTGGTACGCGTTGTATTGGCAATACGTGTTGGACAGCAATGGACCGATCAGTGCACACACATTGGCCATTGCATTCAATGTGCGCTGGTACGCGTTGTATTGGCATTACGCGTTGGACAGCAATGGACCGATCAGTGCGCACACATTGGCTATTGCATTCAATGTGCGCTGGTACGCGTTGTATTGGCAATACGCCTTGGACAGCAATGGACCGATCAGTGCGCACACATTGGCCATTGCATTCAATGTGCGCTGGTACGCGTTGTATTGGCAATACGCGTTGGACAGCAATGGACCGATCAGTGCGCACACATTGGCCATTGCATTCAATGTGTGCGGGTACGCGTTGTATCCTATGTACGCGTTGAACAGCAATGGTCCGATCGGTGTTCCCGGCCGGCCCATTGCATTCAATGTGTCGCGGGTATGCGTTGTATCCCATGTACGCGTTGAACAGCAATGGTCCGATCGGTGTTCCCGGCCGGCCCATTGCATTCAATGTGTGCGGGTACGCGTTGTATCCTATGTACGCGTTGAACAGCAATGGTCCGATCGGTGTTCCCGGCCGGCCCATTGCATTCAATGTGTCGTGGTACGCGTTGTATCCCATGTACGCGTTGAACAGCAATGGTCCGATCGGTGTTCCCGGCCGGCCCATTGCATTCAATGTGTCGTGGTACGCGTTGTATCCTATGTACGCGTTGAACAGCAATGGTCCGATCGGTGTTCCCGGCCGGCCCATTGCATTCAATGTGTGCGTGGTACGCGTTGTATCCTATGTACGCGTTGAACAGCAATGGTCCGATCGGTGTTCCCGGCCGGCCCATTGCATTCAATGTGTGCGGGTATGCGTTGTATCCAATGTACGCGTTGAACAGCAATGGTCCGATCGGTGTTCCCGGCCGGCCCATTGCATTCAATGTGTGCGGGTACGCGTTGTATCCTATGTACGCGTTGAACAGCAATGGTCCGATCGGTGTTCCCGGCCGGCCCATTGCATTCAATGTGTGTGGTGCGCGTTGTATCCTATGTACGCGTTGAACAGCAATGGTCCGATCGGTGTTCCCGGCCGGCCCATTGCATTCAATGTGTGCGGGTACGCGTTGTATCCCATGTACGCGTTGAACAGCAATGGTCCGATCGGTGCGCACCCATTGGCTATGGCCTGGCCTGGCAACGGACGCGTTTTCATAATTTGAACGAGTCTGATGCTGTAAATTCAGTTGGTCACCCACAACAATGTTGCAATTTCATGGGTGTCATGAAGTTGAACATTTGAAGGATGCTGGGGGCGTGTGTAAGTGGTGCAATTCCATGGATTGGCCAGATTCAGATGATGCAAACAACTTGGACCTATCACTTTGGACACATGGGACAGAATCTGCCTCTGCAGCACACATATAATGCTGGCTGTTCCCCTGAGAGCTCACTTGCCTGCACTACATGCTTCAGGACGACATCTGCCACTACACTGCTGCTGTTTCTGCACCCTCTGGACCCTGCAATGGCACGTACTGTGGAGAGAGCCCCAGCCTTCAGCACTGAGGAGAACCAGGCCCTGCTGGATGGCCTCCTTCCACAGTACAGCAAGCTGTATGGGAAAGCAGGGGAGCAGGTGAGTGTTCTGTCCACTGCCTTTCTAAATGTGCATGTTGTCTGACTAGCAAGGCTAACAGTCTGCACGCCACTGGCTAGCAGGCTCACTGAGTAGTTGTCACCCCCCATAGTGTGTAGTTACATGCACTGGACAGGTATAATGCAGTGACAGTGCATTTAAACAAGGTTTTACTTCCCAGGCAATGATACCATGTAGTAACTGCTGGCATACTGTCCATAGCCATCGTTGCACTGCCTGTGTACATCATGTGCCCCTGTGATTGAGACATGTATATCCAACTGTGTAATGCACGGATATGTTGCATGTGTAGTAATGGCATTCTCACTTTGTTATCCTCACAGGTTGATGCCCACCAGAAGCAGAAGATATGGCTGACCATCGTCCGGGCAGTGAGATTCGTGGGGGTCTACAAGCGCCGGATCCGCAACTGCCAGAAGAGGTGGCAGGACCTTCGGGGCTGGACCCGGAGGATCGCACGGGTCCAGCTGAAGCTGTCGCCTCCTCGCAGGAGGGGCGGACACCGGACCCTGACCCCCACATGCTGAGGATCCTGGCGGTGGTCTTTCCTGATCTGGATGGGCAGCTGAAGGCCAGAGAGCAGCAAGGAGGGGTGAGTCCATGACTGCACTGTGCACTTTGTCTGACATGCTATGTGCCCTCCTCTGGCCTGGTTAAACTTCCACAGTACATCAGTCTTGTGGTCCAGGACCCATGTCCCTCTATTGTGCACTGCCCACTCCTCATCTGATACCCAGGTGTGGCCCTTACAGTCAGGGTATTGTGTCACTTGGGTACTGTGTCCTTGCAGTTTGCTTGACTCAAGGTGGGGGACAGCATCTGTTTCCCTGACTCTGTGGTGGGCATCATGGGTGGGTCCATTGCTTACACATTGCCTGTGTTCTGACATGTGTTCTGCGTGTCATTTTGATATGTGGCCCAATTGCTGAGCTGATCCACCACATGTGCCTGGGGTATCTGGCACACACCCATGCTGCGGGTGGGAACAATGTTTGTGCCCCAGGAGTGTGTATATAACGTGTGTCACACATACTTAGCCAGCTGCCTACTGTCCAGGGCTCATCCCTCATTCATGTGGGACAGGACAGTCATGCCTACTCCAGGCCATACAATACACTCTGTACTCCCACTGCCGTGTATCAGCTGACACGTTTTGCTCAGTGATTTGTCCCCTCAGGTGTCTGCCTCTGTGTCAGTGTGCTGGCTTCGTTGTCAGGTCTGCTGGGGTGTTCCTCGGTTGGGGCTCCGCATGCCACCGGAGATGTGACCATAGGAGATGATACATGTGTGACACATAGGTGTTTGATCACCTGACCGTGCAGACTGGGGTATGCGAATATGAGGTTCAGGCAGCTGTTTCCCATTCACAGCAGATTGTGAGGTGCTCAGGTGCAGAGGGTAGTGTTACAGGTCTCCCATATGTCCAATGGGTATGACCTGGACAGATGAGGGTACAGATGATGTGGTGTGTGGGGGATGTACATGTGCACTTGTTCAGCTCCAGGACTTGCATTCCCCATGATCTACTATTGTGACACAGTGCAGAGTGTTGTTGTCTGGCTGCCCTGCCCATGTGACTGGAGACAGTGATGTATGACTTAGCAGGCATGGCTATGCCATGGCATGTGACTTCCTATTAGTGATCCTGCAGGGGAGTGACATGTGCTACATGCACACCATTGTGGCAATGGCTATCAGGACATGGGTGCATCATGGTGTCTGTCGCTGGTATGCATCACATGCATTTCCTATTTGACTCTGGGCATCCCTTTCATCCGGACACCTGCACTGACTCAGTGGCAAGAGTTGTGATGTGTGCATGTCCACATGCTTCACCGGGTTCACTGCACCGTCCAAATACTGTGTAGGTGGTGCATGTGTCCACACTGGGGTATTGCCATCCAACAGACACCAGACAGATGGGTGCAAGGCCAGGTGGGATGTGAGTGCCATGGTTGACCATCAGACTGACAATTGACTTCTCCTGTTCTGTTTGTGCAGTTTTAGCAATGTTCAACTAAGGATGCCAGGGCTTGCTCTGTAATGTGCTGTACTTACTGTGGTGTGTGCGTTTGGTGCAGGTGACTGATGTCTGTCTGTGACCCTATTGATTGCAGATACATCCACGGCCACAGGAGGGGACAGCTCCACGGACCAGGAGGAGCCGCAGAGCCAGACTGGGTCAGCAGCCGAGGAGTGGTCGGAGGGACCCAGTGGCACGGAGGGCGAGGGGAGCCACACCGAGGAGTCCTCAGCACCATCCACCTCAGCTGAGGACCAGAGCAACTCGGACGATGACTCCCTTATGGAGGCGGGTGTCAGCAGCCACCACACCCCAGCTAGTGTTGCTGTCCCCGCCACCACCACCACCACCACCACCGCCCTCCCGTCAGCTCCCATTCCCAAGGTCCGTGGAGGCTCCCATGTTCGGGAGCGTGTCTTCTTCGGGCCAGGCACCGCACCCCCTGCCCCTGTGTCCCCTGCTGCCCTGAGTGAGGAGTCTGTGTACCTCCTCCGCCAGCTCCATGTAGGACAGACAGCGATGCTGAGTGTCCTCCATGCACACACCAGTCTGTTGACTCAGCTGGTGTCATTCATGGAGGGCATCTCATCGGGCATGTCTGACCTACAGAGGGACAATAGGTCCATGGACTCCTCCCTGACGGCAGCAGTGTCCCTCCTCCGACAGTCCCTCACCCCTCCTGCCTCTGCCCCATCCACACTCCCCAGCACCTTACCCGTCCCAAACACACACACACTGCCACAGGCACACACCAGCACAGACACATGCAGCACACGGACACACACGCCACAAACAAGACGCACATGCAAGCACCGTCAGGGGACTGCAACCACACTCACAGGGGATGGGGCACAGGCACAAACACACGCATCCACAAGCACTGCGCAGTCCTCAGTTGCCTCTCCCTCCAAAGACCCCTCCCTTGCCTCAGCTGCAACCCCAAAGACACAGCAGCTCTTCCTCTGTGACCTTGGCCTCTCCCCCTCCGACCCAGCTGATCCAGCATTCAGGGGGAAGAGGAAGCCCACCCACATGGAGCGGAGTGCCCCTGGCCCCCGGACACCATCCCCCAGGCGCAGACCGACTGAGGCCCCCACCCGCAAGTCCCCCGGTCCCGGAAGAGCAAGACCCCGCCGCCGCCCTGCAGCTCAGGCACCAAGTCTCCTTCCTCCATCCCTCAGGCCCCCACTCCACAGGTGCCCCCACCACACCCTGCCCCAGGTTCCCCCACCCACAGATACACCATCCCCAGAAGGGTCAGGCCTTCTCCCCCTGCCACTTCCTCTTCCGGCCCCACACCCCCTGCTGCGCTTGTCTGTACCACTGATGTGGTGAGGGTGTCCTCCCCCTCTGTCCTGCCCACCTTACCTGATCCCCATTCTCCTCCCCTGGAGGTGGGCACTGCAGTGGAGTCCACTATCACCCTGTCTGACTTGGCGCTGCAGTGGCGGACCTGTCCACTCCATCTGCAGGGTCCACTGCAGTTGTGCCGGCACCCACAACATCTGAGTCATGCCCCCCAGTTGTGCCGGCACACACCATGTCAGACACCTCCACTGCAGTTGTCAGTGGCTCTCCAGCACCCACCACCCCTTCCCTGCCTCCTCCTGGTGAGCCCTGATCCTGTCCCTGCGGTGCCTGGCCTGCCCCCGTATGCCCCTTCTATGGGATTGTCCCCGGTTGTGATCAGTGCAGGCATGCGTAGGGTGACATCTGCCACTGTCACCCTGTATAGACTTCCTTGATGGACTGGCCATTGGCCTTTGTTGATACCTTACAGTTCTTCCAAGTTTTGAACCCACATGCTGAATAAAGCAACTTTCTGTTCTCTAGTGCTTTTACTTCTGATGTACATGATGTTGATGACGCTAACCATGCCCTTGCTGCAGTGATGGTGATATTTGGACTCATGAAAATGAAGTGTTACTGTGCAGGAACCCATGTGTTCCAGGGGGACAGTGTCCTATCCTGCGGTGAATCCATGTCGTCCTTAGCGGCATCTGAGGGTGTCATGTTTTCAATATTTGGCAATGGGATTTCCTACTTACATTAGCAATGTCACATCTGTGGGTTCCACTCATGCACATCTGTTGTGTTTGCCATTGTTCAATTAGTCTAGTCTAGTCTAGTTCCCTGACCGTGTGGCCATCTCCACTGGACATGCAGGTTTGGGCATCAATGGGGAAGGACTCATCTGTGTTGTCAGTGCAACTTGCTATACATGTGTGTTGGATCTGTGCTGTTGATTTCGTTGACATTCCCATGACCAGGCTGATGTGACGGGAGCCTTCATTTGGTGCTAATTGTTGACTGTGTGACCAAGTGTTCTGCTGACATGATGGAGCCCTACTGATGCGACATATGGCACAGCTTTCCTCACACAGGAGTGGAGTCCCCTCATGGCAGTGTGTACTCCTGTGACATCTCGTGCGCCCAAGGTGTGTGTTGTATGAGCATGTGTGTGTGTTCACTTCCATGTTGCTGTGCATGCTGGGATCCCTAGTGATGTTCCTGTTTGTGATGCTTGCTGAGTTGAGCTATGTTCCCCCAAAGTCTTCTCCCTGGGTTCTCTGTGATGTGGGTGCATGGCACATTACTGGTCATCAGGGTGTCACCCATAGGTGTGTTTGCTGTCAGGGCTGAGTTTGTGGGCAAACGCTGATGTGTCACAGTCAGGATTCTCCTTTGCACTTGTTGTTTACACCTGTCATGTGATTTCTGGTTTGTGTTAGCTTTCATTGGTTGTGACACGTTGTGTGTGTGACTGCTGGCACTCCTCAGGGCTGCAATGTTGGTAGTTGTCTATGTGTGTTATTTGTGGGTGACCTTGGCTTCTTCATAGGTGTGTGACTGTGGCTGGGATCCCATTGGTTGGTGTGGTATTGCCGTCATGTCCATGTACAGCGTAGTGTGCAGTGTGTCAGACATTCAGGAGTCTGGTAGAGTGGCCATGTGTGATGTGTTTCTGCACCTTGGTTCCCACCACCCCCCTGGGATTGTCATGGGTGCATGTGCAATGTCAGCAGTGCATGTGAGCTTCACTGCTGCACATTGTTGGAGGTCGAGGTGTGTGGTGTTGAGTGTGTGCAGATGAGAGTTGTTGCCCGGCTAGACCCCTGCCTCCATGTTGGCCTTGGCTGACAGGCCGTGCTGGTTGATTTGTGCTTGTGTAGGTGTGATGGTAGTTTGTTGCTCAGGACACATGACTGTGGTTCACAGTGTGAACGACATCTAGCTTTGTCATCACAGTGGGATTGTAATGCAGCCCAGGGTCACCACATTGTGGGGGCCCTGGGTGTGGTGCTGTGGTGTCTGTGTGTCTTGCTGTGTCAGTTGCTGTTCCTACATGCTTGTGTGACATGTGTGATTTCTGCTCCCTCTCATCTGACAATGCCTGATTGCCCACATAGGGGATTTGGATCCATGAGTTACCTTTGTGTGGCACTGTATGCACATCTGTGTAATTGGTATTCAGGCCTCCTCATGTGTTGTGTGGTTGCCTGGGGACACTGGTACCCCCCTCACCTGTTGTGTTTGATGTGCAGTGTGGGTCTGCCTGTTTGTGTATGTGCATCGGCACCACTGCATTGGCATATCTTAGGTGTGCCATTGGCTGTATGTTGTTTGGTGTGTTTGCCCTGCTGTCCCTGGGACTCCTAGGTCATCAGTCAGCACAATGATCATTGTGTGTGTGTCCCATTGCTGCCATGGTATGGTATCTGTTCACCTCCCTTCTACAGTCTCCACTGGGTATCTGAATTTGTGTGCCCATTGGTGCAAATATGTGGGTCTGCATTCTGATGGTCACTTCTGTCATTGTGTCATTGATGAATGTTGACAGTGTCAGCCCCCATGGGTGATGTTTGTCTGCACATGGCCAAAGGTATGTCTTGTTTGCACTGCACTGTTTGCCTCCCCCATTCTATGTTGCTATGGGACACAAGCACTACTTTGCCACTGATGTGTTTGTTGTTCTGTGACCAGGAATCATCCATGCAGTTTGGCAGTTGCAGCTTATTCTTTGTCAACACATACATTTTGGTCACTGTGATGATGGGGGTTTGGACCCCATTGCCACAATGTTCAATATGTGCTTCAGCTATGGACCCCACACTTACATTTTGGTCACTGTGATGATGGGGGTTTGGACCCCATTGCCACAATGGTCATGGCCTGCTTGCATTGTGGGTGCCACACACATTTATGTGTGGCACTTGTGATAGGGGGTCACATTGTATGTCCACAGTCCTGTTCAGTGTTGTAGGCATTTGACACAGTCTACACCCGCTTGTCATGGTGTTGGGGGGGATGTCTTTGTGTTGCATTCTTTCTGCTGGTGTGTGCTTCTTGTGGCATGTATTTGCCATCCTGTGTGTGGGGGTGTTGGTGGTGGTAGGCACCTGGCACCCCCTGGGTAAGGGTGGTAGTAGTGGTAGGCACCTGGCACCCCCTGGGTAAGGGTGGTAGTAGTGACAGGCATCCAGCCCCCCATGGGTAGAGGTGGTAGTAGTGGTAGGCACCTGGCACCCCCATGGGTAGAGGTGGTAGTGGTGGTAGGCACCTGGCACCCCCTGGGTAGAGGTGGCAGTAGTGGTAGGCACCTGGCACCCCCTGGGTAGAGGTGGCAGTAGTGGTAGGCACCTGGAACCCCCTGGGTAGAGGTGGTAGTAGTGGTAGGCACCTGCCACCCCTGGGTAAGGGTGGTAGTAGTGACAGGCATCCAGCCCCCATGGGTAGAGGTGGTAGTAGTGGTAGGCACCTGGCACCCCCTGGGTAAGGGTGGTAGTAGTGACAGGCATCCAGCCCCCCATGGGTAGAGGTGGTAGTAGTGGTAGGCACCTGGCACCACCATGGGTAGAGGTGGTAGTAGTGGTAGGCACCTGGCACCCCCATGGGTAGAGGTGGTAGTAGTGGTAGGCACCTGGCACCCCCTGGGTAAGGGTGGTAGTAGTGACAGGCATCCAGCCGCCCATGGGTAGAGGTGGTAGTAGTGGTAGGCACCTGGCACCCCCATGGGTAGATGTGGCAGTAGTGGTAGGCACCTGGCACCCCCTGGGTAAGGGTGGTGGTAGTGACAGGCATCCAGCCCCCCATGGGTAGAGGTGGTAGTAGTGGTAGGCACCTGGCACCCCCATGGGTAGAGGTGGTAGTAGTGGTAGGCACCTGGCACCCCCTGGGTAAGGGTGGTAGTAGTGACAGGCATCCAGCCCCCCATGGGTAGAGGTGGTAGTAGTGGTAGGCACCTGGCACCCCCTGGGTAGAGGTGGTAGTAGTGGTAGGCACCTGGCACCCCCATGGGTAGAGGTGGTAGTAGTGGTAGGCACCTGGCACCCCTGGGTAAGGGTGGTAGTAGTGACAGGCATCCAGCCCCCCATGGGTAGAGGTGGTAGTAGTGGTAGGCACCTGGCACCCCCATGGGTAGAGGTGGTAGTAGTGGTAGGCACCTGGCACCCCCATGGGTAGAGGTGGTAGTAGTGGTAGGCACCTGGCACCCCCTGGGTAAGGGTGGTAGTAGTGACAGACATCCAGCCGCCCATGGGTAGAGGTGGTAGTAGTGGTAGGCACCTGGCACCCCTGGGTAGAGGTGGTAGTAGTGGTAGGCACCTGGCACCCCTGGGTAGAGGTGGTAGTAGTGGTAGGCACCTGGCACCCCCATGGGTAGAGGTGGCAGTAGTGGTAGGCACCTGGCACCCCCTGGGTAGAGGTGGCAGTAGTGGTAGGCACCTGGCACCCCCTGGGTAAGGGTGGTAGTAGTGGTAGGCACCTGGCACCCCTGGGTAAGGGTGGTAGTAGTGGTAGGCACCTGGCACCCCCATGGGTAGAGGTGGTAGTAGTGGTAGGCACCTGGCACCCCTGGGTAGAGGTGGTAGTAGTGGTAGGCACCTGGCACCCCCATGGGTAGAGGTGGTAGTAGTGGTAGGCAGCTGGCACCCCCTGGGTAAGGGTGGTAGTAGTGACAGGCATCCAGCCCCCCATGGGTAGAGGTGGTAGTAGTGGTAGGCACCTGGCACCCCATGGGTATGGGTGGTAGTAGTGGTAGGCACCTGGCACCCCTGGGTAATGGTGGTAGTAGTGGTAGGCACCTGGCACCCCCTGGGTAAGGGTGGTAGTAGTGGTAGGCACCTGGCACCCCCTGGGTAGAGGTGGTAGTAGTGGTAGGCACCTGGCACCCCATGGGTAGAGGTGGTAGTAGTGGTAGGCACCTGGCACCCCCTGGGTAGAGGTGGCAGTAGTGGTAGGCACCTGGCACCCCTGGGTAAGGGTGATAGTAGTGACAGGCATCCAGCCCCCCATGGTTAGAGGTGGTAGTAGTGGTAGGCACCTGGCACCCCTGGGTATGGGTGGTAGTAGTGGTAGGCAACTGGCACCCCCATGGGTAGAGGTGGTAGTAGTGGTAGGCACCTGGCACCCCCATGGGTAGAGGTGGCAGTAGTGGTAGGCACCTGGCACCCCTGGGTAGAGGTGGCAGTAGTGGTAGGCACCTGGCACCCCTGGGTAAGGGTGGTAGTAGTGGTAGGCACCTGGCACCCCTGGGTAAGGGTGGTAGTAGTGGTAGGCACCTGGCACCCCCATGGGTAGAGGTGGTAGTAGTGGTAGGCACCTGGCACCCCCTGGGTAGAGGTGGTAGTAGTGGTAGGCACCTGGCACCCCCATGGGTAGAGGTGGTAGTAGTGGTAGGCACCTGGCACCCCTGGGTAAGGGTGGTTGTAGTGACAGGCATCCAGCCGCCCATGGGTAGAGGTGGTAGTAGTGGTAGGCACCTGGCACCCCTGGGTAGAGGTGGTAGTAGTGGTAGGCACCTGGCACCCCTGGGTAAAGGTGGTAGTAGTGGTAGGCACCTGGCACCCCCATGGGTAGAGGTGGCAGTAGTGGTAGGCACCTGGCACCCCTGGGTAGAGGTGGCAGTAGTGGTAGGCACCTGGCACCCCTGGGTAAGGGTGGTAGTAGTGGTAGGCACCTGGCACCCCCTGGGTAAGGGTGGTAGTAGTGGTAGGCACCTGGCACCCCCATGGGTAGAGGTGGTAGTAGTGGTAGGCACCTGGCACACCCTGGGTAGAGGTGGTAGTAGTGGTAGGCACCTGGCACCCCCATGGGTAGAGGTGGTAGTAGTGGTAGGCAGCTGGCACCCCCTGGGTAAGGGTGGTAGTAGTGACAGGCATCCAGCCCCCCATGGGTAGAGGTGGTAGTAGTGGTAGGCACCTGGCACCCCCTGGGTATGGGTGGTAGTAGTGGTAGGCACCTGGCACCCCCTGGGTAAGGGTGGTAGTAGTGGTAGGCACCTGGCACCCCCATGGGTAGAGGTGGTAGTAGTGGTAGGCACCTGGCACACCCTGGGTAGAGGTGGTAGTAGTGGTAGGCACCTGGCACCCCCATGGGTAGAGGTGGTAGTAGTGGTAGGCAGCTGGCACCCCCTGGGTAAGGGTGGTAGTAGTGACAGGCATCCAGCCCCCCATGGGTAGAGGTGGTAGTAGTGGTAGGCACCTGGCACCCCCTGGGTATGGGTGGTAGTAGTGGTAGGCACCTGGCACCCCCATGGGTAGAGGTGGTAGTAGTGGTAGGCACCTGGCACCCCCATGGGTAGAGGTGGCAGTAGTGGTAGGCACCTGGCACCCCTGGGTAGAGGTGGCAGTAGTGGTAGGCACCTGGCACCCCCATGGGTAGAGGTGGTAGTAGTGGTAGGCACCTGGCACCCCCATGGGTAGAGGTGGCAGTAGTGGTAGGCACCTGGCACCCCTGGGTAGAGGTGGCAGTAGTGGTAGGCACCTGGCACCCCTGGGTAAGGGTGGTAGTAGTGGTAGGCACCTGGCACCCCCATGGGTAGAGGTGGTAGTAGTGGTAGGCACCTGGCACCCCTGGGTAGAGGTGGTAGTAGTGGTAGGCACCTGGCACCCCCATGGGTAGAGGTGGTAGTAGTGGTAGGCACCTGGCACCCCTGGGTAAGGGTGGTAGTAGTGACAGGCATCCAGCCCCCATGGGTAGAGGTGGTAGTAGTGGTAGGCACCTGGCACCCCCATGGGTAGAGGTGGTAGTAGTGGTAGGCACCTGGCACCCCCATGGGTAGAGGTGGTAGTAGTGGTAGGCACCTGGCACCCCTGGGTAAGGGTGGTAGTAGTGACAGGCATCCAGCCGCCCATGGGTAGAGGTGGTAGTAGTGGTAGGCACCTGGCACCCCCTGGGTAGAGGTGGTAGTAGTGGTAGGCACCTGGCACCCCATGGGTAGAGGTGGTAGTAGTGGTAGGCACCTGGCACCCCCATGGGTAGAGGTGGTAGTAGTGGTAGGCACCTGGCACCCCTGGGTAGAGGTGGCAGTAGTGGTAGGCACCTGGCACCCCTGGGTAGAGGTGGCAGTAGTGGTAGGCACCTGGCACCCCCTGGATAAGGGTGGTAGTAGTGACAGGCATCCAGCCCCCATGGGTAGAGGTGGTAGTAGTGGTAGGCACCTGACACCCCCATGGGTAGAGGTGGTAGTAGTGGTAGGCACCTGGCACCCCCTGGGTAAGGGTGGTAGTAGTGACAGGCATCCAGCCGCCCATGGGTAGAGGTGGTAGTAGTGGTAGGCACCTGGCACCCCCATGGGTAGAGGTGGTAGTAGTGGTAGGCACCTGGCACCCCATGGGTAGAGGTGGTAGTAGTGGTAGGCACCTGGCACCCCCTGGGTAGAGGTGGCAGTAGTGGTAGGCACCTGGCACCCCTGGGTAGAGGTGGCAGTAGTGGTAGGCACCTGGCACCCCTGGGTAAGGGTGGTAGTAGTGACAGGCATCCAGCCCCCATGGGTAGAGGTGGTAGTAGTGGTAGGCACCTGGCACCCCCATGAGTAGAGGTGGTAGTAGTGGTAGGCACCTGGCACCCCCATGGGTAGGGGTGGTAGTAGTGACAGGCATCCGGGCCCCTCTGTGTATATGTGGCATTGGTGATGGGCATCCCGCCCCTATGGTGCTGCTGTTTCTGGAGTAAGTAATTTCTGCATCCCTGTGTGTGTGTGTGATATGTCGGGTACGTGTAGTTTGTGTTTGTGGTTGGTGTCTGACCTACCTTCTGCGCCGTACGCGTCCGTGCCTGTTCCGGTAGTAGATGTAGAATATTGGTAGGATCGGAACGATGGGATTCATTGTTGGTTCGTCTCGTTCGTCTTTGTCGTTGCTTCGCCTCGTCCTCGTCGCTTGCGTGTTCGTCTCGTAGCCGTGGATCGTGTTCTGGCGCGAATCGTAGCTTATGTGCGCCTCTCCCGGATGCTTTGACGTGCCGTGTGTAGCGACGGGTTCGGCGCGTACGGGAAGCGCATCGTACTTGTCCAGCCGGACGGGGCTGCTTTTTGGCTTCCGGGCGACTCGTATCTGCGTTTACGGATCCGGCTCGGTCGGGGATCAGGACCTGGATTGGGTGAGTACGACTGGGTCGGAATCTGTGCTGTTGTGCGCATCGTACTTGTTCGTTCAGATTCATGTGCGGATCGGTCGGGAAACAGGCATTCGCATGGCTTTTTTCCCGACCGAATGGCGTTGGGTGCATCTCCGACCGAGATCGGAATCGACCCCTATATTTTAGCAAACGATATTAATGACTTCGATATTTTTGAAAACGATATTTCTTACCTTAAACTCGATATTCTTGACCACGATATTCTTGCTGTCGATATTTCTGTATCTCGAAATTTCAAACTCGATATTAGTGGAAGTCGACATTTCCAACTCGATATTCTGTCTCTATACCGAGTGGACTACTATATCATAAATCTGTGCCAGAATGTCAACACTGCTCTCAATTGAGGGCCATTTGACTCTCCTTCTGTTATTACTAAGGACAATTGGGTGGGTAAAACGCTCTCTAAAGATGGCTGTAAGGAATTAAACACATCTGATATTTCTAGGGTAAGGGCATTATGGTCGCTATCGAATCTCTCAATTACCCACATGTCGACCAAGTTGGGCCAGAGTTGTACATCACGCAAAAAGTAGTCGATCCTAGTTTTACAGTTGACCCTTTTATATGTGTGGCCAGGCTTTTGATCAGAAATGGATCACCCATTGGCAGACCTCAATCCATATTTAAAGGTGAGAGAGGCAACTTGAAGTGATACCTTCATGTTCTTAACTGGCTTTTCCTGACTCAGGCGATGGATGCCTAGTTCAGCGTCCTCTTCATCAGTTATATTTTTGGTTACATCAAGGAGGTCAAAAGTTGTGTTTAAGTACCCTGCAAAACTATATTGTGTGAAACCCCTTCCCTCTAGAGAAACTTATCTAGAGTGAGAATTGTGGGGGAGTCATGATGTTGGAAAGGAAATCTATTGTAATGTTGACCAGGAGCACTGGCCTATTATTAGTGATTCCTTTAATGTTCAGGGCCAGTATGTTAGTGGAATCTATGTCCTACTTTTTAATGCAAACTCCCTGATTGATTTTAATCCATATAATGAGACCACCTGCTGGGCGACCCTTCTTTGATGGTGCAGCTTCGACACTGTGATTGCTGAAACCCACTCTGAATGTTTTATCAACAGCCCATGTCTCCTGAAAAAGACATATATCGTAGCTATCTACAAACTTCCCCCACTCTTCACATGCTTCTTTAGACCTGAGGCCTGTTAGGTTCCAGGACAAAAGTCTCAGTTTCTTAGTGGGCTCAGGATTTGATAGGATTTGCCTCTCCTCTGGGGTGAGCAACCAAGTAGGTGAGGCTGGTGATATGATCATTTGGGTAAGGGACTGCCCCTCCACATCACTGTTTGTGTTGACCCCCGTTGGTTGTGCTAACTCTAGTAGAGTATGATAGTAATTGCCTTCCTTTGTTGTATTCATTGTGACACAGTGAGGAGACAGTCCCTGCGCATGTCAGATGTGCTTGTTCACAGGATCTTCCCGGACCAAGAAGGTATTTTTAAGGGTTTTGTCTATTAGTCTCCCATAGTTTGGGTCGGTTTCCAGGTCCTTGCTTGGCAAGCAAAGTTTAAACTGGATCAATGATCCATTTAGCATTTATTATGTCTGATCTTATGATTGAACTGTATTGCCTCACCTGCCTTATGCAGTGAATAACTTTATTGATCAGGGCTTCGCTTGATTCTCCTGAGGCGCTTGCCAGTTTAGGTACATTTAACATGAACGCTCTATTTCTAGACCCTCTGGACAATTCCTAGTTGCTGCCCTGACTTACCCCCCTCCAGGGCCTGAGGGTTTCACCAACATACTGTGGTCTTTCATGGAGTGGATTGAGTCCGGGCACCTCTGTCAGATCTTTTGCAGAGGGGAGTGCTAACTCATGATTGATTTCCCCTGACACCCTGTCTTGATCACAGAGTCTGCCCTGTACCCAATGTCCTACGTGTGGATTACAAAATGTGGTGGTCTTCTCAGCGACCTTCCCTTGGATGGAACAAGGGGGCCTTAATATTTGAAAGAGCTGCTTGTGGTTACAGTATATTTCAGGTTTATTCTGGGGTGCTGAAATCATTGGTTGTGTAGTAAGCCCTAAGCTCCTGTAACCTCCCAGTCTTTGCTCTGCTGATAGATTTTACCCATTTCCATCCCTCTGCTTGTACTTGGAAATACATTACTAAGCTGGTCTGTAAGAGACCCTACAGTTTTTCTCAGTGAGAGCATCTCCAGTGTTAGTTCCTTAACAGTAGTTTTGAGTGCTCTCAGTTCACTGTAAAGAGCACTGGTATCTGCATCTGTAGGTCTATTCATTCTCCTAGGCTCTGCCTCATGGACCACAGGAGCAGGTGCAGTTTCGGTAATGGTCTTATTGGCAGTAGCTTTGTTACTATCAGCGAGAGGGTCGAACTGATTGGTACATACAATGTCCAGGGCTACAATTCCCTGAACATCGGCGTTAGTATTACTAGGACCAAAAGATGCAGGTGTAGGGACAGACTTTGACTGCTTCTGGCAACTGTTAGATTTGAAAGTCCCATTCTCGTTATATACTCGTTTTACGTTATATTAGGTTAGCAGTGTGCGGCTAAATGAGACACCATTCGTATTCACATTATGTAACCCACTGAGTTATCCATGCAATGTGCGAGCTTCAGTTAGCAAGTGTGACTCCATTTTGTATTTCGTAATCCCAATTAGGCTGTGTTTGTACCAGGCCTCACTATTCGTATTGCTTGCCTCAGCAGAACGCTGTATTCAGTTATTATTTTCTCTTCTGCTCAAGGTTGCCTTCTGACTTACTAATGAATAGGCCATTTTGCCCTCACATACCTATCTTTGTGTGTAGTTTTGCTCCCACGTTAGGAGACGCCGAAACCCAGCACGGCAACCTTGAGATAGTGATAGCGTGTACCCATCTGGCAGGCGGTAGTCCATCCTTCTGTGCCTCCTTTGTTCATGTTCGGCCTAAGCCGGTAACTTTCCATTGTGGGCGTGGATAGGAGGCCCTTGGGAGGAATGATTATGCGTTGCCGACTGTTGGGGGGCCAGTCCCTCTGCCGACATCTTAGGGTGCAGGTCAGATTGGACTCCTCTGCAGAGTATTGGTAATAAACAATTGTTTTGTATTCTCTACTGTCTGACCAACTCTTCATTATGGGGAAGGCAATAAGGAGGTTGTACAAAACCCGGGTGGCCCTTGCCGGTCACTTCCTTCAGTTGGCGCCCGAACAGGGACTCCGCAAGGTGACCCGACTCGCCCGTAATCGGGTTGTAGGGTCAGGGTGGTGTCCGGTCGGTCGGGCGGATCGGGGATCCCCGCACGATAAGAGCCCGGTTCTCTTGGCTGCCCCGCCCGTCTGATTGGGTGACTCCTTGTCTAGTAGTCACTGGCCGGAGTCCTGAGAAGGCGGTACCTTGGATTTGACTGTTTGGTCCGAAGAGTCGGCAGTGGAGAATAATATTGCTTGACCTGAGTGCACCAGGTGAGTAACTTGGATTCTTGGAAAATGTGGTGCCATGGTTGAACGGCACGAGCCTACGGGCTGTGTCTGGTGCAGTCTCCGGACTGTCTTGTCTTGAACTTGGTGGGTTTGCGGACCCTTGAAAGACACAGAGTGCTTGTGAACGGTCTACCAGGCCAACTGGAAATTCGGCCCATTCTTGAAAAGGTTTGGGGCTGTTTGCGAGCAATCTGCCAGGCCAACTGGAAATTCGGCTTACTCTTGAAAAGGTCTGGGGCTAGTGCCTGTCTTCTTGTCTTGGTACAGTCTGCGGACTGTCTTGTGCGATTTTGGACCGCTTCGATTTGGTTCTTGGATCATTTGTTGGTTGGTGTTCTATTTGTCCATTGGGGACAGTGTATTTGTCTTATATTAAGATGCCTTGTCTAAGTAAGTTAGGGTGTTTTGGATGTCGGTGTTGTTCCACTGAAGCTCGATTGGAAGAAAGGCAGCCGGCGCCTCCAGAGGGTACCCCAAATTTTGATGTATACGTCAAGCATGGCATTGGCCCTATTATGTTTAGCACGTTGTGGAATAAATATACGAGGGACAATGTCAATCTACAGTGGCCGCTTACTGGCACATTTGATGAGCAAAAGCTGAATTACTTGCAGGACAAATTGTACGCCAAAAAGAGCAGACAGTCGATGTTTGATTCTCTGAGAACATGGCAGAAGGAAGCGAAGCAACGACGTATAAGAGCAGGGAAGCAAGCCCGGAGGGGGCAGACACAAACGATAATGCAGAAGGCAATAGCTTATGATAGAGAAAAGATCGAGAAAGGCATAGAGTGTGCAGACAGGAAGTTTTGATTGCAGAGTGATAAGTGTTATGTGGCTAGAGAGGAAGGTGATGTTTTCGTTGAGGAGTTGTTGGATTCTCAACCCCCGCCTCCCTATGCCCCCGAACGGCTATTTCCCGTAATCCCGACACCTCAGTCTTCGGCCTCTGGTCCTGTTATTCTTACCCTTTCTGTTTCTAGCTCTATTGCTTCGGCCTCGGCCCCTCCTGCTTCCTCCCCACTCTCGCCAGTTACAGGGGCGGGTGCTGTCCGTTCCTCTAATCTGTCTCCCGACTCCGTGTCTGTGGTCACGCCTCCTCTTACTCCTGCGGCACAGTCTTTGAGCGCGATGATACCTGTTTCTTCATCTGCTCTTTCCCCTTTGAGTGTGTTACCCAAGGCATCGCAAAGTGCAGAGACGCCTGTGCGTGGAGTGCATGAAGTGAATTGGGCAGCGGCACGTGAACGCATGGATAAAGTGTTGGTGCGCTCTGCTGTGGGTGATGAGGAAAAGAGAATGGTGGCTGACCAGGCCGCACAGTGTGCCCGGAATCCAATTTATAATGTGGAAGATGTGTGGAGCGTGATGAAAGATTACGAGCCGTTTATACAGCAACACGCTCTTAAGCATATGTCGGCCACACTGATAGGATTGTGGGAACAGTGTTTCAAGGGTAATGCACCGCAGATAATTTATGACATTCGGGACAGGGTATATACTACAGAAATGGCCCCAAATGAGGTTTTCAGTAATGTGATGACATTGGTAGGTTATCGGGGTAGATTGCTTCAGAAGGTCCCAACAACAGTGCCACAGTTCCCCATGAGGGAAGTTCATCCCATTTACCACCCCGAAATACCAGAGTTGCGAGATGGGAATAATATCGTTACTCGCCCACGAGTGGCGGCCCATTTCCAGGAACAGTGGATCTACACTCCTTGAAAGAGGAGTGAGGTAATATCCCTAAAAGGACAGTTGCCGGACCCTCGGAAAAATCCAACAGCGTACTATAAAGAATTGACGGAGGCGTCCTCCTCCACAGTGATGACATTAGCTGATATAGAGTTGTTTTTCGGTCTTTTAGTCCCAGTAGATATATGGAGGCAGGTGCTTATGCAGGATCATGTGGTGGAATTGGGTGGAACATGGGATGAGATTAGGGCATGGGATAAGGAGCGCAAACCCGGCGAGAAGCCGAAAGTGGAGCTATTAGCCTTGCCGGAACGTATTATCACTTACATACATTCCCTTATCCCGCCAAGACGAGTGGATTGGGATAAGTTGACTGCATGTCGTCAGAAGAAGGATGAAAGTGTGCCCGATTTCTTTACTAGGTTTGAAGGGGTGTTTCTGGATTTTAGTGGTCAGGATCTATCGCTGGAGGGAGGCGTTCATCTGTTTGTCAACAGGTTTGTCACTAATTTGCTTCCCGAGATTGCGACTAGTTTGCAGGCGTCGGAAAGTACTTGGACCACCTCCTCACCATCAGTAATATTGAGTATAGCACAGTACTACGAGCATAGGGAGAATGAGGACAAAGAGAAGGTGGAGAAAAAGTCAAAGGAGTTGAAGACGAGGGTGTTGATGCAGCAGGTAGCAAGGGGAAACGGGAGAGGAAGGGGTTCGGGTCCCACTCAGCGGGGATCCCGGTCTGACCGGAACGGTACACCGGGTGTGCCCGTGGGGTACAACCAATGTGTGTACTGTAAAAAGGAGGGGCATTGGCGAAGTGAGTGTCCAGAGTTGCTGCAGAAGGTTGAGGCCCGAGAGGTAGGGGTTTTAGAGGACGTGGTAGAGGGGGAGGGGGCCGAAGAGAGGGACAGTTTGAGGATACATTGTATGATCAGCAGAGCAAGAACAATTTCGACGAACCCCGGGGAAGGCAGTACTATCATGATGACTATGACATGGACGAAGTGACGGGATGTCCCACAGCTAGGACAGCTAGGGACAGGGTAAGGGACCGGTTTCAGTGCCTGTAGATGAGCGGGTACCTTATGTCACTGCGGATTTACAGGGCACGCCCAAGACGTTCTTACTTGACACAGGTGCTATGAATAGCTCTGTTTCTCATTCGCTGGTCCCAGGGGCAGCTCTGTCTGGCCAAAATAATGTTTCGGTAGGTTTTTCAGGCATGCCGGTTGTTAGCCCCATTTCCCAACCTCTTGCTTTGACTATTGGTCCCTTTATGGTGGACTCGTCGTTCCTGTTAACGACAAATTGTGGGGAGATTTTGATGGGATTGGATTTGTTGAAGAGATTACATGCCACCATCTTTTGTTCTCCAGATGGTGTTTACATGACCGTTGGGCCACAAGTGGCTCACGCAAAACAATGCTTTGCAAAAGACGCACCCCTCCCCGCAGAGTTCAAGGAGGTGCCCCATAGTTTATGGGCAGCAGGAGACACGGATGTGGGGTTACTCCAGATCCAGCCGGTCTCTATTACGATTAAGGACAATGCTGTATTGCCACGTATTCCCCAGTATAAGATTTCACAAGCAGGAGAAAGGGCTTTGTTGCAATAATACAGGATTTGATTAAGTCTGGCGTGGTTGAGGAGACAGTGGCGACTGTGTGTAATAGCCCTATCCTTCCGATTCTCAAGAAGGCACCGTTGGACTCTTCTGATGCTCACCCTGATGTTTATCGCTTTGTAATTGACCTCAGGGAGGTCAATAAAATAGTTGTGCCCCAATATCCTGTAGTCCCAGACATTGCCACGATATTGACAATGATTCCTCCAACAGCAAAGTTCTTTTCCATTATTGATTTGAAGAATGCTTTCTTTAGCATTCCAATTCATACAGATAGCAGATATCTGTTTGGATTCGCCTTAGCCGGCAGGAGTTTTAGATTCTGTCGTGCTCCTCAAGGCTATACAGAAAGTCCTAGTATCTATAGTCAAGCTTTAAAAAGTCAATTGGATTCTTTGGTGCTTCCCACTGGTAATGTGCTATTGCAGTACGTTGACGGTCTCCTTGTGGCCTCTGATACTGAGGATGGTTGTAAAGATGCCACAGTCAAATTGTTGTTACATTTGGCGTGCCATGGCCATAAGGTGTCCCTTTCCAAATTTCAATATTGTCGACAGGAGGTCACCTATTTAGGTCACCTACTGTCGAAGGAGGGTCGCAGACTAACACCTGAGCGTATAGCTACTATTACTAATATGCCTGTTCCTAAGACCCAACGTGAAGTACATGCATTTATTGGTATTACCTCGTATTGTCAACACTGGATCCCCAATTATTCCTTACTAACAAAACCACTCCTTTACCTGACCACCAAATAAGTGCATGAACCCCTGCCTTGGACATCTGCATGCCAGCAAGCTTTTGAGAAATTAAAAACTGCGCTTTGCTCTGCTCCTGTGCTTGGTACTCCTGATTACCAGAAGCCTTTTGTGCTTTACGTACATGAGGCGGACGGTTGCACGCTTTCTGTTTTAACACAGGGTTTTGGTGGTAAGCAAAGACCCTGCGCTTTTTTTCTGCGATGCTGGATAACGTAGCCAGAGCACTCCCGAGCTGTCTAAGAGCTGCCGCGGCAGTGGCAGTTTCTATCAGACAATCGGTGGGGCTCGTTCTTGATACTGAACTCACAGTAATGGTACCTCATGCTGTGGATACGCTTTTGAATAAGACAAAGACACAGCACCTTACTAGTGCACGTCTGACTGGATATGAACTAACATTGTTTTCTCCGCACATTACCATCAAAAGATGTGCCACTCTGAACCCAGCCACGTTACTACCCCTCCCTTTGACGGGCAATGACACAGATGCACATGATTGTGTGTACAGAACGGAAGAGGAGACGAAAGGAGGGGTAGACCTGACTTATGTTCCCCTATCTGAACCCCAAAGGGAACTATATGTCGATGGCTCTTGCTTCAAACTACCAGATGGCACCACCACTGCAGCATATGCAATTACAACGTTACACATTCGAGTTGAGACATCCCGTGTTCCATACCAATCAGCCCAAGTTGCGGAGCTGGTCGCTCTTCTTAGGGCTTGTGAGTTGAATGAGGGACTGACTGTCAATATTTATACTGACAGCCAGTATGCCTTTGGGGTCACCCATAATTTTGGACGCCTCTGGGCGGAGAGAGGGTTCTTAACATCACGTGGATTACGAATACAGAATGGCCCATTGATACATAGGGGCCATATGTATGAAAATCGGAATTTGCAATTCTCAAAATGCGATATTTTGTGAATCGCATTGTGAGAATCGCAAAATACGATGTATAAAAATTATCGCAATTATTTAGCGATTCGCCTAAATTCGCAGAATAATTCTGCGAATCCCAATTTGCTATTCCTTATTTGCGAATTTCGCTAATAAGGAATCACAAAATGGGGAATCTGCCATTCAGGTGCAGCTTGATGACATCACAACCAGGAAGTGTGACTGCACAGCTGCACCTGATTGCCAGAAGCACAGTCAGAGGCTGAGGGAAGAGTGGAAGAGCACTGCACTGACATCCAGGGAGGCAAAATGAATCCCCAGCAGCAGGAGAAGGAGAAGGAGAAGGAGGAGGCAGGAAGGAAGAGAAAACCTAAATTCAGTGACAGGGAGCAGGAAGTCCTGATAGAGGAGATGGTAGGCAGCCATGAGCTCCTCTTTGGGAAAAAAGCCCTGAACGTGCCAGAGGCAAGGAAGAGGAAAATCTGGGATGCCATACAGGACAAGGTGAATGCCATAGGTGTAACCCACCGCACTGTGGAGGACCTGCGCAAGCGCTGGTACGATATGCGGCTGAGATCAAAAGAAAAGCTGGCAACCAGGTTGGCTGAGGCGAATAAGACCGGGAGCGGCACATCCAGTGCTACAGAGTCCACGCCCCAGGAGGAGTTGGTGGAGTCCACCTTGCTATCGGAGAGTATCAGTGGAGTGGCTGACCTGGACAGCTCTGACCCACCCACCACCAGTCAAGGTAAGATGCATGCCATCTGTCCCCTTCCACTCCACCATAGCACCCACACAGTTATGAGCCCCCAGGAACCAAACAGTTTTGCAACTCCAGTACATGTTGTTGTGTACACCCTGAAATGCATCATGGGAGATGTAGTCACATGCACCAAACAGTGTAGTATTGAGACACAGCAAGGTAGTAACAGTGACAGTGAGTCAGGGAATGCAAAATACAGGCAGACAGGATGTAGGTAATGCAAAAAAAAGTAGATTTATCCTCTTACAAAATGAGATTGAGTACACTACAAATATTGTCTGTGCTTCTGTCTTCACAGCACCACTGGCAAGGCAGGAGGGCAGTGCAGGGCATGAGGAGGCAGACGTCACCGATGAGCAGGCAGGGGAGGAGGAGCAGGAGGCACAGACCCCTGAAATCCCTGTAGCACGCAGAAAACGCAACATCGTGCCACCACTACCACAGATGGAGGCAGACCTACAGGGAAGCGGAGACGAATCCCAGGCAGGCCAGGCCCAGCTTACAGTCCCACACAGGCAACAGTCCCCTGACCACCAGAGGGAAGGAGGAGGAAACAGACGCAGGGCAAGGCAGTCCACCAGTGCTGGTGATGAGTAGCAGCAGTCCATGTTCTCCGGCCTCGAGGGCACTATAGTGAAGGTGCAGCGGCTGCAAGTAAACTCGATGCGGTCAATGCAGCGTCAGTCCAAACCCTAAACCATCACATGAGCAACATGAGGGGTGAGATGAGGGAAATGACTGGTGCCATACGTGAACTGTGTACCGTGCAGAGGAGATCCAATGCCCGCATGGACACATACAGCAAGGCGGTCAACCGCCTGTGCACTGTTACGTCCCTGCTGTCACGTAGGTGTGTCAGTATGCAGGTAGAAATGGCACATAACAGCCAGGATATGGCCAAGGTCTTGGTGCAGGTGACACATGCTGTGGAACTGATGCAGGCGGCTGGCTCAGGTGGGACAGGACCCCTGCCCACAGGGGACAGTGAAGACCAATCAAGCCGCAGCAGCATTACACCACCAGTACCTGAGGTCAGACGTCGGAGCGTGAGGCAGGGGAGAACCCAGGATGACCCGGGGGAGAGCAGTGTGCACCCAGAGTGAGGTGCAAGCAGGCGTGCACGCAGAAGATAAGGTGGCATCAGGGAAGCATGGCAATGGGTGACTTAACACATTGCTGGGGACTGAAGTGTCTAGGACATCTCTGCATTGTGAATTTAACAGTTGCAAGTATCATTCACACACATTCGGGGGCCGATTCCGATCTCGGTCGGAGGCGCACCCAATACCATTCGGTCGGGAAAAAAGCCATGCGAAAGCCTGTTTCCCGACCGATCCGTACAGTACACCGAACGAGCAAGTACGATGCGCACAACAGCAAAAATCCGGCTGAGCCGTACTCACCCAAACCAGGTCCTGTTCTCCGACCGAGGCGAATCCGGAAACGCCGAATCGAGTCGCACGGAAGGAAAATGCAGCTCCGTCCGGCCGGACAAGTACGATGCGCTCCGTACGCGCCGAACCCGTCGCTACGCACGGCACGTCAAAGCATCCGGGAGAGGCGCACATAAGCTCCGATTCGCGCCACAACACGATCCACGGCTACGAGGCGAACACGCCAGCGACGAGGACGAGGCGAAGCGACGAGGACGAGGCGAAGCGACGAGGACGACGCGAAGCAACGAGAAGGACGAACGACACGAACCAACCATGAATCCCTTCGTCCCGATCATACCAATATTCTACATTTACTACCGGAACAGGCACGGACGCGTACGGCGCAGAAGGTAAGCCAGACACCAACCACAAAACACATACAACACATACACGACACATCACACACACACAGAGGGATGCAGAATATACTTACACCAGCAACAGCAGCACCATAGGGGCGGGATGCCCATCACCAATGCCACATATGCACACAGGGGCCTGAATGTGCACCACCACCCCTACCGAGGGGTGGCATGATGCCTACCACCACTACCACCCTCACCCAGGGGTGGCATGATGCCCACCACCACAACCACCCTCACCCAGGGGGGCAGGATGCCTACCACTACTACCACCCTCACCCAGGGGGCAGGATGCCTACCACTACTACCACCCTCACCCAGGGGGCAGGATGCCTACCACTACTACCACCCTTAGCCAGGGGGCAGGATGCCCACCACTACTACCACCCTCACCCAGGGAGGGCAGGATGCCTACCACTACTACCACCCTCACCCAGGGGGGCAGGATGCCTACCACTACTACCACCCTTACACAGGGGGCAGGATGCCTACCACTACTACCACCCTTACACAGGGGGGCAGGATGCCTACAACTACTACCACCCTCACCCAGGGGGCAGGATGCCTACCACTACTACCACCCTTAGCCAGGGGGCAGGATGCCCACCACTACTACCACCCTCACCCAGGGGGCAGGATGCCTACCACTACTACCACCCTTAGCCAGGGGGCAGGATGCCCACCACTACTACCACCCTCACCCAGGGGGCAGGATGCCTACCACTACTACCACCCTTACCCAGGGGGCAGGATGCCTACCACTACTACCACCCTTACACAGGGGGGCAGGATGCCTACCACTACTACCACCCTCACCCAGGGGGGCAGGATGCCTACCACTACTACCACCATCACCCAGGGGGGCAGGATGCCTACCACTACTACCACCCTTACCCAGGGGGCAGGATGCCTACCACTACTACCACCCTTACACAGGGGGGCAGGATGCCTACCACTACTACCACCCTCACCCAGGGGGGCAGGATGCCTACCACTACTACCACCCTTACACAGGGGGCAGGATGCCTACCACTACTACCACCCTCACCCAGGGGGCAGGATGCCTACCACTACTACCACCATCACCCAGGGGGGCAGGATGCCTACCACTACTACCACCCTTACCCAGGGGGGCAGGATGCCTACCACTACTACCACCCTTACACAGGGGGGCAGGATGCCTACCACTACTACCACCCTCACCCAGGGGGGCAGGATGCCTACCACTACTACCACCCTTAGCCAGGGGGCAGGATGCCCACCACTACTACCACCCTCACCCAGGGGCGCAGGATGCCTACCACTACTACCACCCCCACTCATAGGATGGACAATGCATGACACAACCAGCACACCACAACCTAGGGAATGCAAGAAGAAGACATCCCCCAACACCATGACAAGCGTGTGTAGACTGTGTCAAATGCCTACAACACCGAACATGACTTTGAACATACAATGTGACCCCCTAGCACATGTGCCACACATATATGTGTGTGGCACCCACAATGCAAGCAGGCCATGACCATTGTGGCAATGGGGTCCAAACCCCCATCATCACAGTGACCAAAAGGTAAGTGTGGGGTCCATAGCTGAAGCACATTTTGAACATTGTGGCAATGGGGTCCAAACCCCCATCATCACAGTGACCAAAATGTAAGTGTGGGGTCCATAGCAGAAGCACAATTTTGAACATTGTGGCAATGGGGTCCAAACCCCCATCATCACAGTGACCAAAATGTAAGTGTGGGGTCCATAGCAGAAGCACATTTTGAACATTGTGGCAATGGGGTCCAAACCCCCATCATCACAGTGACCAAAATGTAAGTGTGGGGTCCATAGCTGAAGCACATTTTGAACATTGTGGCAATGGGGTCCAAACCCCCATCATCACAGTGACCAAAAGGCAAGTGTTGACAAAGTAAGAGGTGCAACTGCCAAACTGCATGGATGATTCCTGGTCACAGAACAACAAACACATCAGTGGCAAAGTAGTGTATGTGTCCCATTGCAACATAAATTGGGGAGCCAAATCCTGCAGTGCAAATAAGACATAACTTTGGCCATGTGCAGACAAACAACACCCATGGGGGCTGACACCGTCAACAATCATCAATGACACAATGACAGAAGTGACCATCCGAATGCAGACCCACATATTTGCACCAATGGGCACACACATGCAGATACCCTGTGGAGACTGCAGATGTGAGGCGAACAGATACCATACCATGGCAGCAATGGGACACACAATCAACAATTAGCAACAAATGAGGGCTCCCGTCCCATCAGCCTGGTCATGGAAGTGCCAACGGAATCATCAGCACAGATCCAACACACTTGTATAGCAATGTTGCACTGACAACACAGATGAGTCCTTCCCCATTGATGCCCAAACCTGCATGTTCACTGGAGATGGCCACACGGTCAGGGAAGTAGACGAATAGAACAATGGCAGGCACAACAGATGTGCAGGGGTGGAAGCCACAGATGTGAAGTTGCCAATCTAAGTAGGAAATCTCATTGCCAAATACTGAACACATGACACCCTCAGATGCTGCTATGGATGACATGGATACACCACAGGATAGGACACATAACCCCTGGACCACATGGGTTCCTGCACAGTAACACTTCATTATCATGAGACCAAATATCACCATCACTGCAGCAAGGGCATTGTTAGCATCATCAACATCATGTACATCAGAAGCAAAAGCACTAGAGAACAGAAAGTTGCTTTATTCAGCATATGTGGCATTAAAAGTAGAAGTCCGGTAGAACATAAACAAAGGCCAATGGCCAGTCCATCAACAAAGTCACAAGTGGGTGACAGTGGCAGATGCCACCCTACACATGCCTGCACAAAACCAGGGACAATCCACTAGGAGGGGCAACCGGGGGAAGTAGGCCAGGCACCGCAGGGACAGGATCAGGGCTCACCAGGAGGAAGCAGGGAAGGGGTGGTGGGTGCTGGAGAGCCACTGACAACTGCAGTGGAGGTGTCTGACATGGTGTGTGCCGGCACAACTGGGGGCATGGCTCAGATGTTGTGGGTGCCGGCACGACTGCAGTGGACCCTGCAGATGGAGTGGACAGGTCCGCCACTGCAGTGCCCAAGTCAGACAGGGTGGTAGTGGACTCCACTGCAGTGCCTACCACCAGGGGAGGAGAATGGGGAACAGGCAAGGTGGGCTGGATAGAGGGGAGGACACCCTCACCACATCAGTGGCACAGACAAGCGCAGCGGGGGTGTGGTGCCGGGAGAGCAAGTGGCAGGGGAGAAGGCCGGAGCCTCTTGGGGATGGTATATCTGTGGGTGGGGGAACCTGGGGCAGGGTGTGGCGGGGGCACCTGTGGAGTGGGGGCCTGAGGGATGGAGGAAGGTGACCTGGTGCTTGAGCTGCAGGGCGGCGGCGGGGTCTTGCTCTTACCACTCCGGGGGGACTTACGGGTGGGGGCCTCAGTCTGTCTGCGCCTGGGGGAGGGTGTCCGGGGGCGAGGGCACTCTGCTCCGTGTGGGGGGGCTTCCTCTTCCCCCTGGATGCTGGGGCAGCTGGATAGGAGGGGAAGAGGCCGAGGTGACTGAGGAAGAGGCGCTGGGTCTTTGGGGTTGCAGGTGAGGCAAGGGAGGGTGCTTTGGAGGGAGAGGCAACTGAGGACTGCGCAGTGCCTGTGGATGCGTGTGTGTGTACCAGGGCCCCATCCCCTGTGAGTCTGGTTTCAGTCCCCTGACTGTGCGTGCGTGTGCATTTAGTTTGTGGCGTGTGTGTCTGTGTGCTGGATGTGTGTGTGCTGGTGTGTGCCTGTGCCGGTGTGTGTGCTTGGGACGGGCAAGGTGCTGGGGAGTGTGGATGGAGCAGAGGCAGGAGGGGTGAGGGACTGTCTGAGGAGGGACACTGCTGCCGTCAGGGAGGAGTCCATGGACCTGTTGCCCCTCTGTAGGTCAGACATGCCCGATGAGATGCCCTCCATGAACGACACCAGCTGAGTCAACAGTGCGGTGTGCGCATGGAGGACACTCAGCATGGCTGTCTGCCCTACATGGAGCTGGCAAAGGAGGTACACAGACTCCTCACTCAGGGCAGCAGGGGACACAGGGGCAGGGGGTGCGGTGCCTGGGCCAAAGGAGACACGCTCCCGAACATGGGAGCCTCCACGGACCTGGGGAATGGGAGCCGATGGGAGGGCGGTGGTGGTGGTGGTGTCCATGGCCCCAGGTTGGTCCAGGGTCACTGTGCTGGTGTTGCTCCTTATTCTGTCCATGTCGGCAGGGATGGTATTCGTGGTGACAGTCGTTGTAGGGGTGGGTGCAGGGGGTGCAGCTGGTGGTCCTGCTGGTACTGCAGCTGGTGGTCCTGCTGGTGCTGCATGTTGACTTGCACCGGATGTGCCAGGTTGTTCTCCATCGTCCGAGGAGGACAGAGGCTGTACTGACGCCAGTGAGCTCGGCATCCTCTTGAGCCTGGGACTGGGACTCCTCAGCGTCTGCTGCTGTGTCCCCATCATCACCTGTTTTTGGGAGACACAAACAATGTATGTCATGTTTCTGCAGGCATCAATGGTTGACACACATGACAGTTGTGACTGTGCCTCTGGGTGCGGGCCTGTACATTGCATTGTCCTAAGTCGTCACAGTCAGGGGTTGATATTGGTGTGGCACATTGTCCTGCATTATTTGGGCATTTCTATGTATTTTCTGGGGTGTGAACATGGTCTGCATTGGTTGTGTTTGGTTGACAGCCGGCCCTCCTTCCCACCCACCCAGCCAGTCAGTTATCCCACCATGGAACGTGCTTGCGTTGCAGGGAGTGTAAGTTGTCTCTCAGGATGTCAGTCAGTGGTGTCCTGCTGTTTGTTGGTGCACAGTTGGCAGCAGGGCCTTGTGCTCCCCACAGCAGTAGCCAGTGTCAGCCATCTTGTGAGTCCTTCTCCACTCCCTGTGATGTGAGCATGGTTCAGGGTGGTGTTGATGGGCCAGTTGTGAGGCTGAGCAATGTCTGTGACTACGACTCCCATCATGCTATTGCCTCCACCCCCTTCCCAGCATGCCCATGCTTCCTTCCTTTGACTCTGCTTCCCTGTGGGGTGGGCTGGCTGTGCTGACGGGATGGCTGGGAGTGTTGTCCTGGCAATTGTTTGGCTAAGAGTCCCAAGAGTGTCCCTGTGCTTCACACAACATAACCCAGGGTGGTGGTTCTTTGTGGGATCTTGTGTTAGGATGGGGGCATTGCAATCTACCAGGTGGGTTCTGTGGAGTTTGTGTTGTGGGGTGTGTGAGGGGCGGTGCTTGTGACTATGGTCAGTGCTGCAAGTCCCCCTTCCCACCCAGCTAGCCAGATTTCCCACCATGGAACGTGCTTGCATTGCAGGGAGTGTAAGTTGTCTCTCAGGATGTCAGTCAGTGGTGTCCTGCTGTTTGTTGGTGCACAGTTGCCAGCAGGGCCTTGTGCTCCCCACAGCAGTAGCCAGTGTCAGCCATCTTGTGAGTCCTTCTCCACTCCCTGTGATGTGCGCATGGTTCATGGTGGTGTTGATGGGACAGTTGTGGGGGGCAATATGTGTGACTGCGACTCCCATGATGCTATTGGCTACACTGACTTGGCCAGCATACACAGAATTCCTTCCTTTGAGTGGTCTTCACTGTGTGTTGGTGTTGTTGTGGTGGCTACATGTGTGGATGTGTTTGTTAGTTCTATTTGTGCCACTGCCTAGCTGTAGTTGTGGTTGTGTTTGTACATGTGTTGGCACAGTTGGATGTGACTTTTTGATGGCATGTGTTGTGTTTATCTGACTGACATACACATTTTGGGATGATTCTGTTCTAGTTGCTGTGTAATTGCTATGAGTGCATGGTTTGACTCTCCCTTGACAGTGATGTGTGTGTTTTGTGGCAGTATATTGTGTACATTTGTTGTGTACTCACCAGGCTCTGGGATGTCCTCTAGTCCATATACGCTCACTGGCGGAAGGATGGCCCGCACCTTCTCCTCCCAGGGCCTGAGGTATATTGGCTTGGCAGGAGGGCCACTGCCGGTGTGTTGGCTGTTGATGTAGTCTTTCTTCAGCATGTCCCGTACCCTCCTGCGCACGTCATACCACCTGTTCTGGATGTCGGTCTTTGTGCGCCGACATGGTGATTGGGCGTTCACCCTGTTGATGATCCTCTCCCACATCTTGGTTTTCTGCGACATGGGGGTCTGTTGGACCAGTGTGCCAAACAGCTGTGGCTCCACCCTGAGGATCTCGTCTACCATGACTTCCAATTCACTATCTAGGAACTTGGGATTCTTCTTGGGGGCATGGTGATGGGTGGTGATGGTGGGTGATGTGTGTGTTGGTGTGCAGGTGAGGGTGTGTGAGTGTGTGTTTTGCTGGGTGTATGTGAGGTAGGTTTTTGTTGGTGTGCTGATGGTGTGTGGCTTGTGTGAGGGATGAGCTGTGGGTGTGTGGTTGCTTTCTCTTGGGTGCTGGCAGTGGAATGGCATTTGCAAAGGCTCATGGTAGTGATTTGTGTCCTTTATATAGGTGGAGTTGTGGGTGTGTCTTTGTTCTCTGTCCCCACCCCCCAGTATTTATTGGCTTGGTAATTGCTTGTTTGGCCTTTTTTGGGTGATTTTTCCTTTGTGCTGTTTGTGTATGTTGGAAACGTTCTTGTGACCGAGTCGGACCCTGCATTGGTCTCGTACGGTGTTCTCCGTTTCGTTCACGCTGTGTTTGTGCAGTTTTCTATGCTGCGTACGCGTCCGGTCGCGGTGTATTGTGTTGCTTCGGCTCGGTTTTGTATGCGTGTCGGTCGTACGGCTTGTCCTCCGTCCGACTCGCTCGTGGTTTTCGCGCCTTGCATCGTACTTTGCGGTTTGGAGTTAGCGTGTACGTTTCGGTCGGATTTGTTCCGGGTGCGTGTCGGTCGGTTGGATTCGCGTGTTTTTCCGGCCGGATTGCTGTTTTCCGTGCGGCTCGGTCGGTCGACTTGGTTTCGGTACGTGTCGGTCGGATTTTTCGCGCCTTGCATCGTACTTGGCGTGTCGTGCGCCACGGGTACGTGTCGGTCGGTATTTTTTCCGGATCCGAGTCGGTCGGTGCTTTTTCCGGCCCGAATCGGAATCGACCCCTAGGTGTGCGTCAGGCTGTGTGCCAGAAATGTTCCAGCACCAAATGGAATAAAAACACAGTTGTGCACCAATACATAGCATTCTGTCATTATTACTCACCTAGAAATAGTTGTGCGTGATCTCCTGGCGCCTCTGCCATCTGGCAGCTGCCCCAACACCACCTGCTAGTCCTGCACGAGGAGCTGGTCCCTCCTCATCGGATGACTCTGATTCGCTGAGCTCCACTGGGGTGCCCTTCCTGGTTGCTATGTTGTGCAGCATGGCACATGCGACCACTATCTTGCAGCAGGTCTCCGGGCTGTATTGCAGGGCACCTCCGCTCTTGTGTAGGCACCTAAATCGGCTCTTTAGGATGCCAAAAGTCCTTTCAATCACACTACGGGTCGACCTGTGGGCGTTGTTGTAGTGGCGCTCCGCAGCAGTGGCTGGATTCAAGTAGGGTGTCATGATGAAATCCCTCACTGCATACGCGCTGTCCCCTGCAGGGTGCAAATGAAATGGGTTACACACTGTCATCCCACTCAAGGCCTCAACTGCATGTGTGAATGTCAGCCATGTATTTACCTAGCAAGTAGCCCTCACCAAACTCCCCAGCCAAGAGGCGACGGTGTAGCCCACTGTGGCGGAAAATGAATGAATCATGGGTGCTTCCAGGATATTTCGCAACTATGTCCGTGATGACATGGGTGGCATTACAAACCACCTGGATATTCAGTGAATGATAACACTTTCTGATCCTGCACACATATTCTGTCTGGGCGGGGGGGACAGGGAGACATGGGTCCCATCAATGCAGCCAATTACATGGGGGAATTGGGCTATCTGATAGAACCCATGCTTGGTTTGGTCAAGTGCCTGCTGCGTGTTAGGGAAATGGATGTGGTGTTGCATCCTCTGCATCATGGCATCCAGGAACCTGTGGAAGAGGCGCAACAGGCTACTCTGTGTCACCCCTCCTGCTGCTGCTATCACCCCCTGAAAGCTCCCAGACGCCAGCAGGTGCAGTGAGCACAGGACCTGCACATGGGTGGGGATGGTGCGTGTCATGCGTGTGGGGTGCTCCAGCATGGGCTTTAGCTCCTCAATGAGATCCATGATGCTGTCTGGGTGCAGCCTGTACTTTTCATGGATCTGCTCCTCTCTTTGCTGGAACAAGGTGATGCGTGCACTGAAGATCCTCTCTTTGCGTCTCCTTCTCTGGCCAGCAGCTCTGATCCTCAGCCTCCTAGCGATGATGTACAGCGCAGCCATTGTGAAAGCCCCTGTTGCATTTTGGGCCAGCTTATATGGGTTGCACCTGGTTACCACCTGCTCTGAGTTGGTGGTAATTGCGAGGTGCAAAATTGCGAATTTCGCAAATTTGCAAATAGCGAATTTTTGATGCATCTCATTGCGATATCGCTATCTGCGATTACGTTATTTGCGAAATTTGCAAAAAGCGTACCGCAATATGCAAATTCGCAAAGAAAATTCGCAGATTCGGGCTCGCACATTTGTGCGAATCGCTATTTTTGCGATTAGCAATTCTGCGATGCGATTCCGTATAATACATCGCAAATCACATTTTTGCGATCGCAAACACTGTAATTTAGCGATTTGCAGTGTTTGCGATTGCGAAAATGCTTGATACATATGGCCCATAGACTCTTGTCAGCTGGAGAGGTGTGGTGCAGCGGCCAGGGCAGCTGACTTCGGAGCACAGGGCTCACGGTTCGATCCCCGGCTCCGGCGGCAGCTCAGCTCAGCACCATGTGACTCTGGGCAATAGCTCACTTAATTTCCACGACGGCCCCCAGCGCCTTGAGACCCGTAAGGGTGAGTAGTTCGCGCTTTACAAATACAGATTTAGATTTAGACTCTAACACTTCCCAAGAGGTTAGCGATAATAAAATGTAGTTCCCACAAAGCAATAACAGATGATGTTGGTAGAGGGAATGCCTTTGCAGATCAAACAGCTAAAGAGACAGCGAGATCAAAAATGAAAAAAGATGTTTGTGGCAGGTCCGGCTAGGTGGGTCCCAGACAATGGAATGTTCGAGGATTCAGTAGAAAGTGTCAAGGAGATACAAAGCGAGGCAACCCTAGATGAATTGGCAATATGGCAGGAGAGTACGGGGCATCTGGATGAGGATGGGTGCTGGACTGATAATTCCGAGAAACAGCGATGGATGTTACCTAATGCCTATGTACTTCCTGTGGTTACCATGGCCCATGGCCCAGCCCACATTAGCACCAAGGAAATATGTAAGGTGTTGGACCCAGTGTGGCAGAATGACAATATTTCCAAAGTAGCCACTCATTTAGTGAAACACTCTATGATTTGTATGACACATAATCCTGGGAAAGGTACTCCTACACCCTCTGGTAATTTTGCACTGCCTTCCTTCCCTTTCGAGATTCTCCAGATGGATTTCATCGAAATGGAACAAGTCAACAATTTGAAGTATGTGCTGATAGTGATTTGGGCATTCAGTAAATGGATTGAAGCTTACCCCACTAAAGAGTATACGGCTATTGCGACGGCGAAGGCACTCCTAAAAGAGTTCTTCCCGCACTTCGGATTGCCACGTTTGATTTGGAGTGACAACGGAAGTCACTTCAATTCCAAGGTTATTCAACTGGTGTGCGAAGGTCTGCACATCAAGCTGCAGTTTCATGCAGCCAACCACCCCCAGTCAGCAGGGCTAGTTGAAATATAACGGCACTCTCAAGCTGAAGTTAGCAAAAATACAGGAAAGCACAGGATTGCGATGGCCTGATGCGTTGCCCCTGGCCTTGTTATCCACCAGGGCGACGGCACACTCTAGGACAGGGTTGTCATCGTATGAGGTAGTGTTTGGTCGCCCTGCCAATATCTGGGGCGTTCCAAGGCCAAAGCGCTTCTCTGAGATAGAGCACCCTTTGCTTGTAGACTATCTTTATGAGTTAACTAAAGATCTTTGTTCTCTTCATCAACAGATTCAGGAGACACTGCAGCCAGTACCAGAGGGGCCCAGGCATCAGCTACAGCCCGGAGATTACATCCTCGTCAAGAACTTCCAGAGGAAGAGCTACCTGGAGCCCCACTGGAAGGGCCCCCTGTTGGTCCTCCTTGCCACTAGAATGGCGGTGAAACTCGACGGCCGGAAAAATTGGGTGCATGGTACTCATTGCAAGAAGATTCCTCTCTCACTTCCCTACGACAAGTGGGTGCTCGACGGCATTGCTGACCAAGAAGGGGAAAAGGTGCCACGCTTTGTTCCCTTCTCTGATGCCCAGCTAAGGGGGGTGCAGATGGAAGCAGAGAGTGACGCCGCCCTGCTTGAGGCGGTCCCTCCGGAGATAAGGGCAGGCCCAATTTCTGCCCCATCTGATTCACAGACACCTGGGTCCCCCTGCCTTTCTGAGCCTGAGTTTCAGCCCCTTTTTGTTGATGAAACAGTGCCTGGAGTTGACAGGTACAACCTGCGCCCACGAAAGAAGGTCAGTGCACCAGAGGGACAGTCCTGGAGTGAGGGAAGGACTTGAGATTAGGGTGTAGGTACTATGTCTGCAGTGCCTGCGTCAGATTAGGGTAAATAACACTGGTGCACTGCCTGCGACACTGGACAGGATCGTTGAGGGTACTTGCCCAGGAGGAGGGTGCCCTATCCTGCAAGAAGAAGGATTTGTTTCCAGCCAGGGCCACGATCGCGCGACCCCTACGAGGGAGTGCTTCAGAGCACCATTGTTGATGGACGATAGGAGCTTGCCAGCGAGGCTCTAAAAGGACGCTGGGTAACTTGTGCCCCTCTGGTCGGTTGTATTTTTGTGGTTCCAGTTCTTAAGGTTTTTCTCATGTTCCTATTTGGCCGTGCTGTCATGGAAGAAGAACAACCCCTAGCGGCACCACCACCAGGGCGGAGTAGTCCTGTGTGGTCTAGCTGGTCTATTAAGAGTAAGATAGTGGTGGTAGTGTTCATCCTCATAGTAATGATAACACTGTCTGGAGTAGTATGGTATTTAGAAGAACAGCATCCTGTGCACACCTTGATAGGGACTACCCCGGCTCCACCTGAGCATCTGTTCGTTACGTTGCCCCCACATAAAAACCGACATAGACAGACATATGTTGAAAATGCCTTCCTGCAAATGCTTCACCAGGTACATAATACGACGAATGCCACAAATTGTTGGATATGTAGATTACTCCCCTCAGTTATGCACAAGAATAATTTGCTGGTGTCTTTACCACTGTCCTATCTAAGTAGTTGTGAGGCATGGTTCCTGTTGCTTTCCATGGTGCATATACATTATCATACTGATGCTATGAATATGACGGAGTCTGATTATGAGGCAGTGTTGGAATACATAGTAGTACACCAAGGTTATACACCTGGGACAGGAAGAAAGGGGGGTACCTTACATCCACATGCTTGCATGAATGTTTACGAGGGAAACAAGAATGCCACATGGCTGCAAAATGAGATGTTGGGTTTTCAAGGGGTTCAATGTTACCGAATATTTTAAATGTTTCCATACACGAAATATCACTGAAGATAAAGCCATGCCTGTACCTGTGGTTCATACAGCAGCTAGTTTCTGTGTCGAAGGTTCTGGGAACATTCTAGTAGCCCACCTTTGCTCACCCCCCTAATGTATACTTTGTTTATGGGGAGCAGGCTTATACCTGGCTCCCTAGGGGATGGTCTGGCCGGTGTTATGTCTCTTTCTTTCTACCTCCTGTTTACATTGCACCGTCCAACTATCACAAAGACCATAGGCTACAATGGAGAAGTGTATACGGAGAATTATTGACACAGCAGATATCGATCAAACAGATACTACTCTACAGCAATTCATGGATGCCATGAAGGGCTTTGTGCCTTTCTGGGGATCTATGTATAACAGTGTCAGCATTCGTCGCCTCACCAGGGTTGTTGAAGGGGTCATCAACACTACAGCGGGCATACTCACTAACATCACAGCTGAGCTTCAGACTACAAGACTTGTTGCTCTTCAAAATCGTATGGTTTTAGATGTCATCCTTGCAGATAGCTGCGGAGCTTGTCGCGTCATAGGCAGCAGTTGCTGCGTTTACATCCCAGACCACGCCCCTAATGTATACTCTGCTATCCAGAAGCTACACAGGCTTGCATCCGATATTCATCAGGAGAATGGTTCATGATCCTCGACAGGGTGGTTCTGGGGTCTGATATCATCCTGGGGTTGGAAGATACTTCTTTTCCTAGTAGCTATTGCAGGTGTCATCTTCATGTGCTGCCTATGTGTCAATTGTCTTCCAGCATGGTGTACCTATTGTGTGAGTAAACTCACCCCTGCCCCTAAATTGCCAGGCCGTAATGATAAAGCCTCTAATATGATGATGCAGGAAGTACAGGATATGTTGTAACCCTGGGCGGTGAACTCCGCTCCGCTCGCGGAGTTTGCGGAGTTTCCTTCACTCCGCGTTACGCGGAGATCGCGGAGTTCCAAAAAACTCTGCTTCGCTCGCGTTTGTCAATGTCAAGTTGGCGACCGCGAGTGAGGAAAATCAACCTCCCGGCGAGATTTTTCCTCGTTCGCGATCGTCAACATCCCTGCGAGATTTCTCAACGCGAGGGGTCAGGTTTCTCATACCAAGTGGTCGCGTATGCTCGTGACAGCTCGCGTTGAGAAACTGCCCGTTCGCGTTGAGAAAGCTGCAGCTCGAGTAAAAATCTACTTGAGTGGCAGAAAAGGAAAGCAGGGACCGCTTGCAATGTGCATCGTGCCGTTCGCAATGATTGCACAGTGCGGACAAGCATCCGGCACTGTGCAATCACAGCGAACGGCATTTTTCTATTATACTCCGCTGCTCGCGTAGCTCCGCGTAGTGCGGCAGAGTTTTTTTTTGCACTTCGCGTAGTGCAACTCCGCGAACTCCGCCCAGGGTTAGTATGATGCAGACAGATGAGAGTATTTTTGAGTACTAGCAATATCTTGCTATACGTATCTTGCTTATTTTCTTTGGATATAACAGTCACTATGCATTTTCTATTTTCCCTGTTTAGAATTGTAAAGACCCTACTTGCTAGCATCAATAAAGCATTTAGCCTCCCCTGCTAAAAGGAGGGTCTGTTAGATTTGAAAGTCCCATTCTCGTTATATACTCGTTTTACGTTATATTAGGTTAGCAGTGTGCGGCTAAATGAGACACCATTCGTATTCACGTTATGTAACCCACTGAGTTATGTTATGTTATGTTATAGAGCTTATAGAGCGCACAGCTGCTCCAGCAAAGGGGCGTCCCGGCGCTAAGACAGTCAGGAGGAGAGGACCACCAAGAGGCAAGAAACCTACCGTGGAGGGAAAAGATAAGTCTTGGTGGCCTTACGGAATGCCAGATAATTGTTTAGGCTACGAATGGACAGTGGGAGAGAGTTCCAAACTTTGGCCGCCAGTGTGCCGAAAGCACGTCCCCCAGCCCGTGCTCTCCTCACCCTCGGAACCACCGCCAGATTTTGGCCCATCGAGCGAAGTTGGTGGGGGGGGATGTAGGGCAAGAGCAGGGTGGCCAAAATGGCCGGGGGGAGCAATGTGCGAGCTTCAGTTAGCAAGTGTGACTCCATTTTGTATTTCGTAATCCCAATTAGGCTGTGTTTGTACCAGGCCTCACTATTCATATTGCTTGCCTCAGCAGAACGCTGTATTCAGTTATTATTTTCTCTTCTGCTCAAGGTTGCCTTCTGACTTACTAATGAATAGGCCATTTTGCCCTCGCATACCTATGTTTGTGTTTAGTTTTGCTCCCACGTTAGGAGACGCCAAAACCGAGCACGGCAATCTTGAGATAGTGATAGCGTGTACCCATCTGGCAGGTGGTAGCCCATCCTTCTGTGCCTCCTTTGTTCATGTTCGGCCTAAGCCGGTAATTTTCCAATGTGGGCGTGGTTAGGAGGCCCTTGGGAGGAATGATTATGCGCTGCCGACTGTTGGGGGCCAGCCCCTCGGCAGACATCTTAGGGTGCAGGTCAGATTGGACTCCTCTGCAGAGTATTGTTAATAAACAATTGTTTTGTCTTCTCTACTGTCTGACCGACTCTTCATTTTGGGGAAGGCAATAAGGAGGTTGTACAGAACCCGGGAGGCCCTTTGCGGGTCACTTCCTTCACTACTTGTATCACAGGAGTACACTGAGCACAAGGCTCTGCCGGTGGAGGCTGGGACATCACATGAAGTCCTTTTCGTGGGTTGTTTTTGCAAGAAAATGTCTGCCACCTTCTGTCCCGCTTTGGATGACTTGTTCTGACCACTAAGTAAGATTTCAACTTTTTCGATTAGGGAGTCTATATCACCCACCATTCAGTTCGCTGCAGCGTTTGCTACGGGCCGTTTAACTTGCTTGGGGGCTCCGTTTGGGCTACCCTTGGCTTTTCGTTTGCCCATCCTGCTGTGGTAAGCCGATGTCAACTAGGCCTATGATAAGCAAATAGCAGGCTTGACAAGAGTAAGTACTTTTAAGGAGCTATATCGTTCCTTCCAAGGTTTTTGGGATATTATGCCTGTTATTAAATAAGAAAAAGGGAAAGCATTGGTACCTGAATTGGTGCTTGGTGGTGATATCCTCATTATGATTCCGTCGTCTTGAGCCTGAGGCCAAGGGGGGTGGCCCAACCCAGCCTCCTCTGGGCTCCCATGGGCGTGGACAATCCCGTCCTTGGACCGGGCTTTGCCCGGGCACGTCCCGCACCGCGGGACCCCGTAGCACTTAAAATCGCAAGATGTGCATGGCCTCAGTGAGGGATTGCTGGGAGTTGTGGTCTTCCCCACAACTTCCTGGTGTCAGGCGTACTGGCAGCAGTGGCGATCGGTGTCACCAGCAGCGGGACCACGTAGCATTTAGAAACGCAAGATGGGCGTGGCCTCAGTGAGGGATTGGTGGAGTTGTGGTGTTCCCCACAACTTTCTAGTGTCTGGCATCCTGGCAGCAGTGGCGATGGCGTTGTCACCAGCGGCGGGACCGCGTAGCACTTAAAAGCACAAGATGGGTGTGGCCTCAATGAGGGATTGCTGGGAGTTGTGGTCTGCCCCTAAGTTGTGGTCTTCCTCACAACTTCCTGTTGTCTGGCTTCCTGGCAGCAGTGGCGATGGTGGTGTCATCAGCCGTGGGACCGCTTAGCGCTTAAAAGCGCGAGTTGGGCTGGCCTCAGTGAGGGATTGCTAGGAGTTGTGGTCTTCCCCATAACTTCCTGGTGTCTGGCGTCCTGGCAGCAGTGGCAATGGTGGACTCTGAGGGGGTAAAATTTACTATTTACTGTGCAACAGTAGGGAAAGCTTTGGACTCCAGATGGGTAACATTTACTATTCCCACTCCAGTCAGTGCAACAGTAGGGAAAGTATTGGACTCTGGGGGAAGGATTTACTATTCCCACTCCAGTCTATGCAACAGTATGGAAAGTGTTGGACTCCAGATGGGTAACATTTACTATCCCCACTCCAGTTTGTGCAACAGTAGGGAAAGCGTTGGACTCTGGAGGGGCAAAATTTACTATTCCCACTTCAGTCTGTGCCATAGTAAGGAAAATGTTGGACTCCAGAGAGGTAAAATGTACTATTCCCAATCCAGTCTGTGTAACAGTAGGGAAAGTACTTCACTTCAAACACATAAAATATATGAAACATAGCCCTATTACATTTTTACAAATATAATACACTTAGGGGCCGATTCCGATTCGGGCCGGAAAACGTACCGACCGACTCGGAGCCGGAATTTATTCTGACCGACACGTACCGGTACAGCCCGACCCGCAAAGTACGATGAAAAGCGTGCAAAATCCGACCGACTCGTACGGAACACAATCACGAACGACCGAACCGCAGCGGAAAACAGCTATCCGGCCGGAAAACCACGCGAATCGAACCGACCGACACGCACCAGGAAGAATCCTGAACGAAACGTACCCGCGAACTCCGACCCGCCAAGTGCGATGCAACGCGTGGAAAACACGACCGAGTCGCACGGAGCTCAAGCCGTACGACCGACACGCATACAAAACAGCGAGCCGAAGCAACCCAATACACCGCGACCGACGCGTACGCAGCACATAAAACAGCACAAACACAGCGTGAACGACTCGGAGAAGCTCGCACGAGACAACTGCAGGGTCCGACTCGGTCAGAAGAACGTCTCCTACATGCACAAAAAGTACAAAGGGAAAAACACACAAAAAAAGGCCAAACAAGCAATTACAAAGCCAATAAATACTGGGGGGGAAACAGGGAACAAAGACACACCCACAACTCCACCCATATAAGGACACAAATCTCTACCATGATCCTTTGCAAATTCAAATTACCTGCCAGCACAGAACACCAACAGACAGCAACCACACACACACTCACAGCTCATCCATCACACAAGCCACACACCATCAGCACCTCAACAAATAGCACCCTCACATACACCCAGCAAAACACACACTCACACACCCTCACTTGCACACCAACACACATCAGTCACCACCACCACCCATCACCATGCCCCCAAGAAGAATCCAAAGTTCCTAGATAGTGAATTGGAAGTCCTGGTAGATGAGATCCTCAGGGTAGAGCCACAGCTGTTTGGTACACTGGTCCAACAGACCCCCATGTCGCAGAAAACCAAGATGTGGGCGAGGATCGTCGACAGGGTGAACGCACAATCACCATGTTTGCGCACAAAGGAAGACATCCAGAACAGGTGGTATGATGTGCGCAGGAGGGTCAGGGACCTACTGAAGAAGGATTACATCTTGAGCCAACACACCGGCAGTGGCCCTCCTGCCAAACCACTATACCTCAGGCCCTGGGAGGAGAAGGTGCGGGCCATCCTACCACCAGTGAGCGTATATGGACTAGAAAACATCCCAGAGCCTGGTGAGTACACAACCAATATACCCAATATTGTGTGACAATACACACACATCACTGTCAAGGGGATAGTCAAACCATGCACCCTTAGCAAATACACAGCAACAAAAACAGAATCATCCCAAGATGTGTATGTCAGTCAGATAAACACAATACATGCCATCTCATAGTGATATGTAACTGTGTCATGACATGTACAAACCCTACAACAAATAAAGCTAGGCAGTGGCACAAATATAACCAACAAACACTGTCAGATATGTAGCCACCACTACAAAACCACCACACAGGGAATCCCACAGAAAGGAAGGAATTCTGTGTATGCTGTTCAAGTCAGTGTAGCCAATAGCATCATGGGAGTTGTAGTCACAGATATTGCCCACCCTCACAATACACCCATCAACACCACTCTGAACCATGCTCACATCACAGGGAGTGGAAAACAACTGACAAGATGGCTGACACTGGCTACTGCTGTGGGGAGCACAAGGCCCTGCTGGGAACTGGGCACCAACCAACAGCAGGACACCACTGACTGACATCCTGAAAGACAACTTGCACTCCCTGCAATGGAAGCACGTTCCATGGTGGGATATCTGGCTGGGTGGGAAGGAGGACTGACAGCTATGACCATAGTTACCAGGAGCTCTTCCCACACACACCCCTAACACAAACTACACACAACATACCCGGGAAAATGCATTGCCTCACACTAAAATCAATTATCCCACAAAGAACCACCACCCTGGGTCAAGCTGTGGGAAGCACAGTGACACACATGGGACTTGTAGCCAAACAAACGCCAGGACAACACTGTCAGCCATCCATTCAGCACAGGCACACTACCCCACAGGGAAGCAGAGTCAGAAGGAAGGAAGTATGGGCAAGCTGGGAAGGGGGTGGAGGCAATAGCATGATGGGAGTGGTAGTCACAGATATTGCTCACCCTCACAATTGGCCCATCAACACCACTCTGAACCATGCTCACATCACAGGGAGTGGAAAACAACTGACAAGATGGCTGACACTGGGTACTGGTGTGGGGAGCACAAGGCCCTGCACCAACAAACAGCAGGACACCACTGTCAGCCACCTTGCCATTGCTGTCACACCCACACACAGTGAAGTACACTCAAAAGGAAGGAAGTATGGGCATGCTGGGAAGGGGGGTGGAGGCAATAGCATGATGGGAGTGGTAGTCACGGCTCAACATCCCCAAACCACATGGCCCAGCAAGCTCACACTGAAGCATGCACACCTCACAGAGAGTGGAAAGCCCCATCAAAGATGTCTGACACCGGTGCTCTGTTGTGGGGCGCACAAGGCCATGCTGGGAACTGGCCACCAACCAACAGCAGGACACCACTGTCAGCCATCTTGCCATTGCTGTCACACCCACACACAGTGAAGTACACTCAAAAGGAAGGAAGTATGGGCATGCTGGGAAGGGGGTGGAGGCAATAGCATGATGGGAGTGGTAGTCACAGCTCAACATCCCCAAACCACATGGCCCAGCAAGCTCACACTGAAGCATGCACACCTCACAGAGAGTGGAAAGCCCCATCAAAGATGTCTGACACCGGTGCTCTGTTGTGGGGAGCACAAGGCCATGCTGGGAACTGGCCACCAACCAACAGCAGGACACCACTGTCAGCCATCTTGCCATTGCTGTCACACCCACACACAGTGAAGTCCACTCAAAAGGAAGGAAGTATGGGCATGCTGGGAAGGGGGTGCAGGCAATAGCATGATGGGAGTGGTAGTCACAGATATTGCTCACCCTCACAATTGGCCCATCAACACCACTCTGAACCATGCTCACATCACAGGGAGTGGAAAACAATTGACAAGATGGCTGACACTGGGTACTGCTGTGTGGAGCACAAGGCCCTGCTGGGAACTGGGCACCAACAAACAGCAGGACACCACTGACTGACATCCTGAGAGTCAACCTGCACCCACTGCAAGGGTGGCATGCTTCATGGTGGGATAACTGGGCTGGAGGGAGAAGGATGTCCGGATGTCAACCAAATACCACCAATGCTGGCCATGCACACACCTCAACATTCACATTGAAATGCTTCATGTTGTAAGGACAATGCGCTACACCAATATCAACAGCTGACTGTGACAACTTAGGACAATGCAATGTACAGGCCCGCATCCAGAGGTACAGTCACAACTGTCAGGTGTTTGAACCATTGATTGTGTGTCTCTTCCAAATACAGGTGATGATGGGGACACAGCAGCAGACGCTGAGGAGTCCCTGTCCCAGGCTCCGGGAGACACTGAGCTCACTGGTGTGTAACAGCCTCTGCCCACCTCGGATGACGAAGACCTACCTGGCACCTCCGCAGTGAGTCATCATGCAGCACCAGCAGGACCACCAGCTGCACCCCCTGCACCCACCCCTCCAACAACTGCCAACACACAGACCACCCCTGCCGACACGAACAGACCAGGGACCACCACCACCAACAGCACACGGACCCCGGCCCAACGTGGAGCTACGGACAACAACACCAGCAACAACCCCCAAGGGGGCCCAGGGTCACCTGTGCGTGCCACCGCAGGTCCTTCACGTGTCGCCAGGTGTGGTGGGAGGGGTGGTAGACATAGGTCGCTGCTTGCAGAGGGGTCTGGACTGCATGATGACCCACAACTGGTACGCATAGCTGATGCGTTCCAGACTAGCACCGGAGAGTTCAGCCAGGTAGTGGGGATCCTCAGGGACATTCAACAGCAGCAGGCTGCCCATCATGCCTGCTTGGACTTACACATGTCCCGCATGGAGTCCAAGTGGGACACAGTGCAAGAACAGACGGCGGTGCATAGGGACATATTGCATTGCCTCCGCCAGATTTGCACCAACATGTCAACACCTCCCTGTGTGCCTCAACATCTGGTGCTGCAACAACTGCAACTGCCACAGGGAGGGAGGATGACTCTGGCAGAGAGTCCCCTGCACCGCAGCAGCCTGAACTTGAGGGTCCCCCCCAAAGAAGAGGGGTCATCCGAGGAAGGACAACTGAGAGGCTGATGGCCATGCACAACCCCAGGAAGCCAACACCTGTTCTGGAAAATCACCTTTGTGCCCAAACTCTTCAACCTGTCGAATGCAACACAACTCTCCCACATGACATGGGGAGCTCAAGTTGGACCAATGTATCCGATGACTGTGGACTTTACTCTGGACATTTCTGCTACCAGGACTTCCAAATCATCTAGGAACTTTGGATTACAATCACAATGTACAGCACCCACCATCCTGTGCACTATACTCACACATGTATGTCAATAAACTCACTAATACACCATACTTGCCTCTGTTGTGATTCCAACGTTGTTTCTGAAGTGGAGATGATGATCTGTGAAATGACACTGTGCATGCTAACTGCTACAGCAAGTACAACACCGGCATGTGAGTCATGGCGACGTGACACCTATGAGGGAGACACACCACCAGGGCTACACAACACATACACACCAGGGCCATCTGACTCATCGCCTACACTGATGTTGCCAGGAAATACGGTGCAATGCACAGACCCAACACCTATTCACAGTCTGTGTTAACTAGCCCACTGGTGCAGTAAGCAAATGTCAGTCAGATGTGTGACCACAGTCAACGCACATCACAAAGTGAAGCACAGGTTTATTACACATTTGCAACATGTTGTAACCACTACAGATGCAAGGTAATCCCACCTGGCAGTGGGCACACAGTCAACAAGTATAGAAGAAAGGAAGTCCATGGGTGTGGCGCACATCACCTGTAGGGAAACAACAGCTACCATCCTGGAAGTTGATTCACAGTGTCGGGGGATCACAGTTGACCAAACAACTCTGAAAGTACCCTGTGAAGGACAGAAATGACACACAGTCAAAAGCACTGAAGAACAGGACAGAACTGCAATACTCATGCCCAATACATGTCACAAGAAACCCACCCAGAACCAAGTTAGCATGCCAATACTGTTGGGGAGTACAGACTACCTGTAAGGACACATCGCTGCACGCATCCAGTCAAGTAGCACATGGACACACTCAAACAGCACCAGAGCACCACCAACACATATCATGCAAACTCACATCATTGACATAACATCCCTGGATACTCACATTCAGCTGAAGAAGTTGGTGATGAGCTGTGTGCGGACATCACCCTCATCATCATCATCATCACTGGCATCGTGGTCCAGCCCAGGATCCTCCACAGGTGGCGGATGTTGGTCATCGTCATCCAGGATGAGAGGCAACTCCTTCCGCACTGCCAGGTTGTGTAGCATGCAGAAGACGATGACAATCTTGCACACCTTTGCTGGGGCATATGGGAGGGCCCCTCCTGTCTTATTTAGGCAGCGGAAGCGGCTCTTCAGGAGACCAAATGTCCGCTCAATCACTCTCCTGGTCCGACCATGTGCCTCATTGTAGCGCATCTGGGCTGGTGTCACAGGGTTCCTGAGGGCGTCAGCAACCACGGCATGTTGGGGTATCTGGAGTCACCTACATACAGACAATTGCACATTAGCTGAGTTGGAAAAGAGGGTGGAACACTACATTGCAGAACACACACAATGGTACAAAGTCAGTACACACCAACAAGCCAGGCACGCTGGTTCCGCATCTGTGACATCATCCTCGGGATGCGACTACTCCTCATCACGTAGGCATCGTGTGCAGAACTGGGGAAACGGGCACACACGTGTGAGATGCTCATATCTGCAAGACATACCACCAGTGCATTGACCGAATGGTAGTGTTTGCGGTTCCTGTATGCCTGCTCTTGGGCCTGTGGTGGTACCAAAGCCACATGTGTCCCATCAATGGAGCCAATGACATGCGGCATCCTCCCCAGGGCATAGAAGTCACTCTTCACGTCAGTGAGTTGTTGAAGTCTAGGGAAATAGATGTACTGGTTCAGGTATCTCAACATAGCCTCCAAAACATCGCGGAGCACATGGCTGAACATGGTCTGTGACATCCCACCAGCAGACGCCACAGTGTGTTGAAAGGTACCGGTGGCAAAGAAGTGTAGGGCTGCCATCACCTTCACCTTGGGGGTCAGCGCTGTAGGGTATGTCCGGCCAGGATGCAAATGTGGGGCCAACCGCACCGTCAATTCCTCAATCAGTGGCCTGGTGAAGCGGTACTGTCGGATGCAGTCCCGTTCAACCACTGTTGCAAGGTCAGGGAATGGCCGATGGACAGCTGGTGCCCTGCAGTGCATAGGTGAAGAAAGAAAGATTGTCAGTCACCCCACATATGTGGCATAGGCCAGACTCAATATCACATGATACATCATTACGAGACACAAGTACATGATGCGTGTGCCGTTCCGTAAGGACATGTATGGCACCTACATGGCTAACATCTAACATCACAGTTCAACATGTGCCCTCAACAAGTCCCAGGTTGTGCTATGGGATATCATTAGGCTGTGTCACAGTACCCATGTACTGCTGTCATGTTCCAAACACACACCACAGTGACATGTGAGGACAGATGTGCCCCAGGCATCACAGCTCATCGACAGGTAGATTCCCAGGGACCCTGTATTGCCACATGGACACTGGCATGACATGGTGCATCATGAATACACCACAGCTAAACAGCCATGACCCCCACAGGTAGTGGTCCCTGTTGCCTCGGCAGGACAGACATGGACGTCTGTGACACACACACGCACAACATCAAAGTCCATGCACAAACAACGTGGATGTGGAGACTGTCTCCCATTATGCTCATGGAATCAGAGACATTGTAAACACAACATGCACACAGACTGTGGAGGGCCATCACAATTGTGGCAATGGGTCACCCTGGGACATACATACCGTCCCACATGGGACTCAGGGGGTATGTGACATGACATACACATACACAACCGTGAAATGTGACCATGCCACATGCCCTGAAATGAACAGTTGCACACCACAGTGTTCATGTGCACAACACACCAAGGATTCTGTCCCCATGAACACGTGCACAGCCTGGGAGTGGCTGCCCCCAAGTGCCACCCAAAAACAACATGTTGACCCCCATACACGGAACAGGTAATGCAGCCTTACACGCCTTAGGATACAGTGTGGACAGGCTGTGGTGTTGTAGGTGTGCCCCTCACTCCCTGGGAAGTATATGTGGCTGGCATATGTTCACCTGTGACAGGCATGGTGACATATGCCAGTGACTTGTACAGGGACGCGTTGAACAGCAATGGACCGATCGGTGTGCCCGGCCGGCCCATTGCATTCAATGTGAGCGGGTACGCGTTGAACAGCAATGGACCGATCGGTGTGCCCGGCCGGCCCATTGCATTCAATGTGAGCGGGTACGCGTTGTAGAGCAATGGACCGATCGGTGTGCCCGGCCGGCCCATTGCATTCAATGTGAGCGGGTACGCGTTGAACAGCAATGGACCGATCGGTGTGCCCGGCCGGCCCATTGCATTCAATGTGAGCGGGTATGCGTTGAACAGCAATGGACCGATCGGTGTGCCCGGCCGGCCCATTGCATTCAATGTGAGCGGGTACGCGTTGTATCCCGGGTACGTGTTGTAGAGCAATGGACCGATCGGTGTGCCCGGCCGGCCCATTGCATTCAATGTGAGCTGGTGCGCGTTGAACAGCAATGGACCGATCGGTGTGCCCGGCCGGCCCATTGCATTCAATGTGAGCGGGTACGTGTTGAACAGCAATGAACCGATCGGTGTGCCCGGCCGGCCCATTGCATTCAATGTGAGCGGGTACGCGTTGTATCCCGGGTACGCGTTGTAGAGCAATGGACCGATCGGTGTGCCCGGCCGGCCCATTGCATTCAATGTGAGCGGGTACGCGTTGTATCCCGGGTACGCGTTGTACAGCAATGGACCGAACGGTGTGCACACATTGGCTGGGGCCTGGCATGGCAACGGACGCGTTTTCGAAGCTCCATGAGTCTGATGCAGTGAATTCAGTTGGCCAGCCACAACAATGTTGCAAAATCATGGGTGTCATGAAGTTGAAGATTTGAAGGATGCTGTGGGCGTGTATTAGTGCTGCTATTCCATGGATTGGTCAGATTCAGAAGATGCAAACGACTTGGACCTATCACTTTGGACACATGGGACAGTATCTGCCTCTGCAGCACACATATAATGCTGGCTGTTCCCCTGAGAGCTCACTTGCCTGCACTACATGCTCCAGGACGACATCTGCCACCAACACTGCTGCTGTTTATGTATCCTCTGGCTCCTGCAATGGCACGTACTGTGGAGAGAGCCCCAGCCTTCAGCCTTGAGGAGAACCAGGCCCTGCTGGACAGCCTCCTTCCACAGTACAGCAAGCTGTATGGGAAACCAGGGGAGCAGGTGAGTGTGCTGTCCACTGCATCACTAATTGTGCATGTTGTCTGACTAGCAGGACTTTCAGTGTGCACACCACTGGCTAGCATGCCCACTGAGTAGTTGTCACACCCCAAAGTGTGTAGTTACATGCACTGAACTGGTACAGTGCAGTAACAGTGCATTCCAACTAGGTTTACTTCCCATGCAATGATACCATGTAGTGACTGCTGGCAAACTGTTCATAGCCATTGTTGCACTGCCTGTGTACATCATATGCCCCTGTGATTGAGACATGTATATCCAACTGTGTGATGCACGTATATGTTGCATGTGTAGTAATGGCCTTTTCACTTTGTCATCCTCACAGGTTGATGCCCAACAGAAGCAGGATATCTGGCTGACCATCGCCCGGAAAGTAAGATCCGTGGGGGTCTACAGGCGCAGGATCCGCAACTGCCAAAAGAGGTGGCAGGACCTTCGTGGCTGGACCCGGAGGATCGCAAGGGTCCAGCTGAAGCTGTCGCCTCCTCGCAGGAGGGGCGGACACCGGACCCTGACCCCCACATGCTCCGGATCCTGGCGGTGGTCTTCCCTGACCTGGATGGGCAGCTGAAGGACAGACAGCAGCAAGGAGGGGGTGAGTCCATGACTGCACTGTGCACTTTGTCTGACATGCTATGTGCCCTCCTCTGGCCTGGTTAAACTTCCTCAGTACATCAGTCATGTGGTCCAGGACCCATGTCCCTCATTTGTGACATGCCCACTTCTCCTCTGATACGCATATGTGTGGCCCTTATAGTCAGGAAATTGTGTCATTTGGGGACTGTGTCATTGCATTTTGCTTTGCTCAAGGTGGGGGACAGCATTTGTTCCCGTGACTATGTTGTGCGATTCATGGGTGGGTCAATTGCTTACACAATGCCTAAGTTCTGACATGTGATCTGGGTGTAACTTTGATATGTGGTCCGCTTGCTGCTCTGACTCACCACATGTCCCTGGGGAATTTGGCACACACCCATGCTGCTGGTGGGAACAATGTTTGGGCCTCAGGAGTATGTGTATCCAGTGTGTCACACATGCTTAGCCACCTGCCTACTGTCCAGGACTCATCCCTCTTACAGGTGGAGCTGGACAGTCATGCCTACTCCAGGGCATACAATACACTATGTACTCCCACTCCCGTGTATCATCTGGCATGTTGTGATCAGTGAAATGTACCATCAGGTGTCTGCCTCTGTCTCATTGTGCTGTGTCTTCGTTGTCAGGACTACTGGTATGTTTATCGGTTAGGGCTCAGCATGCCATCTGAGATGTGACCATGATAGACGATACTTCTGTGACTTATAGGTGTCTGATCACTTGACTGTGCACACAGGTGTTTGCGACTGTGACTTTCAGGCAGCTGTATTTTCATTCACAGCACACTGTGAGGTGCTCATGTTCAGAGAGTTGTGTTTCATGTCCCCCATATGTCCAGTTGGTATGACGTGGACAAATAGTAGTACAGATGATGTGGTTTTGGGGGATGGACATGTGCACTTGTCAGTCACATAACTTGCATTCCCCATGCCCTCGGATTGTGACACAGTGCAGACTGTTGTTGGCTGGCTGCCATGGCCATGTGACTTGAGACAGTAATGTATGACTTTGCACGCATTCCTGTGTCATGGCATTAAACTTCCTGGGACTGATCCTGCAGGGGAGTGACATGTGCAACATGCACCCCATTGTGGCATTGACTATCCGGACATGGGTGCATCATGGTGTCTGGTGCTTGTATGCATCACATGCATTTCTAATTAGACTCTGGCCATCCCTTTATTCGGACACCTGCACTGACTCAGTGGCAAGAGATGTGATGTGTGCATGTTCACATACTTCACCGTGTTCCCTGCAATGTCCAACAACTGTGTAGGTGGTGCATGTGTCCACACTGGGGTCTTACCATCAGACAGGCACCAGACAGATGGGTGCAAGGGCAGGAGGGGTGTGAGTCCCATGGTTGACCATCAGACTGACAATTGGCTTCCCGAATCTGTGTGAGGACTTTAGGCAATGTTCAACTAAGGATGCCAGGGCTTGCTCTGTAATGTGCTGTACTTACTGTGGTGTGTGCGGTCAGTGCAGGTGACTGATGTTTGTCTGTTTCCCTAATTGTTTGCAGATACATCCAAGGCCACAGGAGGGGACAGCTCCACGGACCAGGAGGAGCAGCGGAGCCAGACTGGGTCAGCATCGGACGAGTGGTCAGAGGGACCCAGTGGCACGGAGGGCGAGGGGAGCCACACCGAGGAGTCCTCAGAACCATCCACCTCAGCTGGGGACCACAGCAGCTCGGAGGATGACTCCCTTGTGGAGGCAGGTCTCAGCAGCCACCAAAGGCCAGCTAGTCTGTCTGGCCCAGCCACCACCACCACCACCACCGCCCTCCCATCGGCTCCCATTCCTGAGGTCCGTGGAGGCTCCCGTGCTCGGGAGCGTGTCTCCTTCGTGCCAGGCACTGCAGCCCCTGCCCCTGTGTCCCCTGCTGCCCTGAGTGAGGAGTCTGTGTACCTCCTTCGGCAGCTCCATGTAGGGCAGACAGCAATGCTGAGTGTCCTCCATGCACACACCACTCTGTTGACACAGCTGGTGTCGTTCATGGAGGGCATCTCGACGGGTATGTCTGCCCTACAGAGGAGCAATAGGTCCATGGACTCCTCCCTGACGGCAGCAGTGTCCCTCCTCCAACAGTCCCTCACCCCTCCCACTTCTGCCCCATCCACACTTCCTGCCCCCTACCTGTCCAAAGCACATGCACACCTGCACAGTCAACCAAACACACAGACACGAGCAGCACAGACACACCCAAGAGTAAGGCAAGACGTGCACACAAGCATCCTCAGGGGACTGATACCACAGACACAGGGGATGGGGAACACACACACACACAGGCATCCACATTCACTCCGCAGTCCTCCAAATCCTCTCCCTCCAAGACCCCTTCCCTTGTCTCGCCTGCTACCCCACCTACACAGCAGATCTTCCTGTGTGACCTCGGCCTCGTCCCCTCCATTCCTGCTGATCCAGCATACCAGGGGAAGAGGAAGTCCACCCACACAGAGAGGAGTGCCCTCGCCCCCGGACACCATCCCCCAGCCGCAGGCAGACACAGGAGCCCATTAGGAAGTCCCCCCGGAGCAGGAAGAGCAAGACCCCACCACCACCACCACGCAGCTCCAGTGCCCAGTCTCTCTCCTCCATCCCCCAGGCCACCACTGCACAGGTTCCCCGCCACACCCTGCCCCAGGTTCCCCCACACACTGATACCGCATCCCCAGACTGCTTAGGCCCTCCCCCCCTGCCACTTGCTCTTCCACCCCCAACCCAGACGCTCTGCCTGTTAGTGGCACTGTTGTGGGGACCGGGTCCCCCCCCTCTGTCCTGCCCACCTCATCTGCCCACCCTTCCACTCCCTTGGAGTCATGCACTGCAGTGGAGTCCACAACCACCACGTCTGACTCGGGCACTGCAGTGGGTACCCAGTCCACTACATCAGTCCAGCCCACTGCAGTGGTTGCAGCACCCACACCAACTGACTTGTGTACCACAGTGGTGCCGGCCCCCCCTGAGTCAGACACCTCCACTGCAGTTGCCGGTGACACTCCTGCACCCACCACCCCTTCCCTGCCTCACTCTGCCATCCCCTGATCCTGTCCCTGCGGTGCCTGGCCTGCCCCTTGTATGCCCCTCCAAGGGGGATGTCCCCCAACTGTACCAGTGCAGGCAAGCAATGTGTGACCAGTTGTCACTTCTCACCCTGTTGGTACTGTGATTTTGGACTGGCCATTGGCCTTAGTTTCTTTTGGACTTCCGTGTTTACACTGACATTTGCTGAATTAAGCCCCTTTTTGTTTACTTTTGGGTTTTCTTTTGATGTACATGATGTGGATGAGTAGCATCCTGCCTTTTGAGTTGTAATAGTGTTCACATCAGGATGAAGAAGTGTTGCAGTGATGGACTCCATGTGGTCCATGGGATATGTGTCCTGTTGTAGTCTGGATCTATGGCATCCTTTGCTACAGTCTGAGGGTGTAATGTTCAGCATTTGACACAGGGATGTCCTTTTTGCATTTGTAAATGAACATCTTTGTCTTACACTGATGCACATCTGGTGGGCTTACCACTGTTCAATGTTCCGATTTCCCTGACTGTGTGCTCAGCTCCACTGGACATGCAGTTTTGCACATCAATGTCGAAGGACTCATCTGTGTATACAGTGCAACTTGCTTGACACGTGTTTGGTGTGTGTGCAGATGACTGACGTGACACTCCCGTACCCAGGCTGATGTGAGCAGAGCGTTCTGTGTGTTGTGGTTGTTGACTCACTGACGGAGTGTTCTGCTGACATGTTTGGGTCATGCACAGACAAGGTTTGGCACAGCGGACCTTCCACAGGAGTGGAGTGCCATCATGGCAGTGTGTAATCTGGTGACATTCTGTGGGCCTGTGTTGTGTAAGCATGTCTGTGCGTGTTCCCTTCCCTTTTCCTACACAGGCTGTGTCCCTAGGGATGTTCCTGTTTGTGATGCTTGCTGAGTTGTTCTGTGTTCATCCAGCATCTTGGACCTGGTTTCTCTGTGATGTGGGTGCATGGCAAACTAATGTTTATGAGGTTGTCATCCCAGGTTGTCTTTGTTGTCAGTGCTGGGGATGTGGGCAAACGCAGATGGGACACATTCAGGATTCCCCTTGGCACTTGTTGTTTACACGAGTCATGTGATTTACAGTTTGTGTTAGCTTTCAGTGATTGTGACACGTTGTGTGTGTGACTGCTGCCACTCCTCAGGGTCAGAGCTGCAATGTTGGTAGTTGTGTACGTGTGTTCTTCGTGTGTCACCTTGGCTTCTTCATTGGTGTGTGACTATGGCCAGGATCCCATTGATTGTGGTGGATTTCACATCATGCCCATGTACGGCATACTGTGCTGTGTGTCAGACATTGACGAGTCTTGTTGACTGGCCATGTGTGATGGGTTTCTGCACCTTAGTTCCCACCACCACCCCTGGTATTGGCATGGGTGCATGTGCAATGTCACCAGTCCATGTGAGCTTCACTGCTGCACATTGGTGGAGATCAGGGTGTGTGGTGTTGAGTGTGTGCAAAAGTGAGTTGTTGCACGGCCAGACCCCTACCTCCATATTGGCCTTGGCTGGCAGGCCGTGCTGATTGATTGGAGCTTGTGTAGGTGTGATGGTAGTTAGTTGCTCAGGACACATGGCTGGGGTTCACAGTGTGAACGACATCTAACATTGTCATCACAGTGGGATTATCATGCAGGCTAGTGTCAGCACAATATGGGGTCCCTGGGGGTAGTGCTGTGGTGGGTCTGTCTCTTGCTGTGTTAGTTGCTGTTCCTACAAGCTTGTGTGACATGTGTAATTTGTGCTCCCTCTCATCTAACAATGTCTGATTGCCCACATAGGGGATTTGGATCCATGAGTTACTTTTGTGTGGCACTGTATGTGCATCTGTGTAATTGGTATTCAGGCCTCATCATGTGTTGTGTGGTTGCCTGGGGACACTGGCACCCCCCTCACCTGTTGTGTTTGATGTGCAGTGTGGGTCTGCCTGTTTGTGTTTGTGCATCTGCACCACTGCATTGGCATATCTTTAGTGTGCCATTGGCTGTATGTTGTTTGTTGGGTTTCACCTGCTGTCCCTGGGACTCCTAGGTCATCAGTCAGCACAATGATCATTGTTTGTGTGTCCCATTGCTGCCATGGTATGTTATTTGTTCACCTCACATCTACAGTCTCCACAGGGTATCTACATTTATGTGCCCATTGGTGCAAATATGTGGGTCTGCATTATGATGGTCACTTCTGTCATTGTGTCATTGATGGATGTTGACAGTGTCAGCCCCCATGGGTGATGTTTGTCTGCACATGGCCAAAGGTATGTCTTATTTGCACTGCACTGTTTGCCTCCCCCAATCTATGTTGCTATGGGACACAAGCACTACTTTGCCACTGATGTGTTTGTTGTTCTGTGACCAGGAATCATCCATGCAGTTTGGCAGTTGCAGCTTTTTCAATGTCAACACTTACATTTTGGTCACTGTGATGATGGGGGTTTAGACCCCATTGCCACAATGTTCAAAATGTGCTTCAGCTATGGACCCCACACTTACCTTTTGGTCACTGTGATGATGGGGGTTTAGACCCTATTGCCACAATGTTCAAGATGTGCTTCAGCTATTGGCCCCACACTTACATTTTGGTCACTGTGATGATGGGGGTTTAGACCCCATTGCCACAATGTTCAAAATGTGCTTCAGCTATGGACCCCACACTTACCTTTTGGTCACTGTGATGATGGGGGTTGGACCCCATTGCCACAATGTTCAAAATGTGCTTCAGCTATGGACCCCACACTTACCTTTTGGTCACTGTGATGATGGGGGTTGGACCCCATTGCCACAATGTTCAAAATGTGCTTCAGCTATGGACCCCACACTTACCTTTTGGTCACTGTGATGATGGGGGTTGGACCCCATTGCCACAATGTTCAAAATGTGCTTCAGCTATGGACCCCACACTTACCTTTTGGTCACTGTGATGATGGGGGTTGTACCCCATTGCCACAGTGGTCATGGTCTGCTTGCATTGTGGGGGCCACACACATTTATGTGTGACACATGTGATAGGGGGTCACATTGTATGTTCAAAGTCATGTTCAGTGTTGCAGGCATTTGACACAGTCTACACACGCTTGTCATGGTGTTGGGGGGATGTCTTTTTGTTGCATTCCTTATGTTGGTGTGTGCTTGTTGTGTCATGCATTACCCATCCTATGAGTGGGGGTGTTGTTGGTGGTAGGCATCCTGCCCCCCATGGGTAGGGGTGGTGGTAGTGGTAGGCATCTGGCACCACATGGGTAGAGGTGGTAGTAGTGACAGGCATCCAGCACCCCCTGGGTAGAGGTGGTAGTAGTGACAGGCATCTGGCACCCCTGGGTAGGGGTGGTGGTAGTGGTAGGCATCTGGCACCCCCTGAGTAGGGGTGGTAGTGGTGGTAGGCATCCAGCCCCCATGGGTAGAGGTGGTAGTAGTGACAGGCATCCAGCAACCCCTGGGTGGAGGTGGTAGTAGTGACAGGCATCTAGCACCCCTGGGTAGGGGTGATGGTAGGGGTAGGCATCTAGCACCCCTGGGTAGTGGTGGTGGTAGTGGCAGGCATCTGGCACCCCCTGGGTAGGGGTGGTAGTGGTGGTAGGCATCCAGCCCCCCATGGGTAGAGGTGGTAGTAGTGACAGGCATCCAGCAACCCCTGGGTGGAGGTGGTAGTAGTGACATGCATCTAGCACCCCCTGTGTAGGGGTGATGGTAGGGGTAGGCATCTAGCACCCCCTGGGTAGGGGTGGTGGTAGTGGTAGGCATCTGGCACCCCCTGAGTAGGGGTGGTAGTGGTGGTAGGCATCCAGCCCCCCATGGGTAGAGGTGGTAGTAGTGACAGGCATCCTGCCCCTCATGGGTAGGGGTGATAGTAGTGGTAGGCATCTGGCACCCCTGGGTAGGGGTGGTGGTAGTGGTAGGCATCTGGCACCCCTGAGTAGGGGTGGTAGTGGTGGTAGGCATCCAGCCCCCATGGGTAGAGGTGGTAGTAGTGACAGGCATCTAGAACCCCTGGGTAGGGGTGATGGTAGGGGTAGGCATCTAGCACCCCCTGGGTAGGGGTGGTGGTAGTGGTAGGCATCTGGCACCCCTGGGTAGGGGTGGTGGTAGTGGTAGGCATCTGGCACCCCTGAGTAGGGGTGGTAGTGGTGGTAGGCATCCAGCCCCCCATGGGTAGAGGTGGTAGTAGTGACAGGCATCTAGCACCCCCTGGGTAGGGGTGATGGTAGGGGTAGGCATTGAGCACCCCTGGGTAGGGGTGGTGGTAGTGGTAGGCATCTGGCACCCCCTGGGTAGGGGTGGTGGTAGTGGTAGCCATCTGGCACCCCCTGAGTAGGGGTGGTAGTGGTGGTAGGCATCCAGCCCCCCATGGGTAGAGGTGGTAGTAGTGGCAGGCATCCAGCACCCCCTGGGTAGAGGTGGTAGTAGTGACAGGCATCTGGCACCCCTGGGTAGTGGTGGTGGTAGTGGTAGGCATCTGGCACCCCTGGGTAGGGGTGGTAGTGGTGGTAGGCATCCAGCCCCCATGGGTAGAGGTGGTAGTAGTGACAGGCATCCAGCAACCCCTGGGTGGAGGTGGTAGTAGTGACAGGCATCTAGCACCCCATGGGTAGGGTTGATGGTAGGGGTAGGCATCTAGCACCCCCTGGGTAGGGGTGGTGGTAGTGGTAGGCATCTGGCACCCCTGAGTAGGGGTGGTAGTGGTGGTAGGCATCCAGCCCCCATGGGTAGAGGTGGTAGTAGTGACAGGCATCTAGCAGCCCCTGAGTAGGGGTGATGGTAGGGGTAGGCATCTAGTACCCCCTGGGTAGGGGTGGTGGTAGTGGTAGGCATCTGGCACCCCCTGAGTAAGGGTGGTAGTGGTGGTAGGCATCCAGACACCCATGGGTAGAGGTGGTAGTAGTGACAGGCATCCTGCCCCCCATGGGTAGGGGTGGTAGTAGTGGTAGGCATCTGGCACCCCCTGGGTAGGGGTGGTGGTAGTGGTAGGCATCTGGCACCCCCTGGGTAGGGGTGGTGGTAGTGACAGGCATCCTGCACCGCATGGGTAGGGGTGGTAGTAGTGACAGGCATCTAGCACCCCCTGGGTAGGGGTGGTGTTAGTGGTTGGCATCCAGGCCCCTATGTGTATATGTGGCATTGGTGATAGCCATCCCGCCCCTATGGTGCTGCTGTTGCTGGTGTAAGTAATTTCTGCATCCCTATGTGTGTGTGTGATATGTCGGGTACGTGTGGTTTGTTTGTGTGGTGGGTGTCTGACTTACCTTCTGCGTCGTACGCGTCCGTGCCAGTTCCGGTAATAGATGTAGAATATTGGTAGGATCGGCACGATGGGATTCATGGTTGGTTCGTCTCGTTCGTCTTTCTCTTTGCTTCGCCTCGTCCTCGTCGTTGGCGTGTTCGTCTCGTAGCCGTGGATCGCCTTGTGGCGCAAATCGGAGCTTATGTGCGCTTCTCCCGGATGCTTTGACGTGCCGTGCGTAGTGACGGGTTCGGCGCGTACGGAGGGCGCATCGTACTTGTCCGGCCGGACGGGGCTGCATGTTGGCTTCCGTGCGACTCGATTCTGCGTTTCCGGATCCGCCTCGGTTGGAGAACAGGACCTGTATTGGGTGAGTACGACTGGGTCGGGATTTGGGCAGTTGTGCGCATCGTACTTGCTCGTTCGGACGTATGTGCGAATTGGTCGGGAAACAGGCATTCGCCTGGCTTTTTTCCCGGTCGAATGGTATTAGGTGCGCCTCCGACCGGGATCGGAATCGACCCCATAATATGAACTTTATTAACTTAGGGGCTCATTACGATGTCGGGCGGAAGCACAACCGCCGTGCTGGCGGATGCAAAAACCACCAGTTACCGCCGGCACGCAGCAGTCCACACGCCCGCCCAATTACGATGCGAAAAGTAGGCCAAACACCGCCGGCAAGCCAGCAACACCGTCCGCCATCAAAGTGCACCCGTACACGTAGCGGCGCAGCCCAATTGACACACACCGTCCGACGAAACACGCCCCGCCCGGCGTATAAATTACGATGCCGCAAACAAACGGCTCCCACGGCCAAGAGATACCGTACGACAAACCGAAGCGGTAACACGGACGCCGAGCACGGACAACGAAGAAGCGGCTCCCCGAGCATGAATCCAGCACTGCAGGCCCTCCCCATGCTCCTGCTGGTGCACCACCAAGGACGCAACGTACCGCGGAGACGCAGGTAGGCACACACACAACAAGTGCACGCAAACAGCGCACACAGTGCAAGGGCGGAAAAAGCGGACAACCCCCACCAGCGCGTGTACACTACACATCCACCATTGCATCCACATATGACACACAGGCCAAATCGTAACATCGCGTAACACATGTGTACACACCACCTGGGACTAGGAACCAACCACCCCGTCACGGCCCCAAAGCGCCGATGACGCCGCCACACATGCGCACAACGCAGAGGCCAACCGCAGCGCCATGCATGCGTCGCACACAGACACAGGGACACAACCAAGCAGCACACACATCAGCCCCACCCCGAACGCACATGACACGTGACAGGCCTGCCACAGACATGTCCCCAACGCCCAATTCACGGACAACACCCAACGCCACACAACCGACGCACACATGTCAGTGAAGTCACGCAACAGCAGGACACACCCCAGTGTAACAAACATGGCGTAGCACACAGCGGCGGCAACACCAACTAGGAGAAGCAGGGCCCCTTCGGGAAGAGGAACGCCAGTACCACACTGAAACACCCATACCACCCTGCACATATGAACAAGACATATAAAACGGAACACCAAAGAGCCCGGGGACCGACAACAGGTGGCCCAAGAATAACATCCACACACAAGGCCCAACGCAGAGCGGAAAGGCAGCCTGCCGCCCACACAAGGGAGAGCAGACAGCACTGAATGACCTTCCATTCCAACTCCGAAACCACAGCCCTACGACAGAAGCCGGTGAATACAGCCATTGTCCAAGAATAGACCAACACAGGCATGCCGAGGAGACCGACCACAGGGCAGATAGCGCATATCACAGAAGCACACAACGGACGGGGAAGAAAAAGAAAACACTCCCCATGTCGGCCACATGCAAGTTAATTGGAAGGAGTCACACATCACTGACCTTGAACTGTCTGAGAAGCATGTGGGATGAGGGCCCGTGTCCTCCAAACAAGCCAACAGAACACAAGTCCTGTCTCCCTACGACTACACAGAGCTCACAGCAACCTCGGAGCGTGCACATTGCAGACTGCACACACAGCCGGAGCACGCCACCACAACGCACCGCTGCGAAATGGCAACCGCAACACACCTACCCAACTACGCCGGACAGCTCAAGCTGTACAAAACCAACCTGTTACATACATTGGGATGCGATCTCCTGTCCCTGCTGAACGTAAGTTACCGACTGACTTACCGCATCACATTGTTCAGCTGCGTCATGCCCGTCTTCTACTGTCGGAGGTGTCCCTACCAGCATCCAGTGGAGATATGCCTCTCCAACCCGGCATGTCTGAAGGCGGACCTGCTACCACTACTCCTCCCTCTGGACGCACACGACAGGGCCTGCTCTGCCTATGGGGGCATGGCGTATGTGGCCAACATCGCACCCGCACTGAAATGGGACCACTGTGCCTCCACACGACGGATCATCGAGAACAGCTACATCGAATGTCACCCAGCATGCCCCATCATGGTCCTCCAAGGGACAACTTACGAACAACACCTTGACAGCCACCATCCGCTACATTGGCTGGCAAACATGTACACCACCAATGACATGGAAGCCCTGCTGGACGGCATCGCATACCTGACAACCTGTAAATTCGTCGGACCACAACGCAGGTTCCCCGATTGACCTATGATGTCCAACCCCGCACCCATGCTTAGCTTCCGCACGGACTGGCCAGTCACCACCACAACAGCCATACCAAACGACCGGCAACTGTAACCACACCATCAACGACATCGCCATGACATCGGATATGACCGGGACATGCACACTGTTCCCCATCACATCCAGGAACACCGCATGCATCGTGGGAGGCAGTGGCATGGGGTCTGTGTATCGCACCCACATGGACGGAACTGCACGAACAACCAGGACACGACATGGATCCAGCGCCCATGGACACACACACCGCTCAGTGGACATGAATAGGTCGCCTGGAGTCTGTGGGTGCTGCACCCCTCCCACCCCCGCCCCGGGAAACCCATACCAGGACCTTTGCATGGAAGACAAGTGCATACAACAACAACACGACCCCAGTGACTGTGACATGTCCAGTAACCACCACATTGCAACAACAAGTGGCACGCCGCTGCATGCACGCAAGCCCATGCCCTGATGTCATCTCACATGCACGCGTGCATGAGGAACAACCGCAGCAAACCTGTCACATGGAACTGAGATGGACTGTGCCCATGATGCCAAGCGGTCTGGTAGGCTACATGTATACCGTCTGTGTCAAAGTCCGCAGCTCCGCAGCTATACGTAAATGTACATTAGCACAGCCTTGGCCAAGCAGATGTAACTCTGAAGCCCACATCCCACATGCAACAGCCAATCACATGTAACCCCACACCCTATCCCATTTGCAATCATGCTCAGTATATCCTCAACATGTATTCCGCTGCCAGTAGTGTCCACTATACTGCATCACAGAGGACAGAAGACTCAATATAATGTTTGAAACCAAAACTGTCTCCGCTGACTCATTTCACAAGTACGAATGAGAGAGGATGGGAGTATGTGAAGTACACGGCAGTCGTGACATGACCATGTAGTCCACTGGTATTGGATGTCAACGCAAATGAGTAGCACAACTGTGGAAGACACACATGTGTCGTGTGAAGTCGTATGGACGCAGTGCTCAGGTGGGTGGGTGTGACGGGTAGATGCGCACATGCCAAGTTGGAGCACGCCGTGTTGGGAGGGGTCATGAACAGTACACCACCGCTTCCCTGGGCATTGTGAGAGGACACCTGTCGGGGGAGTGAACACGTGTGTGCACAGCAGCCGGGCACACGTACAAAGCGGTACCAGGCGCACCTCAGCCCACCCTCTGTGGACAAGCTGGATCCTGTTATGCGCCCACCATGCCCCTTGACAAGGCACACACAGCCCCAGTCGACCAGGTGTAACCCCAACATAGTCAATCCGCACAGGTGATACAGGGCACGGGATGGCAGTGGAGCACGGTGTGTGAGAGGTCTCCTCGCGCTCCTCCTGGTCATATCACGCAGGCAATAGAACCTCAACGTCTAGCATGGCACAAGTCAGATGGAAGTGTAGGGGGACGCACCACAGCACGAGCAGCACTGACGTCACGGGAGGTGGCTCGCACCATCCCATCCATTGCCCATCATACCAACCACGACACATGCCATTGCGACTAAGTGCAAGCGCGTGCGCCACCACCCCGAGCCCTCCCCAGAGAGGCCAAAGAGTGAATGTGTGGGCCATCAGTCACAGACGGACGCGGCCTGGCCGCAAGGGCAGCCACAGCCACTGGGTGTCGCAGGTGGCGGATCCGGAAGGCGAAGACTGTGATGCATAGTCCATGCAGGCCGGGTCTCCATTTGGGGCACCACGCAGGTGGACGGCGTCCCGTAACACATCATACCCTGAGACAGCCCACTTGTGCAACTGGACCCACACATACACTCCTTGCCCTCTCTGGTGCGAGCTTGGGGCTGCCTGTGCAAGCGCTAGCCTCGCAGGTGCACATGCATATTGGGGGAGCGAGGGGAGGACATGAGGGCTGGGGCGAAGATGACTGTATCACTGTCAGTGAGTACAAGGGATGACCCAGATGTGGAAAGGAAGAGACGTGTCCCGTGTGTACTGCAACTAGTCGCCAATCCAACTACCCCCCATGTCCGGAATGTAAGCCCGCACCTAGGCCCGCCCATCCGCCACATCGAATATACCACCAGCACGACAACCTTCCCATTCGGAACACTGACTGGGGGTGGCGACCAGTGAACAATCATGTGTAGCCTACCCACGCGTACATGTGGGCCCTCCATGATCCATGTCACCTGCGGCAAAGTCATGACATGCGCAATGAGGGAAGTGAGGAGAGCTGTCCGCCCCACGCACAGAAGGTGCATCAGCTCCACAGACCCAGCAGCGAGTCCAGCAGGGGTCACATGTGCAGGGGCAGCTGTGCCTGGTGTGAAGGCACATGCATATAGACAGCACATCGACCAATGTGTAGTCTGCCCACATCTACAGTCCATCATCATGCGGACATAGGAATTGAACACAGGGCAACACATCTTAGTGGGTGCACCCACCGTGACCAACAATGCGCAATCATCGACGTACCCGCCCTGTGCATGGCCCCCCACCCAACGGAGGCACATCCAGTGCCACCATCCCACACACAAGCCTTCCACGGAACATGCTGTGTCCAATGCTCAGTACAGAGTCAGCGCCCATCTGGTGGATCCTGAACAGGAGACACATGCACACACATGCCAGCTCCCACTATGTACGTCTGCCACCTGGCACGTGCAATGTAACCTCTCACCTGTGACGTGTGACTGCAAGCACACAGCCGTCTTGGCATGGGGCTGTCAATGTGGACACCTGTCAATGTTTCGGGAGGTGTGATCCGTACAGTGCTGTACATAGGGTGCAGTGCTGACACCTACTACTGTCTCATATCCCCTCGTGCCACAGGTCCCACTTGTTTTGGCCGCTCAGCCTGTGCCCACATCGTCGTCTGCCGTGTGCCATACTCATCCAGCCTCGGAAGCAGTTCCATGCTCAGCAGACATTCATGTTGCCGTGGCGTTGCCGCTTGACGAATATGCAGTCAGTCGCCATCAGCACGCCCGCAAGTCATTGGGGCCTAGATCCCCATGTGCATGCACATGGCAGTGGTCTGTATCACTAGCCATTGCCATTGTTGGGAGACCTGTGTAAGTGTATTGTGGCCGTGCCGTCCCAGCTTGACAGCTGGGCTGTGGCTCATGTGCTTGCTCAGTCATGTCAGTGATGTGTATGCGAAATTGCTATGTGTCGTGTTGCTTTGACATGTGTCCACTGCCATTTTCCCTAGGCGGAGACCGAACATTGACCGCCCATACCAATTGCTGGCGGACATGGACGATACAGAGGTCATTAGGAAGTTTCGGCTGGACAGGCCAACCCTGCATCGACTGTGTGCCATGTTAGAACCCCATCTCCGTCCCCGCAGGGTGTATCCGACAGCTGTCACCCCCACGGCTAAGGTGATGGCCGCCATGCATTTCTTCGGCACTGGGTCATTCCAGCACACAGTGGGCAGTGGAGGAGGGATGTCCCAGCCCATGTTCAGCAAGGTGCTGAGGGATGTACTGGCAGCCATGATGCTGTACCGAAACAGGTGCATCCGCTTCCCCAGGGCTCGTGAATTGGCGGCAGTGAAGGGTGCATTCTATGCCCTTGGCAGAATCCCACACGTCGTTGGAGCCATTGACTGCACACATGTTGGCCTTGTTCCACCACAGGCCACTGAGCACCTGTACCGCAACAGGAAGCACACGCACTCCCTGAATGTGCAAGTGGTGTGCCTTGCGGACATGGTGATCACCCACGTATGTGCAAAGTTCCCAGGCTCGGCCCATGACGCACACATAATGCGCAACAGCATCTTGCCACGACTGATGTCCAATCTGCAACAGGATCGTGGCTGTATTGTCGGTGAGTATGTGGAGTGGTGTAGCGTGCTGGTTGTGCGATGCTGTCCCCTGTCCAGTTGGAATAGCAACGGTTCTCTGTGTCCCTCACACCCAGGTGACTCTGCGTACCCGAATGGGGCATGGCTGCTCAGTCCATTGAGGAATCCTCGCACCCCAGCAGACGATCGCTACAATGAGGCACATGGGAGGACCAGACGTGTGGTCGAGCGTACCTTTGGCCTCCTCAAGTCCAGGTTCAGGTGCCTGGACCGCACCGGGGGTGCGCTGGCGTACTCCCCACAGAAGGTGTGCCAGATAGTGGTGGCGTGCTGCATGCTGCACAATCTGGCCATTCGGAAGCAGATCCCCCTCATCGTGGATGACGGAGATCAACCAGGGCCCCAGCCCGCAGACCAGGACAGCTCGAGTGAGGAGGACAGCGGAGAGGAGGAAGCTGGGAATGTGCGGCAGCAGCTCATCGCCCGCTACTTCACTTGACGGTGAGTGTCCATGTACGACGGCTGATGTGGCTGTATCTGTGCAGGTGTGTGTGTGCTGTGTCAGGGTGGCCGCTTGTTCACTGCGTGCTGTGTGTCAACGCTCCATGGCCAGGGTAGTATGCCACTGTTGGTGGCTGTGGCATTGTGCCCTATTGCTCTGTGCGATGTGTGTACATTGCTTGTAGTTGTTGACATGTACTGTGTGATGGGTGTGTGACACACTCATTGAATGTGCTCCTGTTCTGTCTCCCACCCCTAGGTCCCTACAGGCCCTCCGGTTCCATTGCCATGCCACGCATCAGGTGCCTTTCCGCCCAAGGTGGCCGTTGTATTCCGTACAAATAAAACACAGGGCACAAACAGCAGTTTGTGTAAGAGGTGCATTTATTTCAAACTGTGACATGTGATTGTGTGTAAGGTGATGATAAAAGTGGTGCGTGCAGTGACAATGAGCTGTCGGTCATGGCTGCGTGATGCTCAGGGTGTACCCACTGGTTCTATGTCCATAGTCCAACACACACATGCCATCCAGATGGCTGTGTGGAGTGGGATCGTAGTCCAAGTCAATGCAGTGGGTGGTCAAGGAAGGCTGGCTGGCTGCCTCACTTGCGTCTGGAGCGTGCGAAGTCCTCCCGGGAGATCTGTTTCCACTTCGGACGGCCCCTTCCACGCTTGCGAGGGGGTGCCTGCTTGCGACATGCTGGTGGTTGAGGTGTGCTCACTGGCTGTGGACGCAGGGGAACTGGACACTGCTGCTCGACCCTGCGCCCCGGCAGGTGGTGGCGGAGGGGGAGCTGCTGTCCCTGGCTGTGACCTCACCGCCACCACCAGCTGGCCCATGAGGTCCACGAGTTGGCCCATACGGGCGTCCATGGACCTCAGCACCCCCAGCACCTCACGCGTGTCTGTAGCTGACCTGGCCCATTGTCCTTGGGCCTCTTCATAGGCCCCAAGGACTCTGGCCATTTGAGGCAGGGCATGGCTCCCAGGGGAGGCTGGCGTTTGCCTGACCCTGCTCCTCCTACCAGTCCTGCTGCCACCGGCCTGCCCACTAGCCACATTGCTCACCACGGTCCTCGCTGTGGCTCCCAGGGTGGATCCAGTCGGCCGGGCCACCACCTGCGCTGGGGCTGGTGCCAGCGAAGACGTGGTGGTGGTGGCGGCGGTGGTGGTCGGTGCGGCGATGGTGGCGGTTGCGGCAGTGGTAGTGGCCGCAATGACCGTGGGTGTGGCCGCAATGACCGTGGGTGTGGCCGCAATGACCGTGGGTGTGGCCGCAACGACAGTGGCAGCAGGGGGCTGGGAATGTTCAGCAGCCCTGGATGATGGGTTGGTGGGTAGGAGGAGTCCTGGGGAGCGGCTGGGCCCTGCCACACCAGATGGGCCTGCTTGGTGGTCCGTGTCCGAAGAGGAGGACAGATCCTCCACATCCGTGTGTCCTTGTTGGGGGCTTGTAGGCTGGCTGTGCTGGCTGCTGGCTCCATCCCCAGCATCCAGCAGTTCGTCACCTGTGGAGAGAATGAGATTTGTTATTGTGTTGCACCTTGCGAAGTATGTATTTGTCGTCTGACATTAACAGTTCGTGCAATCTCGTACATGGGTTTCCCGGAGGCGTGTGTGTGGCTGTACCATTTGTAGTTGTGTGTGCTTGGCAATGGGACTGTGTGCTGTGCACATGTGGCATGGGACGGATTGGCCATGCCGATGGGTGTGTTGCTGTGCCCCTACTTATTGTGACTCTGGTGTATGCGGGCTCCTGGCCCATCCTGGGTCTGGTTTGTACTTTGCTTTTGGGGTTCAAATGGAACGCTTAGGAACGCATATGGCAACATGGGGGCCATGCCCCAGATTCACATTTGGGAGGGAATATGCTTTTGGGGTTCAAATGGAACGCTTAGGAACGCATATGGCAACATGGGGGCCATGCCCCAGATTCGCATTTGGGATGGAATATGCTTTTGGGGTTCAAATGGAACGCTTAGGAACGCATATGGCAACATGGGGGCCATGCCCCAGATTCACATTTGGGAGGGAATATGCTTTTGGGGTTCAAATGGAACGCTTTAGGAACGCATATGGCAACATGGGGGCCATGCCCCAGATTCGCATTTGGGAGGGAATATGCTTTTGGGGTACATGCTGTAAGCCATGGGTGCCGAACGTGACATGTGTTGTGGCAGCATGACAGTGCATGGTCTGAGGTGTGTGCATGCCTGACATGGCCTGCATATTTGCTGTCTGTTGTGATTACTGGACATGGCATTGGACGCATCGTTATGAGTGAGTGTTGGTTGTGTGCCAGCCAACGTATTGCAGTTGTCCCATCTCCTTGGTGTGCGTGCTGCCCTGTGCCATGTGCATCACTGCAGTGCTCGTGGGGGGTGTGGCCCATGTTGTGTGTTGTTGCTCACAGTGTGGCGTGCGCTTCATTGACTTCTGGCACATGGTTGGTCATGGGCATGTATCTTAGCGTGACTGCTGTATGTGTGGCAGCTGTGCGGATGACATGCCTTTCATGAGACTGGGGCTGACGGATGGGATGGATGGTATGTTGTATGTGCATGGTGTGTCTGTGTGTTTGATGGGTTCAGTGGTGTTCGTGTGCATTTATGTTGTTCCGCTCTGTTGCGTCTAATGTTGTTTGTCTTACATAGGCGTAGTTGTGGGGTTTGTGGTTGACAGGCAGTAGGGGCTACATGGACAGGACTTCAATGGTGTTTCGGTTGTGTGTGATGAGTTGCACAGTGGCTGCCGTGTGGTACTATATTCAGTGTGGCTTGTGCATGCAGACGTGGCTCCTTGGGTGTTGCTGTGTCTGTGATGGGTCATGTGAGGTGTGAGTCTGTGGTTCATGTCCGTGTGCACATTGTTCACTTGTTCGTGACGGTGGGCGGTGCTGCGTGTTCGTCTGCTACGTGACATGTCCCATGTGTTGGTCGTGTTACGGTCCTCATGCCTCCAGTAATCCAGCCCTGTCCAGTTTCCCACCTGCAGGTTGTTCGTGCGTGCACTGTACTGGATGCCACATGGTTCTAAGCGGGGGTGCTCCATGTTGCAGGTCTGTGGGGGTGGGGGTGTTGTGGGTCGTGGTGGTGGCTGGACACCCACTGACACCGATTGTTGTGGATCGTGATGTCTACCTTTCGGCTGTCGGTGTGCACTGCGGTGGCTGACACGTGGCTGTGGGGGTGGGGGATGCTCCTCCTTGCTGTGCTGTGGGACTAGGGGCCTGGTGTGTGTTGTACTTGGGCTGTCCACCCTCCCACCCACTGCACTTTGTGTTCCTGCCACTTACCTGTTACTTGTCGGTTAGTGCAGCTATGGCGGACACATGGGTGTGGTGGGTGCTCGTTGTGGCGCTTCTGGCATACTTGGGGACCTGTTGGTGGGTTACGTGGCTTGCTGAGTGTACACATGTCCCCACGCATCTTACAGTTGTTCTGTTTGGGCTGTGTGTGGTGGTGTCTGTTGCATGTGTGTGTGATGTGTTGTGTATTGTGTGCTGGACATGGGGGTGTTTGTCCCTGGGAGCTGTGGCATGGTGGTAGTGCATGTGAGTACATAGCGGTGTGCTGGTATACATTAGTTTGTACTTGCCAGCCTCCACTCCCCTGCTAATCCGGCGAGGATCTCGGGATGTATGATGACTCGCACCTTCTCCTCCCACGCTTTGAAGGTCTTGAAGAGCGCGGGATTCCCTCCGCCAGTGACGGCTGCCAGCTCTCTGTTCTTGGTCTCCTTCTTCTTGACCAGGCTCTTGACGTCATTCCACCGTTTGTTTATTTCGACTCTGTTCCTGGGCAGGGTCCCGACTGCATTGACCTGGTCTACGATCCGGTTCCACATTCTGTTTCTGGTGGCTAGTGGTGTGTGCTGGACCATGTTCCCATAGATTTGTGGGTGCACCTTGATGATCTCGTCGACCATGACCGTCAGCTCAATGGGCGTGAACTTGGGCATTCTTTGTGGTGCCATGGTGTTTGTGGTGCTGGTGCGGTGTGTGTTGTGTAATGTGCAGGGGGTTTGTGGTGGTGGTGGTGGTGGTGGTGGTGGTGATGTGTGCGTTTCTGTGGTGTGCTGCTGTCCTTGCTGTGTCACTGTGTCCTCTCCTCTCCTCTCTGGTTTGCAATGTTGCAAGGGGTTGTGGTCTGTGGGAGTGCTGCTTTTGTACTTACCTATGTGGGTCTGTTGTTTTCAGGTGTGTTGTGTCTGGGGTTCTGGCCTTTGTAGTTTTTGTTTGTCCAGGGGGTGTTTTCGGGATGTGTACTGTGCTTGTGTATTTGTGCGTGCCTTGCTGTGTGGACTTGTTGGCCATGTTGTGTGCGATTGGTTTTGTGAGCGGATGGTTTCTGTGCAGGGACGTGGGCGCCATGGCTTCTGCCGTGTCGATTCTCATCGGCGTTGTTTGCGCTGGCGGGCGGTATATTTGTAGTTTTCCCGCGCTCATGGCGGTGCGATCGTAATCTCACGTGCGGTGTGTCGGCCGTGAGGGCGGGCGGTTTTGTGTTGTCGGGCGTGTTTCCGTCCGTGGCGGGCGGTTTGATTCCGACTCGGACGATGGCGGGCGGTATTTTGTGTGATTTTTCGCCGATGGCGGTTTTCGGTTTGTGTAATCGTAATGGCGTGGTCGGTGTTCAGACGGTGTGTGCGGGCGGATTTTTGCCGCTTCCATGCCTGGCGGATTTTTTTACGCCGGGTATCGTAATGGGCCCCTTAGTTGTTTATTTCAGATAAAAAATCCATAAAACACAAACTTTATTATTAAGCTAAAAAATTATATATACATAAAAATACAATTAAACAATTAATGCAGTTATTAACAATTTTTAATAATTAATTATCCATTTTAAAAATTCACCATTAGTTATTACTTAATCAACTTACCACACTATACACCCACAAACCTACCAGCCCACACTTACAATATGGCTAAAATAAATAAATGTAACACAGCTAACATAACTATTAATGAATCACATATTAATTGATAACTAATAGATAATTAATAAAGTATTAATTAAAACTTAATTAAATAATGATTAATCAATTAATTAGTTAATTAATAATTAACTTGCCACCCTCAACCCCTGCAAACCCAGGAACCAGCACCTAATATATAACTTACAAAATATAATCATTACACAATTTACAAAACTAGCAATTAATTAAAAAATATGTATTTTTTTAATTATGTGTTCATTAATTATTACTTAATTAACTTCCCACCCTATACTCCTACAAATCCCGCAGCCCACACATAATATTACACGTTAAAAATATTATGAATGCAAAATTAACATAATTAATATTCAATTAAGTAATTAATACTTAATACTGAATTAATACTTAGTTATACTTAATTAACTTCACACCCTACACCCGACAAACCTAGCAACCCACTATGACAATTTAAATTACTATTAACAATTAAATCCGAATTTATAAATCACTTAAAATTACAAACTATATTTAATAATAATATTAACAATTATACAAACAATAATAACCCGTAAAATTAATATATTAACTAATACACATAAATATAATTAATAAATCATGTTTTTACGACTATATTATTGAAAACAATATTAACAATAATGATATTCTTGAAAATGATATTTCTTACGTAAAAATCGATCATCTTTCTATTTTGATATTTCTACATCTCGATATTTATGTATCACAATATTTTTTCACGCTATTTCTGAAACCGATATTAAAAACTCAATATTTTTTCCAAATACCAATCTGGGTCCACACCTCTGCCAGCAGATGACCTCCTCCAAGGGCATCTGCTATGTGATAATTTATTTAATTAAGTAAATAATAGTTTATTATGTTTTATTAATTAAAAACTTCACATAAAAGAAAAGTCTGATACAACCATCACGTTCCAAGCAATTAAAGGTGTCATTATGATGGCGGTAGGACGAGCGTCCTACCGCCATTGTTGTGGGATTGGGACCGGCTCACAAGTAGTCGGCGGTCCCACTCGCCAGATTAGGATGCGACTGGCGTGTAGGTGATCAGAAACATCCCATTTTCAGTTGTGGCTTGTGCGGTGACCCGGAAATGGGCCGCAGCACAAGCTGCAATTGAAAAAGGGATGTTTGTAAACATCCTTGCACCGTGTGCTAGGCCCCACATAGCGAAGGCCTAGGGGGGATGGGGGCCATGCTAGGGGCCCCCAAAATCCCTTTCTGGCAGCCTGTTCATGGTGGTGGGACTGCCATGAACAGGAAGTGAGGAAAGGATATCCTAATCCCTATGGCGCTGCTTGTGCAGGCACTACCCCATTGAAGGGATTAGGAATCTGACCGCCGTTTCGACGGGATCCTTGATCCTGTTGGAGGTGGCAGTCCTACTCTCCACCTCTGCGGTCCAACCAGCTGCATTGTAATGCAGCAGTCGGACTAATGCCCTAGATGGCGGGCGGACTACCACCGAAGGTGTGTCGGTGGCGGTCCGCCCTCCATTGTAATGCCTGCACAAGATTTACATATTGACAATTATTCACATTTAAAATCCATATCTCTGTGCACCAATCTAAGATGAACATATTAAAACGTATTTACAGTTCGGTCATCTTGATTTTAAAACAATCATTTGAATTCATGTCAAGTCCCTTTTTGCGGTACTAATATATCATTTTTAAATGAGTGATGTTAGCATATCCATGGTTAATATTATTATGAAGTTAAAATGAGCATCTTAGAGAGACTTCTTTGTAAAATTTGGCTGCTCAACAGAGATCTGAGGTATTCTGTTAATTGAGAAAATATTTTAGGGGTTCCTTGCATGGTCTATTATTGTTTGCAAACAGATCTGATTGACAGTTCTTGCTTCTGACGCTTTACCCCGGGGCAACAGCACAGAAGGTGCAATATTGATTCCCTTTTGTAGTCACAAAATCTGCATCTGTGATTTAAATATGTGTGGTTGTTCCAGGATGTTCTCAGTTCTTTTATTGGGAATAGCATAAACTGCATGTGAACAATGGATAATCTCACTGGTTTACATATTGTTTCTGTTAAATAACGCTGAGTGGTCATAGTTTTCTACGGTTTCATAGTGTAGTGCAAATGCTACGATTTTTCACTTTTTTTCCACATATTTTGCAAAGAATATGACCTTTGATTTGCACTTACTGAGTTCTGATTAATTTTCAAGATTGAAACTAGGTAGATCATTTACTGTTCTTTGCAATTCAAAGTGGTGGTAATGAAGGTCTGGTAGCCGAGAAGTAGTTTAAGATGATTTATTTAGTCTTGGTTGCAGGTTGGTAAATCCGTAGAAAGCAGCCCCACCAGGAGCAGCCTGCCTGCTGCTCAGCCCATACTACCACTGTCACACCTCACCTCACAGGCACCCACACGTTCCATTCATCATCACCACTCCAACATTCCATGCAGCACATTCACACTGGCTGAGCATTTGGGCCAAAGCAACAGGGCATATGCATACATACATATACAGGATATTACATATCTTCCCCCTTTATAAAACACAAAACAAATAAAAATGCAAAGTGGGATAAAGCCTTGACAAGAAGAAACATGACCAGAGCAATTACATCAACATACACAAATCCAAAATGGAATAAAGCATTAACCTGAAGAATCATAATAAAGCATTGAGAAAATAAAGAATCCATAAAAAAAGCATTGACAAAATAAAGAATATGCATGGATAAATATAGATAAAAAATATCACACATCCTCTCACTTTATAAAACTCATTAAATTTAACAGAAGAAACAGCATTTACTTTAACAACACACATTGCTAGACAGCAGACTGGGGAAGAAACCTATCAGTCCCACATCAGCTTACAAGACAACAACACAATTGCACCTATATCACTACCATCCACAGCAACTGGCCAGAAAAGCATTTGTGGTGGTAGAACACAGCACAAAAATAACTAACTGTGGCAAACACTGCACACACAAACTCCAGAGGAAGTAAAATACAAAAAAAACAAAAAACGTCATCACACAGAAGTAATGGGTGAAATAAACCTGACTAAACGTCCCCAAACAAAGGCAAAATGTGTGACACATACCAACAGGTGAAATTCACCCCCAACAACCATCCTTTATGTAAAGGCATAAAGCTAACTATGTAGAAATGGGTGACTCCCACCCAAACAGCCACTCCACATGGAAGGGCAGCAAACAAAACGTGTAGAAATAGGTGACTTACACCTCGTCCAGTCATCCCTCATGTTAGGGTATGAAACATAAAGTGTAGTGATGGGTAACCTGCAACCCATCCAAACATCCCTCTAGGAAGGGCATTTTACAAACAATGTTGATATGGGTGACGTCCACCCATAAAACCATCCCTCCTGTAAGTGCAATAGGATGCAACAAAGATATGGGTTACTTCCACTAATATAACCATCCCTCATGTTAGAGCCTGTAAAGTGAAATGTTGAAATTGGTGACTACCACCCATACAGCCATCCCTCATGTAAGGGCAGGAAGGCCTATAAAGCGACCTCTCGTGTAAAGGGCCAGTAGTGTAAAATGTGAACATTCTGGAATTCAACATGACAGAACCATAATTGGCGACATGTGAACCAAGGACACAGGAAGACATTTCCCAGACCAGAAATGAATGTCACCAACACAGCAACACGTACGTAAAAGAAACTTGCAAAGTAGGAAAAGAACCCTACACTGTAAATAAATCAACACAGCAGATACGCAAACAAGATAACCATGCATTGGGGATCTTGCACGAAAATAGGGATTTAAGTCTACCCAGAAACTTAGCAGACAAGAGGTCAATGTTACCTGAGCACACATTTGAAGAAATACATGATATGGGTTCAAGACCTGAAATAATGGAATAACACAAAAAAAAAATGGGCAGCCAATGCAACATGCCCCCCCCCAAAAAAAAAACACAAGATCAGAAAACATGTCTTGTAGAAACTGGATTGAATCCAATTTTGACACACAAAATCTCCTGTGAACGATCACTCACACGAATTGGCACCAGTTGAAGTCTGGGTAATCAGTGCAGTCTTACCAGCTTCCACAGTTGGTGAAATATACCAGTGGTAGCATGTGCCAGCATGATGCAATGTATCCTCAACAATGCTTGTTTCAGATTTGCCAGAGGGTGATATAGCTTCCACGTTGCTTGGTTCCAATTTGCCATTGAAGACGTATCGCACACACGCTGAGGCATGCAACAACAACTTCCACCAGTTGTAGCGCCTCAGTCTCACAGACACCACAGTAAACAAGGATAAGCCCCATTAACTCCAGTAAGACTCTCCTCGTCTGCTTCCGATGTAAAGTTAAGGAAGTACTGCCAAGTGTATTGAGAAAATCATTGAAAATCTTTCCCTAAATGCCGTAACTTCAAAGGGAGTACACATAATTGCTCCCAAAGACCAAAGATGGCAGCCAGTACGCTGTTAAACTTCAACTTTCTTTAGAAAGCAGGCCCCAGTTCCATGCTGACCTCAGCCAGAACAGTAACGTTTCATCTTGCACCAGCATGAGTGGCACAGCAGGTAAGCTGCGCTGACAAGCTCGCACATCTCCGCCCCGCCTCAAACAACACCCCTTGAAGGCTGCCTGGTTCACCACCGACCTCCAAGAAGCCAGGCGCTCCTGCAGACGCCTCGAGTAACTCTGGTGGAACAGGAAAACCACCGAAGACCAGAACAACTACAGGAACGACATGAATGAATACCACCAGCGCATAAGAGCCACCAAGCGGACCTTGATCAAGAACAAATTCCACACCAACGCAAGTCACGCAAAAGAACTCTTCAACGTCATACAGCAGTTCACCAAACCCCCCAGCGAAGCCACGGACGTCACACCATCCCAGGACCTCTACAACAAGCTCAGCTCCTACTTCCACCTGAAAATCAAGACAACTTCAGCAAACAGACTCCTGACACCACCCCCCTCTCCACCACCGACAACCAGCCGACCATCACCACCTGGAAACCTGCTACCACTGAAAACACCACCACGATAATGAAGAACACCCACTCAGGAGCCCCCACGGATCCCTGCCCACCGCACATCTACCACAGAGCCGCCGCCGCCATAGCACCCGAACTAGGCTGGACAATCAATGCCTCCCTCGAATCCGGCATCTTCCCCGACGACTGGAAGCGGGCAGAGGTCAAGCCCCTCCTCAAAAAACCCTCGGCCGACCCGACGGACCTGAAAAACTACCGGCCCATGTCTTGTGGATTGTTACCTGCCTTGTTATGTTGGCCTAGGCCTGGCTGCCATGATGCTTTTCTTTGCGCACGTTACACTGAGCCCGGCCTCCCTCGCTCTTTGCTCGTGCCAGTTTCTTTTGCACTGTCTGCATTTTCTGTTGTTCACCTTTTTGGGCTCAGTCTGCACAAACATGTACAAGGTCACATAACAATGTATTTTGGTTCTTCCTGATATGGCCAGTCTCGCGCACCCAGACATAACATTAGGTGCATTTGCCATGAAGAATTTTGTGTGCTTTTAATACTGCAGTTTACTAGCGCTTAGGACACTTGGAGAAATCCCTTTCAGTGAGAAGAGCTATGATGTCCTGCTGATGTAATTCTGCATCTAGAGACTGAGGTATGGGGTTCGCTAGACAAAGCCCAGAGGTCTTCTATTATTATAATCAACTATCTTACTGCAAGGGGAGGGTGGTAATGTTATTTATACGTTTATCCACTGAGCTCTGAGATGCTTTCCCCGTTTGTATTCTATGGAATTGTAACCATGCTGCTTATATTAGTCATATGCATTATGCTATTAGTACTGACACGTGTACTGTACATTAGAGCACGTAAGTTGGAATAAACATTTTAACCTATCCAGTGTCTCTTACTACGCACCTTGTGGACAAGTACGAGTGAGTGACGAAAGAGTGTTCTTGCTTCTGTGAGTCCTGAGATAAAGATACCGTGTTCTGGGTTGTCCAAACATTAGTACTTGGGTGCTAATGGGATGCTAAGCTAGTTGGGTTGGGGTTTTTGGGTGCTACGGTATATGGTGGCAAACCACTGTATTCCGGGGTCCCATTTTCCTGTGCATAGCTCTGTGTATGTGCAGAAACCTTATGACATGGCGCGACCACCGTGGGGCTGCTTATCTGCGAGACGCTTGAGTAGTGCTTGTGCTTGTCCACAAACCCCTCGCGTACGCTTCCGGAGGCGTATGTGACGGTGATACCTCCTATATTGAATGTTTTATAGGTTCTTTCAAGCTTGATGTTATTAAAAAAGGTTAGTTAACAGACCCATTTTTGAGCTCCCTGTTAGGTTGTCGAATATATTGTTTAGTAATGGCTGGTGTGGCGATAGCTGCACATAGTCGAGGAGCACTCCGAGACCACTTAGCTGTGTATGGAGTGCCCGATACAGGGGTCGAGTTGGTCTTTGTGGTTCAAGCCGATCCGGCTTATCACTTTGAAGTGTTTTACACTTGGATCACTTTTGAAGCGGTGGATGCAGGTGATAAGCTGTTTCATGAATATAAACCCACCGCTATTCCTGCTGCCTATCGACCCTATACTGCTCTTGAAGTGCCTCTCACGGCTTGGCAGCACCGTGTTTGGTTTAATGGCGCCCTACCACAACCAACTACCGCAGTTCGTTTAGGCCCCTTGTCAATTCAGGGGGCCACTTGGCCTGTATTGGCCGGGTATACCCCGCATCCAAATTATCTGGCATTACCGCTTGCGGAACTGCGCACTATGCATACCGAATTGGTGCGAGTGCATCGAGCCTTAGTGACATACGTTACAGGTAGCCTCCATGGAGCTGCTCCTGTAGTCGCAGGCCAACCAGCTATTGCAGCTGGAGTGACCATAAGTCCTGTCATGGTAAATTCTGTGATGGGCAAACGTCCACAAAATAAGGACGACTATCCTTATTGGCTTGCCGAAAAGTTCGATCAGATAGAAGCAGTGTTTCCACATACATCCCCAGTAGATAAACACCGCATCCTCACGATAAGTTTGCCAAAAGACATAATCCCCGATTTGACATCATGTGAAAACTGGGGTAAGGTATTCGCAGCAGTTTATTCAAAATGTTTTGGAACTCCTTCCATGACGGTTCTACCCTCTGTAATTAAAAAGTACAGGATGAACATGGCCCTGAAGCGGCTGTGGAATTAGGGATGAGACTAGTGGGAGTGTTTGATGTAGTAGCTGAGCTGATCCTTGGAAATGTCAAGGGCGATGCTATGAACTTTCAAGTAGCGAATGCTTTGGCTTTGGTCCCAGAGTTGGACAGGCCTAGCGAATTACCGAAAATAATAGCCCGGGCTTATAAAACAATTGGAAGAAATAGCCTAGGCAACAAGCCTTTTGTAAAAATGCAAACTCAATCGCAATCACAAGTTATACAAACAAAAAGTGCATCTGAGAAAGATGATAAACCAGTCTTCACTAAAAAGAGTTGGAGACAGAAAAAACAGGGTAAGCAACAAAAGAAGCCGGGGTCGAGAGGCGCTTCCCCAGTTTCGGTTTCTTCTGAACGTACTTATGATTTACGTGATAGGTCGAGGATTAAATCACCAGAAAGGTTTCAGAGCTCTGATACGCGTTCTCCTCGTTCTTCACAGGCCCAGACGTCGTCACAGGCTGGTGGAGGAGGACGGCAAGATAGAGGAAGGGGCCGAGAGGCTCCCCAGGAGCGAGACCAACCTCGACAACAAGTCAGAGGTAAAGCAGAAGATTTTCATCTTCCTCGACCGCAATTTCAGAAGAAAAAGGTTGCCGCTGTCACAGCGAAATATGCCTCAGACCGTGAGAACGAGACTCCAGAATTGGACGTGGGCAGTGACCCTCCTAGACAGCGCCGCGGAAGTTACCATAGTGCGGGAGGCGCTACGTCCTCATATGGAGGCGACAGCAACTGAAACATTCGTTACTGTAGAGACAGCTGACACGAGAGTGGCACCCCTGACAGACTTTACAACATAGTCATCCAAATTGAAGGTGACATACCGCGTGAAATAAAAGGGATTTTTTGGGAAAATCTAACCTCTTCATATGACATTTTGTTAGCAGAGGTGGATTGGCCACCCCCATTCGTTTTAGCTGCACATAAAGGAGAGGAGGTAATCCTTCCAAGCTTATCAAGGCATGTCCCAAAGGACAAAGCTGAAGCACTTGCAGCTGAGTGGGCAGTGTACCTGGCACCAGCGTTATACCGCAACCATGTGGGATGGGATGAAGAATCACCTCCTCATGCAATACCTTTGCGGTCACTACCGCAGCCACAACCCCAATATCCCATCAAACGGCAGGCAAAAGGCCCCGTATCCGAAATTCTGACACAGTTGGAATATCAGGGAGTAATTGAACCATGCGTATCACCTATGAACAATCCCCTTTCGTGGTTTCTAAACCCGATGGATCGTACCGCTTAGTTTTGGATTACCGGCATTTAAATACTCATTGTCGGAACTTTGCGGTGCAAAATACACACAGTTCTGCGCTTGTAGACAGTCTTGTTCGTAAAAAATACAAAACGACACTTGACCTTTCAAACGGTTTCTACACGCACAACCTAGCCCCGGAGAGTGGTCAATGGACCGCATTCACATCCGGTGGTAAATTATTCCAGTTCCGGCGATTACCCATGGGCTATAAAAATAGTCCGGGTATATTCGCCGCCCGTGTTGTTTCTTTGCTAAATGACATTGATCAAGACGCATGTTCGTACGTTGATGACATCTATCTGACAGACGACGAGTTATATCAGCATCTGTCCCGTGTGGACCGCATTATTCTTGAATTTGCGGAGCAGGGTTACAAATTTAACTTTGCTAAGTCACACATTGCTGAATTTACCGTTCTGTTCTTGGGCTATGAGCTCAATAACGAAGGTAAGGGCTTAGCCCCTCATTTCTTGGAAAAATGTGCACATTTGTGCCCCCCAAATACTCTGAAGAAGCTTCAGTCTTTGCTGGGTTTCCTGAACTTCGGGCGTACTTACATTCCCGAATATGCCCAGCGTATCAAGCCTTTGTATGCTTTGATACAACCTACTTATTCAAGGTCTTGCTGGCTGCCTGAGCATACCTCAATTCTGCAGTCTTTGCAGACAGACCTTTTGGAGTCTAAATATCTTTTGACTCGTGATAACCACACAAACCTGGTGATTAGAATAATTCCGGGGCCGTGGGATTCACCTATTTGACCTTTAATGAAGGTGATACAGTACCTATCGCATACAAGTCACATCTGTACACTTCCGCTGAATTGCGCTTTACATCTGTTGAAAAAGTTCTGACTGCAGTGCAAATGGCGATTCTAAAAGAACGCGCACTGGCACAGGGTAAGCGGATTCTGGTGGTAACACCCTGTCCTGCCCTGGAGGCAGTAACAAAGGCAAGTGTACCGAACTCAAAAGCAATGCATCCCCGTTGGATACAATGGGCTACATCTTTGACGTCTTCGGACGTCACTTTTGTTTTTGATTCTTCTCTTCAGACTCAGGAGTTTTTGCAGTATGAATTCGTTCATCCTCCTCCTTTGTTTTTACTACGGCTTGAGGATTACAAATGTGTGATCTACACCGATGGTTCGGCGCAACCGGCCACTGGGTCCAAGCACGCTTATTCAGCTGCATGTGCTATTGTTGCGGGTTCCTTTGTGAATGGAACGTTCAAATCCTCTGTAGTGCACACTCGCACACTTGGAGATAGTACCGCACAATTGGCCGAGCTGCATGCATTGCTACTTGCACTTGAGTTCGCTTCACAGGATGAGACCACTCTTATTGGATGTGATTCTTTTTACTGTGTACAATCTTACAATGACAATCTGTTTTTCTGGTCGAAAACGACTACAAGGACGCAAAAGGGAGCACAATTAAGCATAAAATGCTTTGGGTTCGAGTGGCAGAATTGCAACAACGTCTGCCCCTCACACAGGTGGTTCACACCTTAGGCCATCAGCGGGTGGGCGCACACGCTATTGGTAACGATCTGGCAGATGAAGCTGCCCGTTCAGCAGTAGTCACGTGTTCAGTAGCAGCGGTTACCAGGTCCATGTCTAAAATAGACCCTGTTATATTAGCGGCTATTGCTGCAACCAAGGAAGGTAATAATTACCCTACAGGTTTCCCTTCCAAGTATTCTTACACATTAAGTCCCGATCAGGTTCCTTATGTAACTATACCTGACGTTGGAGATCGGCTGATCCCCAACGCGGACCGCAGGAGTGCCTTGATATCAGCTGCACACGAAGGCATGGCTTCGGCTCATGCAGGTGTGTCAGCTACAGTTTCTATCTTGCAGCAGCGTTATTGGTGGCGTGGGTTATATAAAGACACCCGTGCTTTTGTGCTTTCTTGCGACGTTTGTCAACAGATTAAGCCTTCCACGGTAACACGTCCACCACAAACACCGCTCTGCATTGCTAACAGACCCTTTGGGTGTGTTTACTTGGATCACTGCGGTCCATTCTCATCAGACACTGCTTATAAATACATCTTAGTGGCAGTGGACTCGTGCACACGGTTTCTCTGGGTCTGGCCACAACGGAGTGCTGACGCCCGAAATGTAATCAGGGATTTGCGTGTCTTTGTGGGAATTTTCGCATGCGGCACCTTCCATTCGGACCAAGGTCCAGCGTTTGCCTCTAGGGCTTACAAGGATGCAATGGCTTCGCTTGGGGTGCGGGTGAAATTTTCGTCTCCGTATAGGCCTGAGGGCAACTCTATCGTTGAACGAATGAACCGTGACTTAAAGCAATCCTTAACAGCTAGGGTTATAGGTACTGGCAGGAACTGGCTGGCCCATTTGTATACCGTTCAGCGTGCACTTAATAATCTCCCTAGAAGACCTCTGGGTGGGCGGACCCCATACGAAATGCTCTTTGGCATAAGAATGTTTGTGCCTGACCTTGAAGGTCCAGACATCGCGGCGCAATCCGCCAAGTTTGATGTAGATAACCATTCTGCTATGTTACAGGACTTACAAGAAGCCCGAGACAAACTTGCAACTACACATTTGCCTTCAGCCACAGATCCTGCGTTGCAGATTCCGGTAGCCGGCTGGCTTCCGAAAGTTGGAGAACTGGTTCGAGAGAAGGTTGAAAATAAAAAAGAATTTGGCCCCTCTTTTCGTGCACCGGTTCCAGTTCTTGGTCTGAAGGGAACACGTACAGTCATTTTACCACCGCTTCCTGGTCGCAAAGAGAACAGATACATCTCAGTTGAAAATGTCAAGCTACAGCGCCTGGCCGATCCTGAATAGTGTCACACCAGCGGTCTCTTGTCCTGCCATTTATCGGACATATGTTCGTGGCCCATCTACACGAACGGTCGCTGATGCTGTAATTGAGATGGTTGATTTGCCTGAAACTACAATTGATCCCCAACTCTCCACTAATATCGACGAGGACGAGTATACTTATCCTGCATCTGAATCGGTGGCGCATCAACCAACAACGCCACTTGGCCCGGCTCGTTATTCCTTTGATTCGGATTCCACATCTTCAAAAGTCCCATCCAAGTTCAGTATTTTTATATCCTGGTTTAGAGACAATTTTTTGATTCCCCCTGGACATACCTCTGGTTGGTACTTTTCTTGATATTTTTGTTCATGTCCATTGGCTTTGTCACAGTGTTTTTTCTACTAATTAATGGTCACTATTTACCTGAACGCTCTGCTGTAGACTCTGTTTCTGGAACTTTGGCTCCTCATTCCTCGTCTCACATCATGAAGCGTGACCACACATTTGTGAACATTTCAGCCTTCCCAGTTGCTGATGGCATCGTATGGGATGCAGTGAACTATCAAATCCATGGTCCGACGGAAATTATTAATGTACCTAATGTCCTTCGTGTTTCAATGGGTGATGTAGTACAAAATAATATTCATTCTGATGATTGGGATGTGCATGCCGTTGAAGCTTTGTTTGCCGATTTAAAATATTATGCATCTTTTAATGCTGAAGATTTATATATGAATTCTGCTAATTATGCCGATTTGTATTGTTACCAACATTGGGGTAATCATTTTCTCCATAAACCCAGTGCCCTGCGTGGTTCTGTTAATTATACCCAATGGGAACATTGTCCAAACCCCTTGCCAGGTAGCTCTCAAACTCTTCGAAATAAGTTTAATTATTTTACTGATTTTAATCGGTCAAACCCTGCGTCCTATTATTTTAGGCTTAATAGCACATCAACTCAGAAAATTATGTTGACACACACCAAATTGCTATATTCAGGTTCCTTTCTGAGTGCCCTAGCTGTGGGTGGTTATGAGTACTGGGATACTAAAGTGGATTTAAAATCTATTTGGGGCTCCAAGCCATGGCAGGTACAGGGAACCGAGGCGTTGCATCGTGCTTGCCTCATCCCTACCCAAATTATGTTCCTAAATGCTTCCATCTATCAGACTACATGTTGGGGCTTAGCAACCACTAAACAATTGAATACGCCATCAATACCATCCCTGTCGAGTTTTCCAAATGAAAGCTCACGATTCAATATGTCCCTCGTGTCCCTGCAGGCAATGTTACAAAATAATTCGTTTAATGTTTCTGAGCTGGTTCAGTCACCCTGGTTAGTATGGCCTATATCATCTAATGCATGTCAAATGCGTTTTCATGATACTGGTGCTAGCTACACACAGAATAGGCCTGATCCGAGGTTTACTGATGCCCGTACTGTCACTACATACTCTGTTGGTAAATTATGCAAACAATGGCTGCAACATTCGTCCCTTGATTCTGTTAAACAACATTTGTCCCTCCTTTCAGGCAATATTGATCTGTCCGACTTTGTTTTGGGACCTCGTGGTCCCCGACCTAAAAGATTCATTTATGAAACATATAATGAACTCTGGAAGCTATCACAAATGGAAGCTGCTTCCCGTCTTCGGGAAATAGATCAAGCAAATTTGGAAAAGGTGCTTGCTGTTGTGGACAATAGTATTAATACCCTGTCTTCTCGCATTTACACTTTAGAGAATATTGTGTCCTCTGTTGTTGATATTGTACAAGATGATGTTTCTGTGTTATATCATGGTCAGAATCAATTGCGTTCGGTTATGCAGTTTGCATGGACTTTACAAACGCTTAAGTTAGGTAAAGTGCCTTGGCATTTTTGAACACCTCTGCCTTGTTTCTACCTTTTAACTTAACTGATAAACAGCAATTTATGTCCATGAAGGATGCAACTTACACTCTATTACATATCGAAAAGGTGGATCCTTTGCCGTTCTCTGTTGCAGAACTCGATTCTGCTGTATGGCTAGTCCATGGGGTTATAGCTTTACCATTTTCCTTATTTGAATTTGACTCGTGCATGAAACATTATCCTGTGGGCCGTTACCGGCCATTGGGCAGTGCTTTCCTGCATGAACTCTGGTCCTTGCCTTTCATGTATAAATGCCTTCGGGACGGCAAGGAAGTCTTTCTCACGGGGAGTACTGCGACTCGACTATAGGTCATTCGCTTATTTGTAAACACATTAAATTGCATGGCTCATGTAGCGTTTCCTCTCCTAATCTTGCTTGTGTGCTGAAAGGTATTCCTGCTCCTGTTATTTCTCCTACTTTCACTCTCCTTTCCAATGGTAGTTATTTACTTTTAAATAACGAAAACTGTTGTGGCCTGCAGGCTGGCATTCCTTACATTGTAACAGTTTCACACAGGGTTGTCTGCTGCAAAAATGTGCTTTTTCCTCCCCCTCATGGCAAGGTTGATATCTCTATTTGGCCTTCCATCCCTACCATGGAAGCAGATTTCAATAGACTGAGCAGAATAAAGGCACTATTATTAAACGAGGAAGTTATGCTCACGTCCGCCCGGGAGACATTCATTCTCCAGGTGGCGAGTACCCACAGTGAAATACAGGCCCTTTTAAACACTAATCTCCCCCAACATTTTGGGGAGTTAATACATCGTATTTTTAACGCATCTAACACTGAAGGCCTAGTACACTTTTTTAAGGTCGTTGGGTCGGGTTTGGTGTCCTCCTTCCAGACTATTTTTGGTGTCATCCCGGCTTTCATACATTCTATATTTTCCAGTGTCTTTGGCGGTTTCCCATTGATCCTCGCTTTAGCGGCTGGTGTCTTGCTCTTAATTTGCTTTCTGCGCAATGGCTGCTCCCCGATGGGACCTGCTCGATCCAGAACGCCTCCAGCTGCTCCGTGAGCGCCTTTTGGCCAGTTTTGGTGTCTTGCCATTGGCGACACTGAGTGTGTCATATACTCTTTCATTTCGCTTTGCGTATTTCACTTGCGTGCAACCTGTGATGACTTGTGTCCGCTGTCCTTTCACCTGGACTCTGGATTATTGCCTCTCCAATTCGTCATTGTCTGTTCCGGATTTTGTTCAGTTGATGGGTCCCTTAGAGGCCCATGAGCAGGACTGTTCCGTCGCTGGCTGTATGGCGCGTGCGGCTGCACTGGGGATTTTGGCGCAATGGGATATCTGGGCGGCTGCCCAGGATCTCCTACAACGAAGCTGTTTCAATTATCACGCAAGCTGTCCCGCATTGCTTCTGGATGCTCCCTTTGCTGAGGAGCATTCCTGCTCTTTGAACTCATGGATTGGATGGCATCTATGTTTTTTGACGATTCCAATGATGAACTCTTGGAGGGTATGGCTTTTTCTGCACTTTCGCTTTCATGGATTGACCTGCCCTTCGCCGTTTGGGCGCTCCCTGTGCTCCGACGTCAATTTTCTCCTCTGATGGGCCTCTGTCCTGGCCGCTGGACTGACCAGGGGAGGGTGTCTTGTGGATTGTTACCTGCCTTGTTATGTTGGCCTAGGCCTGGCTGCCATGATGCTTTTCTTTGCGCACGTTACACTGAGCCCGGCCTCCTCGCTCTTTGCTCGTGCCAGTTTCTTTTGCACTGTCTGCATTTTCTGTTGTTCACCTTTTTGGGCTCAGTCTGCACAAACATGTACAAGGTCACATAACAATGTATTTTGGTTCTTCCTGATATGGCCAGTCTCGCGCACCCAGACATAACATTAGGTGCATTTGCCATGAAGAATTTTGTGTGCTTTTAATACTGCAGTTTACTAGCGCTTAGGACACTTGGAGAAATCCCTTTCAGTGAGAAGAGCTATGATGTCCTGCTGATGTAATTCTGCATCTAGAGACTGAGGTATGGGGGTTCGCTAGACAAAGCCCAGAGGTCTTCTATTATTATAATCAACTATCTTACTGCAAGGGAGGGTGGTAATGTTATTTATACGTTTATCCACTGAGCTCTGAGATGCTTTCCCCGTTTGTATTCTATGGAATTGTAACCATGCTGCTTATATTAGTCATATGCATTATGCTATTAGTACTGACACGTGTACTGTACATTAGAGCACGTAAGTTGGAATAAACATTTTAACCTATCCAGTGTCTCTTACTACGCACCTTGTGGACAAGTACGAGTGAGTGACGAAAGAGTGTTCTTGCTTCTGTGAGTCCTGAGATAAAGATACCGTGTTCTGGGTTGTCCAAACATTAGTACTTGGGTGCTAATGGGATGCTAAGCTAGTTGGGTTGGGGTTTTTGGGTGCTACGGTATATGGTGGCAAACCACTGTATTCCGGGGTCCCATTTTCCTGTGCATAGCTCTGTGTATGTGCAGAAACCTTATGACACCCATCTCTCTCCTTCCCTTCGCAGCCAAAGTCACCGAGAGATTCATCAACGCACAGCTGACCACCTTCATCGAAGAGAACGCCATCCTCGACTCCTCCCAGTCCGGATTTTGCAGCAACCACAGCACCGAGACCTCCCTCCTCGCCGCCACTGATGACATCCGCATGCTACTCGACCAGGGCCACACTGCGGCCCTCATCCTACTAGACCTTTCTGCAGCCTTCGACACCATCTCACACCGCACTCTCACAGCCAGACTCCACGATGCCGGTATACGAGGAACCGCCCTCGACTGGATCCGCTCCTTTCTCTCCGGCAGAACCCAAAGGCCCAGACTCCCTCCCTTCCTCTCCGAACCTACAGAGATCAACTGTGGAGTACCCCAAGGATCCTCGCTCAGCCCCACGCTCTTCAACATCTACATGCCCCCCTCGCCGCCATCGTCAGACAGCATGGGCTCAGCATAGTATCTTACGCCGAAGACACCCAGTTCATCCTCTCTCTCACGAAGAACCCCGAAGACACCAGACTCAGCTTCCAAGAAGGAATGAAAGACGTCGCAGCCTGGATGAGCGACAGCTGCCTAAAACTGAACTCGGAGAAGACAGAGGTCCTCATCCTTGGACCCTCCCCCACTGCACGGGAAAGCTCGTGGTGGCCCTCTGCCCTCAGAAACCCACCCACCCCGATGGACCACACCCGGAACCTCGGCATCATTCTAGATTCCTCCCTCACCATGACCCGCCAGATCAACGCCGTCGCCTCCACCTGCTTCAACTCTCTCCGCATCCTCCGCAAGACCTTCAAGTGGATCCCCCCTGAATGCAGAAAGACCGTCACCCACGCACTCATAACCAGAAGACTAGACTACGGTAACGCCCTCTAAGCCGGAATCAACAAAACCCTGCTACACAAGCTCCAAACCATCCAGAACACCGCAGCCTGACTTGTCCTCGGAACCCCATGACACAAGCACATGACCCAGCACCTATGAGACCTCCACTGGCTCCCCATCGAGAAGAGAGTAACCTTCAAGCTACTCACCCATGCCTACAAATCCCTCCACAACATCGGACCCAAATACCTCAACGGAAGAGTCTCCCTCCACGTACCCAAAAGGAACCTCCGCTCCTCCGACCTCACCCTGGCGGAGACCCCACGGATCCGCAGAACCAGAGCAGGCGGAAGAGCCTTCTCCTACGTCGCAGCTAAGACCTGGAACGAGCTCCCAGTCAACATCAGACGCTCCCCCACTCTGCACACCTTCAGGAAGAGCCTCATGACCTGACTCTTCGACTGATCCGGAGCTGCACATCCCCCCCCCCAGCGCCTTGAGACCCTCACGGGTGAGTAGCGCACTTTATAAATCCCTGATTGATTGATTGTAAGTGACAAAGGCTCACGCATAACTCGCACAGCAGCAATGGTTCATTTTGATGGACAAACAGCAGAGCATCATAGATTTTTAATGGAAAAATTACGGAGTACTCACAGTTTATTTTCACCAAATGTAGTTTCACCCCAGCACGCCTTAGGCGACGATTTGGAGCTTGAATCTACAGAAACTACATGTGTAAAGAAACCATTCGAAGAACTACTCAAAAGAAACTAACAAACTTTAAGGGTCAAGAAACATACTGTGAGACTGAAGCACTACGGCTGGAAGCCCCACCAGTGTACTTCACAACGGACGACCCCAGCCAGGGTGTGCGCCTCACTTTCTACATGAAAGGAGACAACGTCCGGTACACTGAGCTTTTTGTGCAAGAAGCCATCAGTGTTTATTCAACAGAAGTTGGCGGAGTTTGTGGACCGCTTATACTGGTTGCATTATGTCAGGTTAATGTTTTATGGAGTGCCTACCACTCACAGAGCAGCATTTAGCAAGACAGTCACACCAACAGCAAGTCTGCATCAGTGCGCGAAGTTTTAACAATGTTGGCAGTTTAAAATCTGTGAGTATCATGGCGATGGTGCTTTAACTTTAGATCATACTGTTATGCAAGTGTGAGCCATGCACGAGGATCACCTGATTCTAAGCACCTGTGAGGAAACAGCCAACAGTTGCGGTTGAGTCATGGTGTGGGGGTCGCGAGAAGGTCCATCGGTGCCAACAGTGAAGTTTTTCCTCAGGAACACGTGCTGCATGTGCAAAATTTGGTGCACGGATGCGCCTGGAGTCATCCAGCACTGTTCATATTTACATGCCACCATCTTTGTTTATGGATTCTGCTTTGTGTACCGGAGTTTCAGTTTCACGCAGAAGTTCTGTGCATTTATGGTGCTGCTATGTCTCAGCAGTGTTTCGTTGTGGCAACAGACAGATTTACACTTTTGCTGTGGATGTGACTTGCGGTTCATGAATCAGGCTCACAGTGTGCTGGGTTTTGATAGTGTTTAGGCAAGTAACTATATTTTACTATCATCTTGGTCCTTGGAGGGGCGCTGGTCTCACACCTGGAGTTTGTTTTGTTTCCCTGACAAGGTCTTATTTTGATGGGTGGTGCTGCGTGACACAGACCGATCGTGGTGTGATGTTATGTACAGCTTGGGGTGAGTTGTCCCTCACCAGTGACATTTGCAGTAGCATTTCATGTAGGATGTTTAATCATTTTCATGTTGTTGTTCTCAAACCCAGATTACTGCCCAAGGCTTTGCTGACTACATTCAATGTTGTGATGGGTGTTACAAACTAATCTCATTTGTTCTCTTTTCTTATTTTATTGTTTCCTTATCAAAGTCAGTATGCTTATCGTACCATGTTTTCTTGAGTGCTTATTCATGTTCTTGGTGTGTTTTCTTTACTAGTGCGTTGCATGTCAGCTTGTGTGCTGCTGTAATAGCTGTGTCAGTTCATTTATGGCTGTGATAGTTAATTTACAGTCTTTGTGTCATTTCTTACAGCACGTGAGTGTCCTTAGCGTTTGTGTCACTACTGCGGTGCTCTGGTGATATTTTATTTCTGGTCTGAGAAGTTTTTGTTTGGTGTGCTAAGTCTAGAATGTCGCCACTTTTTGGTGCATTTTCACATTTTATCCTACGTTGGTACATTGACATTTTACATTACATCTTACGCCACATTTCTACAGTGAACTTTACATATCCCTTACACGTGGGATTGATCTATGGATGAGAATAGCCCATTTCCATATTTTAGCCATTATGCCCTTACATGAGGGATGACTAAGTGGGAGGTACTCACCCATTTCTATGTTAGACGTTACACACCCTTACATGAGGGATGGTTATATGGGTAGAAGTCACCCATATTTGTATTGCATGCTAGAGGCCCTTACACTAAGGGATGGTTTTATGGGTGCACGTCACCCATATCTACATTGATTGTTACATGCCCTTTTTAGAGGGATGTCTGGATGGTTTGCTAGTCACTCATCATTACACTTCACATTTCATATGCTTACATGAGAGATGACTGGACAAGGTGTAGGTCACCCATTTATACACATTTCGTTTGCTGCCATTACGTGAGGAGTGGCTGTATGGGTGGGGGTCACCCATTTCTGCATTGTTAGCTATGTTCCTTTACATGAGGGATGTTTGTTGGGGGTGAATGTCACCATTTGCTATGTGACACACTACTTGTGGGATGTTTAGTCGGGTGTATTTTGACTGCTTATACTGGTTGCATTATGTCAAGATAACGTTTTATGGAGTGTCTAGCAGTCACGGAGCGGGGTTTAGCAAGCCAGTCACACCAACAGCAAGGCAGATCAGAATCTAAGATTATTAGGTTTGGCAAGTGGTTACTTTCTCACCTAACTAAAATTGAGAAGTCATAACAATGAATAAAAAGAAAGCGAGATACATAAGTATAGTCTAAGATCGACCCTCTACCACATGAACAATGTTATGCATTTCCAGCTGTTTCATATTTGTTGCATAGTGTCAGCGGTACTAATGACAAACTGGTAAGACAGTCATCTATTAGTTTCCTCTACGAGTTGTGTTTTCAGAGATAACTTTCTGATGGACCTATAGGCTTGCTGCAACGCACGCTGGAGTTGCATGTGAACTCCAACTTTCATTACACAGTATTAAATTTAAGGGGGATATTCTCAAGAACGTGTGATAATTATCGCAAAATTAGCTTAACGCAACTTTGCACTTCGCAGTCCATCGCGGGAAACTAACACTGTGTTAACGTTGTATTCTCAACCCGGCGGCACCATGCGATAGTCTCACGATAACGCGCCAAATGATCGGGGTAAAATCAACGCGATGCAGAAAAAATGCAAAACACGAACGCGAAAAAAGTTGCGATGCCCCAAATCGCGATACAAAAATCAGCGATAACCAGCGACAGGCCTGCAATTCCCACGTGTCATGCGGGAAAATGCACTATAAAAGCAGAAAAATAAAAAAGACAAAATAAAATAACCTGCGTAGCACCATGGATGCACCCGGACTGAGTGCAGAGGACAACGCGAACCCCACAAGCCCCACAGACGACCAGCAAGGAACCTCGGGGTCGGGGAAGGGCAAGGGCAAGGAGAAGAGGAAGACGGCAGGAAAACAGGATCATCGTCACGGAGGTGATAGAACACTACCAACAACTGTTCGTCACCTCCACTGTGTCATTGGCAACACAAACGGAAATATGGCAGTCGATCGTGAACAACGTGAATGCAGTCGGAGTGTTGAGGAGGTCAATGGAGGAGGTCAAGAGGCGCTGGCATGATGTGAATAGCCAAACCAAACAGAAACTCGCTGCCAACCGGAAGGCAGCAACGGCGACTGGAGGTGGGAGTCCTGCGCCACAGGAGGAGCTGGATGAGCTGGAGGAAATGGGGGCCACAGTCATCAGTGTGGAGACGGTGCAAGGAGTTGGGGGTCCGGACACAGCTTGATATGACCTGACCCAACAGCAACAGGGTGAGTAACGACCAGGGACTGGGGGGAAGGGGGAAGATGGGCACAATGGCACAGATGCACAATTATGTGTAGCACACCCACAATGATTGTGGAACATGTCCCTGATACCCTTGGCACACTGCAGCACACATAGAAACACCAAGTAGGCCCCCGTCCACTATGTGCACAAAGGGGCCCCCCTCCCTATCACCAATCTCACAACCAACCCATACACATGTGCTGAATCCAGCAAAGCAGCGGCTCTGTGAGCCACACTGACAATGCAAGTGACACTGTATGACCAATAGCATGGCTGCAGTCAAAATACATGACATGGTGCACGACACGACACTGAGGTGGCCCAGTGTGGATCACATCCTCAAAGGAGCAGGTCACACTCTGACACATCCATGTGCACATACAACCCCTGACGTCAACAACACATCTGCAAACAAACAATGCACAAGAGTACAAAAACCGTCCAAGAGCACAAATGACCCAAGTCGCCAACATCTCAGCACCTTAAAAGCACACAAGTCAAAGGCACACCGCCTCAAAGGGATAAGGGGCCGCTAAATCAGAGCTGCAGGGGCGACTCTCCCAAAATGCAGCACACACACATAGCAATCACAGCACATCAACATTGACGACTATGTGGTACAAAGTGCAACACTTTCACTACAGAACAGAGGACACAACTGGTGCCGCTTGTGTGTAGAAACTGGCCAATCACATCTGGCATAGCAGGAAACTGTGAGATGATCATGTACGAGTACAACCTCACATCCGTCATGTAGTCAAAATGTCCACTGTCTCCCATCAAATAGCCAGCTCATCCAAAACAGTCACAATGTACATTGTCATGCAGTCTGTATGTAAACATGTACAATGCGTCAACATGCATGTAACACACTGTTAACCTGCAACTCCCCGTTACATTGCAGAGGGACAATCAACACCTCCTGCAGAGCAGACCAGACATCTCTTCAGGGATGATGAGGAGGACCCCCTGGCCATCTGCTCCGACACCCTCCAACGGCTCATGGACAGCCTCCGCACCCCACCTCCAGGAGCAGGGCAGCCCAGCTGCATCAAGGTGACCCCACCCCCTGCACAGCCCACACAGCAGGAAGCACCACCACCACAGCAGGCTCCCAGCACCTCACGGAAAGACGCATTACATTCCAACGCCGTGTGTCAGACTGCCAGAGGGGGCTGACTGAACAGGTGCGGGTGGGCTTCGACCTCATGGCAGCCAAACTTGATGCCATACGTGGGTGTATGAGTCCCATCAGGGACCACTTACAGTCCCTAACGGACACCCATAGTCCGTTCCATGCTCTACAACAATCCTTGGCTGACATCGCTGAAGCCATTACTCGGATACAAGAACTGTCTAGTCAGACAGGCTCCAACGATGACAGCACAGAGTTGGCACAGATGCGGAGGACAATGGAGAACATGGAGCGGATGCAGGCTGGAAGGATGGCTGCCACGGCTGTACACCAGCGAGATGTAGCTGGGATCTTCCATGCCCTGCAGAACCTCATCTTGTCATTGCTGCCACAGAGCCTGTCCCAGATGACTGCTGCAGGAACTTCGACACACACATCTCCACCCCCTGATGTGTCAGTGGCACACAGTGATGCAGCCATACCACCTCCGCCACCTGATGTGTCAGTGGCACACAGTGATGCAGCCATAACACCACCACACACACCTGACACAGAAGACATATCAGATGACTAAGATGTGGATGGCAATGACTCTTTGTGAGAGAGGAGGTTTTAGCATTCATTACCGCCATATGGCCTGTTCCTGCTTGGTTCAGCCCTCTGCATCATGCCCGGGAACAACACCTTCCACTGTCCCCCGAAACACTCTGCGACATTCACCTGGACCCCGACATGGACTGCCATATCTGCTGTAGTTACCAATGACACAGCAATCAGGCTGCGGACTGAACTCTTCCTCTTCCGATTAAATTGTCATTCCCCAAAGGACTCTGGTTGGCCCTCCACTGGGCAACCATGTAATGTGGGGTTTGCATGGCCATGTACACTCCACAGAATGTGAATAAAACATTCCAAATCACACAGATTTGTCATGTCTATGTTCAATCAAGTATATAAGTATGGATGAATGTAGGGACATGCATGCACAAAAAGGTACACCCTGGGAAATGACATCAATGCACATGTTTGACCCTGACCCACATGGCCAATTAGATGACTGTGAAGGTGTGAACTAGCTGTGGCCTCATTGCTCATGAACAACAATCTCGCAACCCCCAACGCAGCCCAACGTCCATGTATTAAATGGGGCTGTGTGTAAAAACTGTCTAATTCGGTAGCAGGCCTAGAGTAGTGTCCCTCATCACATGTGACAAAAGAACATCTCTTCGCATACCTACTCACACTCAACTGTGTGGTCACAGCCTGTTTTGATGGATCACATTGATCCACATGACAAGATGTTGGACACCATACTCACATTGCTGAAGACACGTAAGAGCACAGGTCTACCAGCAACTATCCCAACCACAATGTCTGGCTCACAGAGGTGGAGCTGGCAATAGGGACTCACCCCTAAGTGAAATGCGTCAGTCAGTCCCTCCCTGTGTACGGACAATGCTCATTGAGGCACACGATTTGTCATTCTAATCAACACTCATCACAGTTGAACACTAGTGAAGTGGCGTAGACTTTATTCGCATGTGCGTGTCAGTACGGGCAAGACAAGGGCCACAACATGCAGACCAATGCTTCAGACACTAACAGGCAGCATGGTAACATGTAGAGGTGCAAGAAATGGGGAGGCAAAAATGAACACCAGTCATTACGGATGGCAACGGTCTCAGCCCACCTTGCCTTGCTGGATGAGTCATGTGATGTTTGGGGTATGCTCATTGCCCCATGTCAGGGGACACGACTCACAGCCCATGGGATCTGCATAGTGCTGTACCACCGGACTGCGCAGACAGTCTGCTCTGCTGACAGTGAGCAGGTGAAAGGGTCCAACAAGGTCACATGTAGTACTACATTGCCATGTGTGTACTCTCCCTCCAGCAGTATGTCAGATTTAGGAACCTTGCCAAGTGATGCTATGCAGCTCCGCCCATGGTACTGCCTCACCTTGCACAGATGTGTGTCAACACGTGTAGGTGCACGCACATGCATTCATAGTCCAGGCGAATGCAGCCATGTCCACTGTTGTGGTGGGATATGTGACCATTTCTCCAAGATGCAACAAGGTGTTGGGACCTGTGCTCTGGGTTACAAGCAGTTGTGGCATCAGGAACGTAGTTACTCGTCCATGAATGCGAGCGCAGCTTCCTGGGCAATCAGTTCCAAGAGTACGTCATTGTCGACTTCAACGTACACGAGGGCGAGCCAATCCATTAACTGGTCCGGACAGATGTGCTCTGTCCACGCCGTTTCACCAATCCGCAACACAGCCCAATAGGGGAGCGCTTCGATGTGGTCACTGCACACGAGGACTTGTGCAATCTCCCATGCCCAACTGCCAGCACATACGCCAAATATCAAGGCATCCCATGAACGGGTATCACGGTTACACTCCTGGTCATGGGCCAACAGGGGGCGCACACACAAGTCATAATCCATTTCAGCTATCGTTGTGTTGGATAGGCAGACATCCATGGGCCACTCGAATATGCATGATCGACAGTGGAACCAGGGCTGGACGCAGGTGACGTATGCAAGACGGAAGCTCAGACGTTAACTGGTGCGCAACACTGCCAGTGGCAGTGCCCCCCAACAAATGCAGCATACGTGCACGGTACAGTTCCACGTGACAGGGGTTGTGCATGTGCCCGGGATGTTCTGCCACTGCTTTGGTGGTTCTCGTAGAACCGGCACTCTTCTGACCTGTGGGAGTTATGGATGATATGCCACAGCTCAGAGCAATGAGTCGTATGTGTGTGCAACGTTTGGACTTATGGGTTGTTGTGAACGTAAGTGTCAAGGCCATTCCATGCAAGGGTACCTCGAGCAAGGAATACTGTGTGTGGGGTGTGGATACGTTGGTCTTTCATTAGCGCTGTGAGTAGTGTCGGAGTCATCATCATCTGCTATGGTATCTCTCTCAGGGGCTGCCTGCCGCATGCAAGACCAAGGTCAGAGGTGCACTGCAGATGTCCTTCCGCCTTATGTATTGAGACAAAGGAGCTTTCATCCCTAATGTTAGTCTGACTACTGCTTGCATTCTGGAAATGTGATGTGGCTTTCGCGCTGCATTTGGGGCTAGGCCTTAGGCTTATGGTGCACCAATAGCGATACACACACAACAGTTGGCATGTATGTGCCAAGAGCCTTCCTTTCACTGTCTCATTCTCCTTCTCTTTCTCTCTATTTCTCTCTCTTTCTCTCTCTCCCTCTCTTTCACTCTCTCTCTATCTCCCTTTCTTTCTCTCTCTCTTTCTCTCTCTCTCTGTCCTTTGATGAGCGCATGACACATCTTCTTATCTTGAATTTTGTCTTGCAGGCTGTGACTTACAGATTGTCCAGAGAAGACCAGCCTTGACTCTTCCAAATAGTTGTTTTGAGTTAAATTTGAATAAATTGATTTGTTTGGAAATTCAGAGATGAATGAATGATTCTCCTTTTTCGGACAACACATGAATGTTAATTGTTGTAATTGTGCGACATCAGGCGAATTGTTTTGTTCATGATTTTGGAAAGTTGGTGTGAAATATCTTTGTCCAAGGGGGTGACCGGGGTAGGGCCCAGGGGGGGCCTGGTGGTGGTGGCGGTGGGTGTTGTGGCCCACTTGGGTGTCCGGGCTGCATGATCAGTAGCTCCATGGCATCTGTAGTTCTTCTGGTGTGGCTGTGGGCTGGGCTCCCATTTCTGGTGCAGGTTGTCGTCCGACTTAACACCAGGTAAGAGCAGGTGTTAAATCCCTGCTGCTAACGCGCCTTATCACCTGTTTAGTGATCTTATCGCCGATCTGGCTGGTCGTTGGGAAAATTGCGAAGTGGTGTTGTCGCGGCTTTTTGCACAGGAACGCCTACTCTGCATCTCATTAGCGTTAGTTGCTGGTGTCATCCGTGGCAATGTTTTTTGCGGCTGCTATCGCAGGAAAACTGGCGATATCGGCTGTTATCACCAGCTTGTGAATGGAGCGATAAATCTATCACCACTTTGGCTGCGATAAAGTGCCGCTAACTCTGCGATAAGTCCTTGAGAATATGCCCCTAAGTCTTCAGTTATGATCACCTCTACCCCAGTGAAATTGCACACAAGGGTCTCAGGCTCGTCTAGAAAGTGCTTGACTGCAGCCTTTTAGTTCATTTTATGTATGTTTAAATAAAAGTTGATCAGCAGAATGCTGCACAATTTGCAGTGATTGCACTTTTTTCTACTATGACAGCATGAAAGAAGTGTCAGGGAACAGTAAGTGGTATTACTTTCACTTATACAGAAGTTGAATATACTGACATTCCTCCTGATGGCTTCCCAAATTTACTACATGATACTGCAGGTATTGTAAACACTTAAAATGATAAGATGTTGAGTTCCGTGGTTTTCTGAGTTAAGGACTTCAAAATTAGAGATAGGTGGTATCTTCCTGACATCTCTGTGGAGGGATTTGAGGAATAAGTTTGACATGCAGTATTGTGCAAAGAAGAATCCTGAATTGACTCTTTCGAATTATGTGCCAATATAGAATACACCTTCTTGACCCCTGTTCCTGACCCCCTTGAGGCTGTCTTATTCATGATAGTTTTGTTCCTTAGACCTTTTATTTGCTTTTTATTTGTTTCTTTTCTGTCATTTTCAGCTGATTGACTTGTGAATTGTTGGTCAGTTGGTTGCCCTGAGTCATGCTGTACTCTACCTTTTCTTTCGGGCAATTCGGAGCCTCTGTCTCTCCCTGCAAAATTGGAAGGAGAGTAGTGTTTAGAGTTGGCACAGGAGATGAATTCTTGGCTCCAGTGAATGTATCAAATGGTTTTCATGATATAAAATGTTTAATTTCTTGATGTTATCTATTCACTGTTTCAGCATTCCTTGTAGGGTACAAAGCTTGCCAATTATCAGGGTGGAAGAAGCACAATTATTGTCTGGAGCGGAGGGTGATTGTGATATTAGATCCACTTTGTGTTGTAAAGCGTTCAGTTTATTATGCAGATTAAAGATTCAGGTTGTGAGAGACTGTAAAATGTCTACTTGTAGTGATGGAGCAAGGACTCGAACATGAGACTTGCTCGGAAAACAATCCTCTCGATTTAACTCACTAGCGAATTACTAACGACTTGTTTTGTGATTAATAATACGCATTTCCGTTACACACGGGAGAAAAATGAAGCATGCCTATGTGTTTACTAACTGCAATAACATGAACGTAGGACTAAATTACATTCTAACACGGGATCTTTACTGCGCATGCGTCCACTGCATCTACGTAGTGTGACGTGCTGACGCTTGGAGGGAAATTCTGGCGCTTGTGCAAAGAACTATAAAATGGCCGCTTGAAATCTCACATGCATGGCACCTGCTTGCAGAAATTAGAAAATAAGTTTTATACTAATGCAAATGCAGAAAGAGAAATAATAAATGGTAAAACTGCACTGTGCTTATCGTCCAGAGGCTTCTGGAATTGTTGAGCAAATGAATGGCACAATCAAGTCAAGATTGGGAAAGGTGTGTGCATCCACAAAGCTGAAATGGCCAGATGCATTACCTCTTGTATTGATGGGTCTCAGAAGTATTCCAGACAGAAAAACAGGAATGAGTCCACATGAGGTTCTCATGGGAAGAGCCATGAGACAGGCATTTATTCCTGGAAATAAACTAATGAGTATAACTGATGATCTGGTATTGGACTATTGCAAAGGATTGTCTGAAATGATGCATTCTATCTCTCACCAGGTTGGAGAAGACGCAGTTGAAAGACAGCCAGACAAAGCGCATGATTTGAATCCTGGAGATTGGGTGCTGGTAAAGAAACACGCAAGAAAGTCGTGCCTAGCACCAAGGTGGGATAAACCGCGGCAAGTCATACTAGTCACTACCACAGCAGTGAAGTGTGCAGGTTTGCCCAATTGGATTCATGCCAGCCATACCAGAAGAGTTCCGAGCCCATCAGATCAACAAGAGCCACCCGTGAGTGAGCAGGCTGAAGCGTCAGGAGTTGTAAACTGTGAAATTGAAGAATCTAGAGTGATAGATTCTGAAAGACAACCATATGACGAACAGCCCGAGATAAGTCAGTAAGAATGGATCCCAGTGATTGAAATAATTGATGATGTTGTTGAAACCAGAAGAAGAACTGAACTGAAAAGACAGGAAAGTAGTCAGGAAGAGACAGGGGAAGAAGAACACACTCAGGTAAAAACAGAAAGTGACACAAACAAACCTGAGGAGGGAAAAATAGAAGAACACGTTCAGGTGGAAGAAGAAAAATTTGAATTGAGACCTGAACAGGACCAGATAGAGTTAGAAGAACAAGTTCAGGCAGAAGAAGAAAGGTTTGAACTAAGTCCTGAACAAGGTCAGATAGAATTAGAAGAACAAGCTCAGGAAGAAATAGAACAAAATACAGTAGAACCTGAGCAGGAGGAAGCAAGAGAAGGTACAAGCACAGAAAACAGAGAAACAGAACAGATTGTGCCCAAAATAAATTAAATAAAAAGAACTTTACAAGGAGATAAAGAAGGTGAAAACGCAGTACAAATCAAAAGAGTCAGAAAGGGAGATAATTGGCCAACTGGAGTAAAGAAATTAAAATATTATCTGAGAAAATCTGAGAAGAAACCAGAGCAAGTGAACGAAATCACAAGTCAAACAAGACCTAAACAAACCTTAGCAAAAATAACTCGAAGAAGTCCAAGATTGAGAAATTTAAACAATAGATACAAGGCTCTAGAGTGGACTTACGTCATTCTCGAAGAATTTGAGTCTCTGGATCTGTCTGATGAGACAGAAGAGGTTCATATTGCACAAATTGATGAAAGCACATTGAAACCTCCTTAAGAACAAAAAGAAAGGCTAAGACTGTAAAAAGAAAAGAGAAAGAGAAAATAAATTTTCTCAGGAATAAAATGGCAGACATTGAAGTTACCGGAAAACCAAAATGTGGAGTAAAAAGAAAGTGTTTTAGATTTTGTTTTTGTAGTATTTTATTAGCAGCATTAGGATGGTTATTCCTAACAGTAGGAGTACCCTTAATAATGAAAACAAGTGACAAGAATAACACAAATACTAATGTTAAGGTGGATAGAATAAGAGAAACTAAAATAGAAATAGGGGTAGAAGATGAAGCAAACTATCATAATGAATCAGACTATAATACGTCCTCTAATGTGTTTATAAAATTGTTGTTTCAATATGTTAGTACTATGGAGATTAATAACTGCTACGTGTGTATGAAGTTACCCTCATCAGTATCAGAAGGAATGACCTATCACCATATACCTTTAACCTATGGTGTGTCATGTAGTATCTTATCAAGTTTATTTTATGCTACAGGGAGACTTCAGTATTTTTATTCTAATTTAGATGTAGTATTTACTGAATTACCTATTAGAAAGAATATGAATCCAGTAGCTAGTAGTAAAACGCACAGTTTTTGGGTGAATTTTTCATAACAATGAGTTCAATAGATTTAGTTCAAGCACGTAGAGACAATCTAACATGTATATTGAGAAAAGATGAAAAAGATTTTTGAATTTAGTAGAAGAGAGGAGACAGGATTTAATGAGGAAGGCAACTACACAGAAAACCCATGTACCTCCATGGGTTGGGAAGGAGGGAATCTATGCAAGTGGCAAGGCTCATGCTGCGATGTCCCTGGACTTTGTGAAAAGGGGAAAATTCTGCCTCCATAGGTTAAAGACAGATTATAACAATATTCACATTGGTTCCAGTGAATGTGAACATAACTTCCTAATATTAGGAGGATGGGGACTAAAAGGAGGAACTGATCCTGTGTTTCCAGGAGTGTATTATGTTTGTGGGAGCAATGCCTATTATAGGTTACCTGCAAGATGGTAAGGAAGCTGTTATTTTGGAATAGTTTTTCCAAAAATGTATCATGCAGATAAAATCAGTGGAACCAATGGGAATTCTAATGGACTATCGTAGAAAAAGAGCTAGTTTTTCTGAAATTGTAGGAGACATTTTTAGTGCACTGATACCCTCAGTTGGAGTCATTCTAAATTCACTGAAAATTTGTAAGTTATCAACCATAGTTGATCGTCTTTCTACAGACACTGCAGGAGGATTTCTAATGATTAACACGGAAATGGTTGCAAGCAGATCTATGGTTTTACAGAACCGTCTTGCTCTTGATATATTGTTAGCAAAAGAAGGTGGAGTCTGTGGCATGTTGAAAGTTCAACATTGCTGCACTTATATTCCGGACAAGAGCAGAGAAATTAAAGGATACATTGAAAACATTACAGGAATGCATAAAGATTTGACCCAACTGGAGGTTGACAGTGTGTGGGGAAGACTAACAAAAAGTATAACATCAATAGGGAAATGGTTTGTTGATTTTGGGAGAAGTTTTATAGGTCAAATAATAATACCATTAGTTATGATAATAATGGTAGTAATGTTAGTAATAATTACATATAAAGGTTGTAGAAAAGGTACGAAAGAAAAGGTACACTTGGAGGGAAAGGGAAAGGGACAGACACGAAAGAGAAAATATGATGAAATACGTTTGGAAGAACTGAAGGGCAGGTTATAAAAGAAGATGCGAGATTTAGAAGGAAACGAAATTGTTGATGGAAGTTGGGAGGACAATAGAGAAAACTGAGAAGTATTAAAGTTGGTATCTGGGATGGATCGGTAATTTTGTGATGGCTTAATATGCCATCAGAGAGGGGATTGATGGAGCAAGGACTCGAACATGAGACTTGCTTGGAAAACAATCCTCTTGATTTAACTCACTAGCGAATTACTAACGACGTGTTTTGTGATACGCATTTCTGTTACACACGGGAGAAAAATGAAGCTTGCCTATGTGTTTACTAACTGCAATAACATGAACGTAGGACTAAATTGCATTCTAACACGGGATCTTTACTGCGCATGTGTCTACTGCATCTACGTAGTGTGACGTGCTGACGCTTGGAGGGAAATTATGGCGCTTGCGCAAAGAACTATAAAATGGCCGCTTGAAAACTCACATGCATGGCACCTGCTTGCAGAAATTAGAAAATAAGTTTTATACTAACGCAAATGCAGAAAGAGAAATAATAAATGGTATGGACTAGAGTAGAGGTTGGTGGTATATAGTGAATTCATTTATTTTTGAGAATAACATTCTTCCTTTTGACTTTATTATTAGTGCGTATTTGGGCCTGTCAAATTTGTCTGAGTCGAGCAGACTGACGTTGCGCGACGCATGCGCCCTAGTGTGGAAGTTCGGACAGATAACTAAGGACTTGTCACGCGTCCAAGGTCGGTGCAGATGTGCCCTGGGAACATGAGGGTGAAGAGTTCATATGAAGGAACTGTATTCAGAAAGTTGATACATTTGTATTAATAAAGTTTAAAGATGTATGGGAAAGGAAGGGCGGAATACAAGTTTGAGGGGAGGAGTTTGGGAAACAATGGTTTAAAGAAATAAATGAAGTATAAGCATGGTGTGCTGATCATCCCCCCCTCGCCTGTCCAATCAGAAGTTAGTATTTTGCAAAATTGAAACATTAATTGGTGGTACATGCTTATGGAAGGGTATAATTGAGGTAGTCTAGTTAGTTGAAAAGGGGGTTCATTGAGAATCATTGATTACGGATTCGGGGTGTGCTCAGGCGATGAAATGCTGATGAAGAAATCGAATGCAGATCCATCTACTTAATTTGGGTGGGTTAGAAAGAAGATCGCGGAAGAACCACAAGGAGGAAGAGAGTGTCAGAGAGGGGTGCAACGTAGTCGTCGGTATCTAGAGAGGTGAAGTATCCTGTCCTGATTCCTGTCCTGAAGCCTATGTCTCCTGATCTGTCCTGGGGACCCTTACCAGCCCTTTGGCCAGGGGGTTGGTCTTCACACCATACTTTGGTAATTATAAATTCATCGTCTTAATAAATGCTCTTCTCTCTCTATCCTCTTCTTTCTGAGCATAGTTGTTGTGTGAAATCTGAATTACTGTTATTTCTAATGCATTTTGATTGAATTTGGCACTCTTGCGAATGAGGGTGTTTGTACTGAAACGCTTTGAGATGGTTCCCAAACAATTAATTTAGATAAAGATTTTAAAAATTACCGAGTCTGTGATTATTTTTATCAAGAAATGTTTAATCAAATTATGTTAATTATCACCATCAACTAGTTCCACCTAAATGGTCCATTGACCAGAGGAAAGAACTATCTAATCAGAGAAAGATTTAGTTAGAGAAGAAATAACTAGATCGTGAGGTATGAAAATGATAAAACTCTAAAAGTTCCAGCGGTCTACTTGGTGATTAGTGCGAGAGAGTTATATGGGTCCAGGTGAGTATATGGTAGTGGAGTATCTGTTACTAGTACGCCGCTGGATCAGTTTTCTGGTAGCAGAGCTATGGTTTTTAATGACTAGTTTGGTGATAAGTATAGATTATTGATTTTTGATTTATGTTTTAGCAAAAGAGTTAGTGTCCTGTTTTATGTCGTCTGGAAAATTCCTGGGGAATGAATAGCGGGTGGCGATAGAAACCATGCTGCAGTGAGGTTACTCATCTGTTGGAATAACACTGAGGAGCTATGGAAAGCTAGCAGTGTTAAAGTAGGGACTATTTTTCTGTGTAGAAGTAAGAGCGATTGATAGCAAAGAGTTCGCTAGTGAAACTTTAGGCATTATATCACCTAGTAAGGGTAACCCTAAAGGAGTAGTAGGTTCTTCTAAGCTAGATTGACAGCAAAAGGAGTTCGCTGGTGAAACATTGGTCTCAAAATTCCCTAACGGGTGACACTGGAGGAGTAGCAGGTTCTCTGGAGCTTAGGTGAAGAGTAAGCGGAAGGTTTTACTCGCAGTGAAAAGAAATAAACTATCCTTTGATTTAGTGGAACAGACAGAGTAGAAAATGTTTTTACGTTGTTATTAACAAAGAAATTTAAGGAGAATATCGAGAAATAAAGTTTCGTATTACCTTGCAAAGGGAAGGTCAGTTGCCGGAGTGGTACTGATGTCACAGAGAGCCGGGCTGGGATTGGTAGATACAGCGGGCGTGTGACAGGAGGAGCTTTGTAAAGGAGGGGTGAAAAATCACAGGAGTTGGACTGACGTCACAGAGAGCCGCGCTGCGATTGGTAGACACAGCCGGCGGGTGACAAGAGCAGCATTGTAAAGGAGGGGTCAGTAGTGAGGAGCAGAACTGACGTCAGGAAAAGGCCGCGCTGACATTGGTCAGAGTACGGGTGTGAGCCTGGTTTGATTGGATAACCAGTTAAAAGTCGCGATAGGATTGGTGAAGAGAAGATTGTATGCGGGATTTTGATATGACTGTAAGTGCAAGGTGTACAGGTAGAAAATGTCAAGGGTTTGTGGAATACAATTTCCTACACCGATCCTCAAGAATGTATGGAGAAAAGAGAAAGATGTCATTTCTTAAGAAAATAAAGAATTTCTTTGTAAAGGATAAGCCTGTGTTGACTAGAGAGGGAATTCCTATTCCACCACCGATGACACCAGCATCTTTTATGATGATGGAAAGAGGATATCATACTTGTGTGTGGTTGGAAAACTGGACAGAGTACACGAAGGATGATGGTGTGTTAGCGTTTCCTAAAGATGGTACGTTTAATGGAGGATTCTTCAGAATTTGAGATTGAAAATGAATGATTTAGAACCTAGACCTAGGTTAACTCAATATAAGGCTTTGGAAGAATGGGAGACTGAGTCATATGAACGAGAGAAATGCAGAGGTGGAAGATATAGAGGATTTGTTCCGAGACACTTGCATGAGTCACGAGAAGGGCAGATGAAACAGTGGAGGAGACCTATGGTATCGGAAGGGTTATATCCAGTGTTGATGGCTTAGGAACAATCTGGAGGAAAATGTAAGGAGAAAACAAAACATTTGAACACAGCAGGATATGGTGAATCAGATGATGAGTTACTGGAGGATATTTTAGTGAACAATCCACCACCGTATCAAGAAGCAGCTAGTAAGGTTGTCCCAAGTGCGCCAGTAATGGGAATACCATTAACTCCACAGATTTTACATGAGACATCATACAATGGAGTGTTGCAAGATAATGAAAGAGAAGCTTTGAATAAAACTAGGGAAGAACTAGTTCAAAGGATAAGTGAATTGAATTTAAATACTGAAGCTTTGACAGTACCAGTAACCATTGGTCCAGTAATCCAATTATATGGGGATAATAAGAATACCCAGAAATCACAATTTGTGACAGTTCCATTAAATAGTCCTAGAAAAGAGATAGTAATCACAGATGATCAGGTTAGTGAAAGTGAGTCAGTTATTTCATTAATGGATCTCCCTATTGTGGAGCCTCATGCGGAAACTCCAAAGAGAGTTACGCCTATGAATTTGAGAGAAAGAAGTCCTTTAGTTCCGGCTGGAACTACAGGCACAACAGTAGTCACCTCTGAAGAAATAGAAAGGTGGGCTCAGGAAAGAGATAATCAGAACCCAAAACCAAAGCTTTTAGATATCAGCAGATTAAAAGTGGAATTGGAAGAAATGATGACCGGATGTGTAGGTATAGAAAGATTAAACGTTTACAATGATGAGGAATTATTGTTCCTATGTAAGAGTATAACTAGGAGAGCAAGAATATTTCATGAGAGACTAACTGAAATAGCTTCAGAGATTGGAATAGACATAGGGAAATCAAAGTTGTTACAGAAGCCCTATCAAGTGGATTTTACTGATAAAGATTTAGAAAGTGTAAATGCTTCGGGAAAAAGGCTACAAATAAAAGAATTGATGAACATTTTTCGAAAGTGGGGAGACATTGATAAATGAAGAATTAGATGGATAAGAAAGAAGAGGTGCAAGCGAGAGAAGCAGCAGCTGCATTTCCAGTAAGAGAATCAGGAAAGGTGGAAAAATTGTGTCCAATGAGAGAGGTTCCAGGAGGTGGATATGTTCATGTTCCATGGAGTAGACAAGATATTTTATCAGTTGAGTGGTACAAACAGGTAGAGAGGTTTGTGAAGGTTTCAAAGGTGTTATTGAAAGACTTGGATGGTCTATTTGATATAGTGGTACCTGCTGATTTATGGACAAAATGTAAGATTACAATTGATTGGTCCAATGAGGAGTATCCTAGAGATACAAAAACAGGAGCTGAAAAAGTATCACCAAGTGATTACGTATCTGAAAGGGAAAATCCTTCCTAAAGAAACAGATTGGGTAAAAATAGATAGAACAACTCAGGAACCAAATCAGTCTGTACATGCGTACTATGAACGGTTATTACAGGTGTTTAAACAGTATAGTGGTTTTGAGAAAATTGGTGACAAAGATATGGGACATTTTGTGTATCGGTTTGTATATGGATTGAAACCAGAAATTAGTCAGATGATACAGCAGCACATGTTGTGTTGGCAAAGCAAGACAGTGGATGAGATTCTAAAGTACGCAAAATATTGCGGAGATGACATTGAGGCCAGGCGTAGGAAACTAAAAGAGAAAATGATGTGGGCACAAGTAAAATTGGCAGAGCAGCAAGAAGAGAAAGCAAATGACCAAAGTAATAATCAAGTGAAAGAACAGAGTCAGAATAATCAAGGAGCGAATGGTAATAAATTTAAGGGGCGAATGGACAGAGAAGAAGCGAAAAAAAAGTTTCCTTGTCATGCGTGCGGAAAGCTTGGACATTGGAAGCACGAGTGTAAGAGTAGTCAGAATAATAAGAATAATAATGGGCCAACTCAAAATGTAATCCCACAGATGCAGAATGAAGTACTTATGAATCAGCAGCAACAGGTAGTTACTCCACAATATCAGGTGCCACCAGCTCCTATGCCAAATTTTGTGAACCATCAAAGTTTCAGTGCGAACACCGGATTTCAAGGAGAAAGTGGTAAGAATAACAGAACAATTGCAATATATTTTTTTCAGAATGATGAAGAACATTCAGATACCGCACAATGACGATGCCTGAGGGAGGAGGAAGAGGAGTACGTGCTTGGCGCATCCTTGCCAGTAGATCAGTCAGGTCCATTCGTTGACGGGAGAGTAGAAGGTAAAGACATTACTTTCCTATTGGATACTGGTGCTACCAGGTCTAGTGTGAGAACAGCAGACATCCCAAACCTACCCCTCTCGGGAGAGACAATCCAAGTTGTAGGCGTATCCAACCAACAGATTAGAACCCCTATCACAAAGCCAATGGAGGTACACATTGGGAACTTCAAAGAAATGCATCGATTTATAGTATGCGATTCCAGTCCAGTAAATCTGTTGGCAAGAGATCTTTTGTGCAAGATGAATTGCACGATCTATTGTACACCGGATGGTGTTGCTTTCCAAACCCCCGATGAGGATGTTGTCTATAAAATGATGCTGGCCAAACAGGGAACAGAAGTAGATGAAATGTTTTAGTTAATAACTGAGAATGAATTGCCAGAAGAATTAAGAACGACAGTTAATCCAGAAGTGTGGGATTTTACAGGAAAAGACATTGGGCTAATGAAGAATATAGACCCAGTTAAAGTGACAGTGAAGGAGGGTGCAGTGTATCCAAATACCCGACAGTACAAAATGAGTCCAGAAGTAAAATCAGGAATTATTCCAGAAATTGAACAAATGGTTAAACAAGGTATTTTAAAAGAAGTAATGGGTAGTCCCTGTAATTCGCCAATAATGGGACTGAAGAAGCCTAGCGGAAAATACAGAATAGTGCAAGACCTACGGAAAATAAATAAAATTGTAATTCCCTGTTGTCCAATTGTGCCAAATCTAGCAGTGATCCTTTATCAGATACCGTGGAATGCAGGATGGTTTACAGTAATTGATTTATGCCAAACGTTCTTTTCTATTTTTTTACACCCAGACAGCCAGTATCTTTTTACGTTTAAGTTTGAAGATCGTATTTATGCATGGTGTCATGTTTCTCAAGGGTACACAGAGAGTCCTTCAATTTTCAATCAGATTTTGAAAAAGTGGTTGGAATTGTTGATCATGCCTGGAAATTCTGTTCTGGTTCAGTACATTGATGACCTATTTGTGGCATCAAAAACACGAGAAGATTGTGTCACAGATACAATTGCATTACTGAACCATTTGGCTGAAGGAGGACACAAGGTGTCTCCAGAAAAATTACAATTCTGTCGACAAGAAGTAAGATATTTAGGGCATAAAATAGAAAGAGGAGTTAGAAAAGTGAAACCGGAAAGAATAAAAATAATCAAAGAAATGCAATTGCCACAGACTCAGAGAGAAATGAGAATGTTTCTGGGAGTGGTTGGATATTGTAGGCAATGGATTAATAGGTTTTCTATGTTAGCAAAGCCATTAATATAGATGATCCGGAAACGAGCAAAAGATCCAATTGATTGGAATGATGACTGCTTAGAGGCATTTGTGAGGTTAAGAAATTGTTTGTGTGAGGCTCCTGCTTTGGGCATGCCTGATTATTCGAAAGATTTTGCTTTGTTCTGTTGAGAAAGAGAAAATTGTGCACTTTCAGTTTTAACACAGAGACATGGATTGAGTCGACATCCAGTGGCATATTTTTCAGCCACATTGGACCCAGTAGCTTCAGCATTGCCTGGCTGCTTAAAAGCAGTAGCTGCTACTTGTATGAGTCTGGAGCAAAGTGAGTCGATATTGATGGGACATCCGGTGAAAGTCTTTGTTCCACACTCAGTCGAAATTTTATTGACAAGAACACTGCACCTCACCCCTAGTCGTTTGACAAAGTATGAAAGAGTGATTTTGGGAGCTGAGAATGTGACTGTAATAAGATGTACGATTCTGAACCCAGCCACTCTATTGCCAGACCCTTGTGATGAAGAAATGAAAGATGAAAGTGATCATGAACGCTTGGACGTGACTGAGTTATGCACAAAGCCCCGCCCACATATAAGAGAGACACCTTTGAAAGAGGCTGATCGTGAGTTATTTGTAGACGGCTCCTGCCTTAGGACACAAGAAGTGGGTCTAAGTGCTGCATATGCTGTTTGTAAAATTTCTGGGGTAATTGAAGCATCCTGTTTACCTGGGGTCAAGTCTGCACAAGTAGCTGAACTGATTGCCTTAACCATGGCATGTAAAAAGGGAAAAATTGACGAGTAACCCTTTTACGGATAGCCAACATGGATTCTGGGTTTGTGCATGACTTTGGCCAGCTTTGGATGTAAAGGGGATTTCTGACTTCCTCAGGATATCCTATCAGAAACAGCAAAAATGTAAAGGATTTATTGGAAGCAATACAATTGCCAAAAGAGATAGCAGTTGTAAAATGCGCTGCACATCAATCAGGAAATGACTATGTGACTGCTAGCAATAATTATGCTGATCAAGTGGCCAAATACTGTGCTAAAAATGCAGTAGCCATAAACAGAAAAATTGAAACGGGTGAAACCAGATGCCAACTTATGTACTTCTCAGTACCAGAAACATGGGATGAGATTAGACAATTGCAGGAAGAAGTTGAGGAAAAGAAAAAAGAAATCTGGATAAAGGCAGCCTGTACCAAAAGACCACATGATGAGGTATGGGTGTATCTAGATGGAAGACCAATCATGCCAGATTGTTTTCTTTCAAAAATGGCGAGAGTGTACCATGGAGCAACACACATAGGGAGAGATTCAATGATCAGACTATTCAGACAGAGTTGGTATAATCCGAACTTCAGGGTAGTCGCAGAGAGCCTTTGCCAAAGATGCTTAACCTGTCAACAGCAGAACCCAGGTAGAAAGACAGTGGTAAGCTGGGGAAAAATCGGAAAAGCAGAAGGACCCTTCACCAGATTACAATTAGATTTCATTGAATTACCTCCATGCAATGGATTGAAATACGTACTTGTCATAGTATGCCTTTTCTCAAGATGGGTGGAAGCCTACCCTACTAGAAGAAATGACAGTCTTACAGTTGCAAAATTGTTGTTGAGGGAGTTAGTGCCATGATTTGGTTTTCCGGTCACTTTGGAATCAGATAGAGGCCCTCATTTTAATAATGAAATAATTTGATTAATCTGTGCTGCGTTTAACATTGAACAAAAACTGCACTGTGCTTATCGTCCAGAGGCTTCTGGAATTGTTGAGCAAATGAATGGCACAATCAAGTCAAGATTGGGAAAGGTGTGTGCATCCACAAAGCTGAAATGGCCAGATGCATTACCTCTTGTATTGATGGGTCTCAGAAGTATTCCAGACAGAAAAACAGGAATGAGTCCACATGAGGTTCTCATGGGAAGAGCCATGAGACAGACATTTATTCCTGGAAATAAACTAATGAGTATAACTGATGATCTGGTATTGGACTATTGCAAAGGATTGGGTGAAATAATGCGTTCTATCTCTCACCAGGTTGGAGAAGACACAGTTGAAAGACAGCCAGACCAAGCGCATGATTTGAATCCTGGAGATTGGGTGCTGGTAAAGAAACACGCAAGAAAGTCGTGCCTAGCACCAAGGTGGGATAAACCGCGGCATGTCATACTAGTCACTACCACAGCAGTGAAGTGTGCAGGTTTGCCCAATTGGATTCATGCCAGCCATACCAGAAGAGTTCCGAGCCCATCAGATCAACAAGAGCCACCCGTGAGTGAGCAGGCTGAAGCGTCAGGAGTTGTAAACTGTGAAATTGAAGAATCTAGAGTGATAGATTCTGAAAGACAACCATATGACGAACAGCCCGAGATAAGTCAGTAAGAATGGATCCCAGTGATTGAAATAATTGATGATGTTGTTGAAACCAGAAGAAGAACTGAACTGAAAAGACAGGAAAGTAGTCAGGAAGAGACAGGGGACGAAGAACACACTCAGGTAAAAACAGAAAGTGACACAAACAAACCTGAGGAGGGAAAAATAGAAGAACACGTTCAGGTGGAAGAAGAAAAGTTTGAATTGAGACCTGAACAGGACCAGATAGAGTTAGAAGAACAAGTTCAGGCAGAAGAAGAAAGGTTTGAACTAAGTCCTGAACAAAGTCAGATAGAATTAGAAGAACAAGCTCAGGAAGAAATAGAACAAAATACATTAGAACCTGAGCAGGAGGAAGCAAGAGAAGGTACAAGCACAGAAAACAGAGAAACAGAACAGATTGTGCCCAAAATAAATGAAATAAAAAGAACTTTACAAGGAGATAAAGAAGGTAAAAACGCAGTACAAATCAAAAGAGTCAGAAAGGGAGATAATTGGCCAACTGGAGTAAAGAAATTAAAATATTATCTGAGAAAATCTGAGAAGAAACCAGAGCAAGTGAACGAAATCACAAGTCAAACAAGACCTAAACAAACCTTAGCAAAAATAACTCGAAGAAGTCCAAGATTAAGAAATTTAAACAGGAGATACAAGGCTCTAGAGTGGACTCACGTCATTCTCGAAGAATTTGAGTCCCTGGATCTGTCTGATGAGACAGAAGAGGTTCATATTGCACAAATTGATGAAAGCACATTGAAACCTCCTTAAGAACAAAAAGAAAGGCTAAGACTGTAAAAAGAAAAAGAGAAAGAGAAAAGAAATTTTCTCAGGAATAAAATGGCAGACATTGAAGTTACCGGAAAACCAAAATGTGGAGTAAAAAGAAAGTGTTTTAGATTTTGTTTTTGTAGTATTTTATTAGCAGCATTAGGATGGTTATTCCTAACAGTAGGAGTACCCTTAATAATGAAAACAAGTGACAAGAATAACACAAATACTAATGTTAAGGTGGATAGAATAAGAGAAACTAAAATAGAAATAGGGGTAGAAGATGAAGCAAACTATCATAATGAATCAGACTATAATACGTCCTCTAATGTGTTTATAAAATTGTTGTTTCAATATGTTAGTACTATGGAGATTAATAACTGCTACGTGTGTATGAAGTTACCCTCATCAGTATCAGAAGGAATGACCTATCACCATATACCTTTAACCTATGGTGTGTCATGTAGTATCTTATCAAGTTTATTTAATGCTACAGGGAGACTTCAGTATTTTTATTCTAATTTAGATGTAGTATTTACTGAATTACCTATTAGAAAGAATATGAATCCAGTAGCTAGTAGTAAAAACGCAGTTTTTGGGTGAATTTTTCATAACAATGAGTTCAATAGATTTAGTTCAAGTACTTAGAGACAATCTAACATGTATATTGAGAAAAGATGAAAAAGATTTTTTGAATTTAGTAGAAGAGAGGAGACAGGATTTAATGAGGAAGGCAACTACACAGAAAACCCATGTACCTCCATGGGTTGGGAAGGAGGGAATCTATGCAAGTGGCAAGGCTCATGCTGCGATGTCCCTGGACTTTGTGAAAAGGGGAAAATTCTGCCTCCATAGGTTAAAGACAGATTATAACAATAATCACATTGGTTCCAGTGAATGTGAACATAACTTCCTAATATTAGGAGGATGGGGACTAAAAGGAGGAACTGATCCTGTGTTTCCAGGAGTGTATTATGTTTGTGGGAGCAATGCCTATTATAGGTTACCTGCAAGATGGTAAGGAAGCTGTTATTTTGGAATAGTTTTATGTATCATGCAGATAAAATCAGTGGAACCAATGGGAATTCTAATGGACTAACACGTAGAAAAAGAGCTAGTTTTTCTGAAATTGTAGGAGACATTTTTAGTGCACTGTTACCCTCAGTTGGAGTCATTCTAAATTCACTGAAAATGTGTAAGTTATCAACCATAGTTGATCGTCTTTCTACAGACACTGCAGGAGGATTTCTAATGATTAACACGGAAATGGTTGCAAGCAGATCTATGGTTTTACAGAACCGTCTTGCTCTTGATATATTGTTAGCAAAAGAAGGTGGAGTCTGTGGCATGTTGAAAGTTCAACATTGCTGCACTTATATTCCGGACAAGAGCAGAGAAATTAAAGGATACATTGAAAACATTACGGGAATGCATAAAGATTTGACCCAACTGGAGGCTGACAGTGTGTGGGGAAGACTAACAAAAAGTATAACATCAATAGGGAAATGGTTTGTTGATTTTGGGAGAAGTTTTATAGGTCAAATAATAATACCATTAGTTATGATAATAATGGTAGTAATGTTAGTAATAATTACATATAAAGGTTGTAGAAAAGGTACGAAAGAAAAGGTACACTTGGAGGGAAAGGGAAAGGGACAGATACAAAAGAGAAAATATGATGAAATACGTTTGGAAGAACTGAAGGGCAGGTTATATAAGAAGATGCGAGATTTAGAAGGAAACGAAATTGTTGATGGAAGTTGGGAGGACAATAGAGAAAACTGAGAAGTATTAAAGTTGGTATCTGGGATGGATCGGTAATTTTGTGATGGCTTAATATGCCATCAGAGAGGGGATTGATGGAGCAAGGACTCGAACATGAGACTTGCTTGGAAAACAATCCTCTTGATTTAACTCACTAGCGAATTACTAACGACGTGTTTTGTGATACGCATTTCTGTTACACACGGGAGAAAAATGAAGCTTGCCTATGTGTTTACTAACTGCAATAACATGAACGTAGGACTAAATTGCATTCTAACACGGGATCTTTACTGCGCATGTGTCTACTGCATCTACGTAGTGTGACGTGCTGACGCTTGGAGGGAAATTCTGGCGCTTGCGCAAAGAACTATAAAATGGCCGCTTGAAAACTCACATGCATGGCACCTGCTTGCAGAAATTAGAAAATAAGTTTTATACTAACGCAAATGCAGAAAGAGAAATAATAAATGGTATGGACTAGAGTAGAGGTTGGTGGTATATAGTGAATTCATTTATTTTTGAGAATAACATTCTTCCTTTTGACTTTATTATTAGTGCGTATTTGGGCCTGTCAAATTTGTCTGAGTCGAGCAGACTGACGTTGCGCGACGCATGCGCCCTAGTGTGGAAGTTCGGACAGATAACTAAGGACTTGTCACGCGTCCAAGGTCGGTGCAGATGTGCCCTGGGAACATGAGGGTGAAGAGTTCATATGAAGGAACTGTATTCAGAAAGTTGATACATTTGTATTAATAAAGTTTAAAGATGTATGGGAAAGGAAGGGCGGAATACAAGTTTGAGGGGAGGAGTTTGGGAAACAATGGTTTAAAGAAATAAATGAAGTATAAGCATGGTGTGCTGATCATCCCCCCCTCGCCTGTCCAATCAGAAGTTAGTATTTTGCAAAATTGAAACATTAATTGGTGGTACATGCTTATGGAAGGGTATAATTGAGGTAGTCTAGTTAGTTGAAAAGGGGTTCATTGAGAATCATTGATTACGGATTCGGGGTGTGCTTAGGCGATGAAATGCTGATGAAGAAATCAAATGCAGATCCATCTACTTAATTTGGGTGGGTTAGAAAGAAGATCGCGGAAGAACCACGAGGAGGAAGAGAGTGTCAGAGAGGGGTGCGACGTAGTCGTTGGTATCTAGAGAGGTGAAGTATCCTGTCCTGATTCCTGTCCTGAAGCCTTTGTCTCCTGATCTGTCCTGGGGACCCTTACCAGCCCTTTGGCCAGGGGGTTGGTCTTCACACCATACTTTGGTAATTATAAATTCATCGTCTTAATAAATGCTCTTCTCTCTCTATCCTCTTCTTTCTGAGCATAGTTGTTGTGTGAAATCTGAATTACTGTTATTTCTAAAAAAAAATATTGTATTTGGCACTCTTGCGAATGAGGGTGTTTGTACTGAAACGCTTTGAGATGGTTCCCAAACAATTAATTTAGATAAAGATTTTAAAAATTACTGAGTCTGTGATTATTTTTATTAATAAATGTTTCATCAAATTATGTTAATTATCACCATCAACTAGTTCCACCTAAATGGTCCATTGACCAGAGGAAAGAACTATCTAATCAGAGAAAGATTTAGTTAGAGAAGAAATAACTAGATCGTGAGGTATGAAAATTATAAAACTATAAGAGTTCCAGCGGTCTACTTGGTGATTAGTGCGAGAGAGTTATATGGGCCCAGGTGAGTATATGGTAGTGGAGTATCTGTTACTAGTACGCCGCTGGATCAGTAGCTCTAATTTATACGATTGCCAATTTTGTGCTTTTATAGCTGTAGCCAATGGGGAATTCATTGATCTTTAAGACCTAGAGTTTGTGTTTAATAGAAAATCAGCAGAATCAGCAGTTAGTGCTGGTTTGTTAGGGATATCATCCAGTTGCTGAACATCTGGTTTATCCAGTGCAAGGCTTTCAAAATTGTTTGAATTATTGACCGTTGGTGGTTCCTAGTTTTCTTTGGTCAATTCTTTCGGAAAAGAGAAAAACTATTGACTGATCTTGAATATTCCCTTTAAATCACCAATAACAAGTTTAGATGTATTTCCAGTTGATCTGTAATGTTTGGAAAGAAAGCCGGTTAAGCTGGTCATTTTTCTGCCTTTATTTAGGCATGATGTCGCTTAAATTTCTATAGGTATCGGAATCTGATTTTCCTTTATAGCTTTTGTTTGCTCTGTATGAAATTAGTTGATTTGCGTTGTCTTTTCAATTTGCCTCTATTAGTTATCACAGTCCCAAGTTTGTAAAGTAAGTTCCAAGTTGATTCAAGGAGAATGTGATTGACTGTGTGGCTACAGAAGCAGATGTGTGGGCCTGTTGAGATTTTGTGGATTGTCTTCCAAAGGCTCTTTTTCATCAAGGTATAACAAGAGCCCTGTAATGGGGTTCTATAATACTGAACTTGTTGACTAAATTGAAGGGAAAGGATGTGGTCCAAGTAGAACTTCGTAATGTATTGGAAGGCCTTGCAAGTTCTTTATGTTGTAGTTCCTTTCTCCTTGCTTAAGGACCTATAATCAGTTTAAGCAATTACCCGGAATATTACTAATGAGACCTAATAGCATCTGAAAGATTTTGTGATGAACTAAAACATCTAGTCATGTGATTGAAACAAATGATTAGCTTTTTGCCAATTGATAGCTGTAAAAAAGAAAGCAAAAGCCCACTTACCTCCTCTGTATATGCTTTGCTGCTACTGCCGCCGTCTCCACATTAAAGTCTGTAAGTAATTTGTAGAATTTCTTTTTAGTTTGTAGATCCTCTTGCATTATGCTACCTTGATTTAACTGATAGCAGTGGGGTGTAGTTTGATGCACCTTCCTGGTCTGACCTACTAGTTAGTGGCAACACCTATCAAGCTATGATGCCCTGCAGCTGGTATGTTTTGAGAATTTGTATCTCTACCAGAGGGTCCCATTTTACTGGGAGTTCATGTCTCTGTCTGGGGGCTACTGATCTGTGGGGAGACTGGGCTTTTACTTGAGACTTCAATTTTTTGGAAAGGCATTCACCGTCCCTAGAAGACAGATACCATGTTCCTCCACAATGCCTCTCTGTGGATAAAGTGTTTTGGATAAGAGCGTCATTGTAAAGGAATGTAAAAGGAAACAAATGTCCCAAAACAACTATTCCACATGTTCAAAACAGGCATTAACCTCTAATTATATTGAAAGTAAGCACATGAAGGGCACTTGCACCACTTCCACACTCTAGCACTGATTTACTCTTTGAATCAATTCTACTTCTAGACTGAGATACGGATTCCCAAAAAATGCTTATGAAGTTCATTGTCTTGATTACCCTGTATGTGGAAGTCATAGGAAGGGGTTTTGCAGTGCCACAAAACTGCACACTAGGGCAGCGGCATTGACTCCTCATGATTTGGTGCTATCAAGAAGGAGCAAGAACTCCCCTCAAAATGGTAACCTCTAGGAAGGTCATGAATGCCACATGAATTAGTGGTTTCAGGTAGAGGTGTAGATTCCCCAAAATGGCACCAAACCTCAAAATGAGACATCCACCAAATCGGTTTCAACTCAGGGAGGGAGTCTAATTCCATATTCTGCAGGATTAGTGTGACATCCCTTGGGACTGGAGTAACCACCTCTCAAAATGTCTATCACTTCATTTGTGGGAAAATATACAGTCCTGTAAATGACATTTGCTTAGATCTTACTGCTTAGCATTTTGGCATCTATTCATTATAGAACAAAAATGTGTGTACATCTCAAGAGTGGGTTGGTGGCCATTTCCCATATAGAGACTGGGAATTATTGATATGCAACTGATTACATCATTGAGTTTGTTTTGTAACATTTGAGCAATTAGATCTACAATATATTTTATTTTAAAATGGTACTCGTGACTCTGTGTAGCAAAAATGATCTTCCAAGTTCACAGTCAGTGCTGCTTCACGGCCTTGAGCAAGTTAACGGCCATCAAATGTGTCAAACGAAAGCAAAGAAACATATGCAAATTTCAGTTTCTTTCGAATCGTGCTTTACATCAGTGAGTCACAGATGCTCTGCTGAACAGCACCTACTTTATGTTTTTCTAAACATTAGAAATTCTGTGGAAGCTAGCAATTGAGGGTATGCAACATCTTCAAATAAAACCATTCGTTTTGCACTGAAAAAATTCATTAATTTACCAGCATTTTGTTATTGTGACATCTTAGAGGGAATAAGGCACCTTTATTTGTATTCAGCTCCATGGTTAGCTTTAAGCAGTAATGGTGTGCCACTTTTAATTACAGTGCTCTGCTCTGTTAGCCTTGCACATACATATGCATGGAATGTGGAAAAAGGCAAAAAAATGTAAATTGCTAAAAGCGTCGCACATTTTCAAAAGTGCGCATGGAAAACGTGAAGCCTCGCTATCTCTTCTAACGTGGACACTGAGTACTGAATCATATGGCACCTACAAAAATCCACTTTGCTAAAATTGCCTTCAGCAGTGAGTCATATTTTATGAGAAATTGCACTCAAAGATGAATTTATTGGAAATAATCACGTATAAGACAACTGGGTTGCATTAGGATATGTCATTCTGACTACAGGCACGAAATAACACCAACATTTTATATTGTACTCAATAATCAAACGCAGCTCTATGGACCTCTGTAAAAATTATGGGGCATATTCACAAGAACGTGCGATAAACATCGCCAAAATAGGTTAACGCAAGTTCACATATCGCCGTCCATCGCGGGAAAATAACCCTGTGTCAACGTGGCATTCCCAACACGGCGGTAACATGCGATAGTGTCTTGATAACGCGGAAAATGACCGCGATGAACCCACCTGGACGGCGATAAAAATCCAACGGCGAACGTGAAAAAAGGTGCGATGGGCCCAATCGCGATAGGACAATCAGCGAAAAGCAGCGCCAGGCCTGCAAATCACACACGTCAGGCGGGAAAAATCACCATAAAAGCAGAAAAATAACAAACAAACTAAAACCCGAACCACAGCGAGACACAATGGAGGCAGCCGGGGCAGGCACAGAGGACAGCCAGAACCCCACAAGCTCCACGGAGGACCAGCCTGGGACCCCGGGGACAGGGAAGGGCAGTGACGAGAAGAAGAGGAAGACGAAGTTCAGTCCGCAGGAAAACAGGATCCTGATCACGGATGTGATAGAACACCATCAACAACTGTTCGTCACCTCCACTGTGTCATTGGCAACAAAAAATGCAAAATGGCAGTCCATCGTGGACAAGGTGAATGCAGTCGGAGTGCTGAGGAGGACAATGGACGAGGTCAAGAGGCGCTGGAATGATGTGAAGCACAAGACCAAGCAGAAACTCGCCAACAACCAGAAGGCAGCAATGCAGACTGGAGGTGGGAGTCCAGCGCCACAGGAGGAGCTGGATGAGATGGAGGAAATGGTGTCCACAGTCATCAGTGGGGAGACGGTGGCAAGAGTTGGGGGACCGGACACCACTCAACATGACCCGACACAACAGCAACAGGGTGAGTACCCACCAGGGACTGGGGGGACGGGGGAGATGGGCACAATGGCACACATGCACAATCAAGCGGAGCACAGTGCACACCTACAATGACTCTGGATCATGTCCCTGATCCCCTTGGCACACTGCAGCACACATAGCAACAGCACGTAGGCCCCCGTCGACTATGTGCCCAGAGGAGGCCCGCCCACACATCACTCATCTCACAACCAACCCATGCACATGTGCTGAACCCAGCAAAGCTGCGGGTCCGTGAGCCACACTGACAATGCAAGTGACACTGCATAACGATTAGCATGGCTGCAGTCCGATCATAATGACATGGTGCACGCCACCACACTGAGGTGGCTGAGTGTGGACCACATCCGTAAAGGAGCAGGTCACACTCTGACACATCCACCTGCACAAACAACCCCTGACCTCAACAACACACCTGCGGACAATCCATGCCCCACAGCCCCAAACCCCACCAAGAGCCCAATTCACCCAAAAATGCAACATCTCAGCACTGTAGAAGCACAGAAGTCAAGGCACACCGCCTGAAAGGGAGGGCCAGCCACATCAGAGCTGCAGGGGCGACTCACCCAAAATGCGGCACACACACATGATATGCAGTGCACATCAACACTGAAAACAATGTGGTATGAACTGCAACACGTTCACAACAGAACAGAGCACCCAAGTGGTGCCGCTTGTGTGTAGAAACTGGCCAATCACATTTTGCATAGCAGGGAAACATGGGATGAAAATGTAAGAGTACAAACACACATCTGTGATGATGTCGGAATGTCCACTGTCCCGCATCAATTAGGCAGCTCCTCCCAAACAGTAACAATGTACATTGTCATGCAGTCTTTATGTAAATGTGTACAATCCGTCAACATACATGTGTACACAATGTAAAACTGCATCTACCCTTCACATTGCAGAGGGAGAACCAACACCTCCTGCAGAGCAGACCCAACCTCTCTTCACTGATGATGAAGAGGACCACACCACCATCGACCCCGACGCCCTCCAACAGCTCATGGATGCCCTCAGGACCCCACGCCCAGGATCAGGGCAGCCCAGCTGCATTGAGGAAACCCCACCCCTTGCACAGACCACACAGCAGGAGGCACCTACCACCACGGCTGACTCCGAGGACCCCCACGACCAACACATGGCCTTCCAATGCCGTGTGTTGGAGTGCCAGGAGAAGGTGGCTGATCAGGTGCGGGTGGGGTTCGACCGCATGGCAGGCAGACTTGATGCCATACATGGGTGTCTAATTCCCATCAGGGACCACTTTCAGTCCCTAACGGACACCCACAGTCCGCTCCATGCTCTCCAGCGATCCATGGCTGACATCGCTGGAGTCATGATACTGAGACAAGAACAACTGTCCAGTCAGAGTGGCTCCAGCGAGGTCTGCCGGGAGTTGGGACAGATGCGTGGGCTCATGGAGACCATGGTGCAGATGACGGCGGACAGGATGTCTGCCATTGCTGCACACCAGCGGGATGTGGCTGGGGCCTTCAATACCCTGCAGCACATCGTCATGGCATTGCTGCCTCAAGGCCTTGCTCAGATGGGTGCTGCTGCAGCTTCTACATCCACATCTTCGCCCCCTGTTGTCTCAGTGCCTCACAGTGCGGCAGGCAAGCCACCACCACCCACGTGTGAGGCACATGTGCCATCAGAGGACGAAGATGTGGAAGAACCAACCTTACTGGTAAGGAGGAGGCAGTAGCATCCATCTCCGCCATATGGCCTCTTTCTGCTTGGTTCTGCCCTTTGCATCATCACCTTCCACTGTCCCCCGATACACTCTACGACACTCACCTTGGCCTCGACATGGACTGCCATGTTCCGTTTGGTTACCAATGACACAGCGATCGGACTGCAGACTGAACTCTTCCTCTTCCGATGTACTTGTCATTCCCTGTGGGTCTCTTGCTAGCCCTCCACGGGCCAATAATGTGAAGTGGGGTTTGCATGGCCCTGTACTGCTCCAGCTGCAACACTCCACTGGATGTGTAATAAACATTCAGAATCTCACAGATGTGTCATGCCTTTGATCATTCACGTATGTGCGTATGGTTGAATGTAGGGTGGGAGATTTCCCCTAACGTCCATGTTGCTCATGTCGTGGAACTTGTGTGACAGGGTGCAACAGTGCCGATTACGGTCCGGGTGGCGTAATCACTACAACAGGGACACACGCATCAGTAACTTCCATGTCCAGCCCAGAACTGGAGCACGCCCAGGGCCCCGGGTTCATTGTTCCCTCCCCTACGCTGGCCTACCATACGCCAGGCCAGTCCACTCCACTTACGCATACAGGGGGAGATGACAACGCTAAGTGTCCCAGGTCATCCCTGTAGTGATCTGCTGATCACTGGTCTAGTCGTCAGCATGCCACAGCCACTCCGTGAGGGCTCGTTCAGACCCACAACAAACCCATCCAGCACAGGCGTCATAGGACATGTGACCCTGCCAATCAAAGGGGCCTAGCACGCCACATACCCCACTGCCAGTGTGGTAGTCCGGGGGGGAGTCCTGGGGGTGGTGGGGGTCCTGGGTGTGGTGGCGGTGGGTGTTGTGGCCCTCTTGGGGCGCCGAGCTGCATGATCAGTGGCTCCATGGCATCTGTTGGTCTTCTGGTGTGGCTGTGGGCTGGGCTCCCTTTTATGGTGCAGGTTGTCGTCCAACTTAACACCAGGTAGGAGCAGGTGTTAAATCCCTGCGGCTAACGCGCCTTATCGCATGTTTTTGATTCTTATCGCCGATCTGGCTGGTCGTTGGGAATGTTGCGTAGTGATGTTTCCGCGTTTTTTTGCACGGGAACGCCTACTCTGCATCTCATTAGCGTTAGTTGCCGATGTCATCCGTGGCGATGTTTTTTGAGGCTGCTATCGCAGGACAACTGGTGATATCGGCTGTTGGCACCAGCTTGTGAATGGTGCGATGAATTTATCGCCACTTTGGCTGCGATAAAGTGCCGCTAACTCCGCGATAGGTCCTTGAGAATATGCCCCCATGTCTTACTCTCCTCCGGATTGAGGACCTCGCAAAATTCATGCAATCTAGCCATACCGAGTTAATATATGGCTTATGACTCATTATCTAATCAATACTATCTGCAAGAACCACTAAACAAGGCCTTTAGACAGCATATTGCCTCGTGTTCTTTCCAAATAAATATTTTGTACGTTAATGGTCGAAATATCATAAAGAACCCCAGAAACATGGACTCTGTCATCACGCAAAAAAGCGAATTTGCATCTTCTATGTTGCTGCACTGAAGCAAAACTTTGACCAAAATAGGATCTTGAGGTACCGCGATGCTCTGATCCTTTGCTTAAAAATGGCAAACCTCTCAGAACTTTCCTGCTTGGTCAAATTGTTAAATCTTGTTTTGAATAAATTATCTTTTGTTGCCCTGTAGTTGAATGGTTGCCCATTGCCTTAACAACAATCTTCCTACCTGTAGACGGGTTAGGGGCGCACAGCTTCTACAGGCTCAAATCACTAACAGCGGACCCTGTGGGATGTTCACACAGGATAAGTGATACCGCAGGGTGACCACGAGCAGTCGTCCCTTCTTTATTTATCACCTCAGGCCGCGCCCGGCCCTCAGGATGCCTGCCGTGCTATAGTGTAGTGTGGAGGCCGGGTGGCACTCTACATCCCTTCCAACTTTTATTAATGGGAAACATTCAACATTTATTTGCTGCATACAAAGTCTCTGAGTCTCTGGCTTGACGCCAGGTTGGGACAAAGACAATACTTCTGGCTCCAACTGCCTGAACCCTGACTGCCGTCCAGCGTGGGGCCCATGATAGACTGTCCTGAGGCCCCTCCAGTGGTGTGCAGAATCCCCACATCTGTGGGGTTATTGTTTGCTACAACCCCAAAGTGGTGATCAAGCTCACATGCATCGTGGGTGACGTTGACTTCTTCCTCCTCCTGGTTCCAGCTCATGCCTCCCTCCGGTTGTTTAAACCAGGATACATTGTGGGTTACAGTGGCATGGCCCCCCTGGACGGTAACCATCATCCCTTGGATATCCATGACTTTCCGCACCTCCCTCTCGAATGATGTACGGAAATCCAGCTGGGGTGTCAATTTTGCATTATGACTAGGTCCCTCAGTGATAGGTCAGGAGCTGCTGCTCATTGGGCCAGACAGGCCTTGTCATTAGCAATTCTCCTCCTGGCTTGAGTGGCTGCTACATCCAGTGTGGTGCGCGTCCATGTAGGCCCGGTGGGGATGCAGTCCCTGGAGGCTCTCCACATCAGCAGATCTTTTGGTGCGCAGTTTGTCGTGCTATGTGGTTTTTGGCTGTATGATCACAAGAATCTGTGGATGCAATATTCCATGTCTTCACCTTTGTCCACACCTATCCATAGTTCCCTCTTCAGCATGCGCACGAAGCACTCCACCTCCCCTTTGGCTTGGGGACAGTGAGGGGGTCATTTTCCGGTGCTTGATGTTTAGTGATCGCAGGTAGTCCTTGAACTCTTGTTCTTGGAACGGGGCCCCATTGTCTCTCTTGATTTAATCTGGGCGCCCTAGCATGGCAAACACCTTTTCCAGGAGGGGGCTTTACTTGGGGAATGTCGTGAACTGTATGATCTCTACCACTGGGTACTTGGTGTGGCTGTCCACAATTATGACTGTGAGCCGCCCATTTGGGAAGCTCCCAAAATCCATACTGACTTGGGACCAGGGTTGCAGACAAGGCTCTTCCGTGGCTATGGGCCCTGGGGTTGTGTCTTCACCTGTAATTGCACAGGAATGGCAGCCCTGCATTTTGTCATTCATCAAAGTGTCCATGCCAGGGAACCACACTTTGTCTCTCAGCCTGGCTTTAGTTTTGATCACTCTTTGGTGGTCCGGATGGGCCAAGTCGACATCTCTGGCTTGAAGGTTCTGCGGTATTACAATTTCCCTTCTCCTGAGTGTCAGGCCTTCCCCGCTGATGCTCAGTTCATTTCTTACACGGCAGAGCTGGCTCATTGTTTTCTGGGCAACTTCTTCCAGTGACTTGGATCATTCCAGGAAGTTGGGCCATTGCTTCCTTTGGAGAGCTTCTTTTGCTTTGCAAAGGCTCGGGTCGACCAAGGTTGTTTTTGCAATCTCAGCGAGCGACAGTGCCTGTGGACATGCTTCCTGTACCACCATCCTTACAAAATTCTCTGCTTCTTCATCTTCCTCCACCACTTCCAGGCGCAGCTCCCCTTGCAGATATTTTGACAAGTAGTCTGCCAGGTTGTTTACTCCCGGATGGTAGGTTACATCAAATTGGTAAGGTTAAAGCTGTACTGCCCATCGCTCAATGCGAGGTGGGGCATGTCGGGATGTCCCTGCTAACAGGGCATCAGGGGCTTATGGTCAGTGATGACCTGGAACTGCTGCCAACAGAGGTATAGGTGGAAGTGGTGAGAGGCCCACCTGATGGCCAGTGCCTCACGCTCAATTTTTGCGCACCTAGTCTCTGTATCAGACAGTGCTCTGCTGGCATGTGCAATCGGGACACAGCATCCTTCCCTCTTCTCATGTACCACCACAGCTCCTAGTTCCACTGGATTTGCGTATACCACCAACTCCGTTCTGCACTGGGGCTGAAGTAGGCCATGGTTGGATCCCCCCTTTTTCTAGGAGGAATGCCAAATCATCACGTGTCCCACTCCCACTTTGGGTCGGCTCTTGTCATTGTCTCAGTTCGGGTTGCTAGGTTTGGGATGAACCTCCTGCAATAGGTGGCCATGCCCAGGAAGCTACACACTTTGGTGGCATTTCATGGGAAAGATGCTGATCTTATCGCCTCCACCTTCTTCAGGTTGACTCGCAGCCCTTCCAATGAGATGTACCCGAAGAATTCAATCAACTCCTCGTTTAGCGAGCATTTGTTGAGACGGAGCATCAATTTGCAATCAGTAATTGGAGGGTGGCTTGGAGTCTTGCGTGGTGCTCCTCAAGGGTATTGGGGAATATCACAATGTTGTCACTGATATTCAGGGCACCCACCAGACCAGAGAAAGTTTGTGGATGGTATTCTGAAACACCTCGGCTGCTGACAAGATCTCGAAGTTCAACTTCTGATACAAGGGGAGGCCCACATGGGTAGAGAAGGTTGCGATATACCAACTGGCTGGCTCATGCTCCAGCTGGTGGTAGCCAGCATTTAAGTCCAATTTAGAGAATCACTGAGCTCCATTTAAATCCACTATGATATGGGAGAGGTCCAAGGAAACCATGAGCAGGAAAGTAACATACAGTAAAAAAAAAAAGTAATGTGGGCCAATTTGATTTCTCCATATTACAGATCTACGATTCCTGTCATTATATATGAAAAGACAATTATACACAATAAAGTCATTAATTTTAAAAACCTATATTATGCCCTTCTTACATATATATGATTCCTCCTTAATACCTTTAAGTTATCGGCTATTTATTTTATTCTAAAACTCGTTACGAGATGTGTTTCCTTCTCCCCTTCACGAAGGATCACAAATGCATGTCTTTTTTAAGTGTGAATAGTCCTGTGCAGATTGGATTTCTATACTTAGTTGGTTTAAAAGCCTTTTTAACAGTATTTCTGCAAATTTAGACAACCAAGTTTGCTATACTCAAGTCACAAAATTCTAGTTTCTTTTTTGCTAAAGTAAAAAAAATTGTGAAGTTTGCATTCATGATTATATTTGTTGGTCTAAAACAAACTACCAGAGCTTGTCTACAGGTTTGTACTCCTCAGTTATTAAATATCTTTTTAGATATCTCCTTCTTTCTTCCATCAATGCTGGGCATATGCAAACTAAGTGGATGATGTTTTCTTCCCCTGGTTACATAGTTGGCAGGGGATAGGATTTGAAGGTCGCAACCATGACATTGCATAAGTTGATCCTGGGAGATGGCCAAATCTCGCTTTAATAAATGTGTTTTTATTTTTGAAGACCAAGGTGTTTCTAGGTAAAGCTGCAATTTGGGAATCTTATACTCATTCAGAATTATCCATGTATGTGCTCTTTTTAAGAACAAGTCTTTGGGCCCGATTACGATGGCGGACGGAAAAGCCGTGCTCGCGGTAAAAAAACGCCTGCATGTACCGCGGCATTGCCGCCGGTCAGATTAGATGCAATGCACATAAAGTCCGACCGCGGCAGATGGAATACACAAAAGTCCATCTGTAATGGTCGGAAAAGCTGCAAATCCGACCTCGGCAGGCGGGGAAAGCTGTTCAATGGACTAAAAAGGCCGCATCTGCCTCAGAATGACCGCACAGCTAATTATGATGAGATAGCGGAGCTGGCGTAACGATCATTGCTGTTCTGGCCGCCGCGGTCGCGCTCAGGCAAAATGAATGGCGGTCGGAACAAACTTCACTACAATGCTCAAAGTGTGCCTGTACTCTCCGCGGCCCTCAATCACATCAGACACGTACCAATGATACAACACAAATGTATTTCTGAAATGAAAGCCATGGTCAGCATGGAAGATACACCTGGTGGTCATCACTCATGTGGACACACCCACATACCACAGTATAAAACCAACCCCTTCCTGGACCAGCATCCTTTGCAAAGCAGGTAATGATGCAGAGAGAGCTAGAGAGACAGGATACCATTTTGTCACACAGCACACAGCACAACATCACACCCACCCAACTCCACACACCACCACTTCTCATCCACACACCTGACACACCTCACACATCTTCATCACCAGCTTGCACCCTGCACCTTTCATTCATTTGCACCATGCCCAATCAAAAAATGCCCAAATTCTCTGACACAGAGTTGAAAGTGCTGGTAGACGAGATAATTAGGGTAGAACCACATTTGTATGGGAACCTGGTCCAACAGACCCCACTTGTGCGCAAAAATCAGATGTGGGCAAGGATCTACAACAAAGTCAATGCAGTAGGGACCACCCTACGCACACTGCATGACATCAAAAGGCGGTGGACCGACCTCAAGTCCCGGGTCAAGGCTCAGGCCCAGAGGAACCACGAGGCGGCCCAAAGAATGGTGGCGGCCCTCCCATTCCACCACTAACCTTCAATGAATGGGAGGAGAAGGTGCTTGCCATACTGCATCCAGAGAGTCTCACAGGAATCAAGGGGGGAGTGGAGGCTGGTAAGTACAAACAAAATGATCACATCCCACTGTAATGTACTGTTGTGTACAACACGTGAGCCTCAATTGCCAGACCAAATCAAACTCATGTAGAATGCACGCTTTCAATATGAATGTCTCACAAGGCTAGCAATTCCTTCCTCTGCTTCACCTCACAGGTAGGTAGTCAGCTCATGCACCCTGCCCTCCCTCCCAAACAGCATGGAGCACCCTCCCCATCCCAGAGCCATGTGGCAGCCATCACCGTCAACAGTGCTTCCTAAAAGGTAGGTAGCCATCTTTCTGGGAGGGGGTTGTTGAGACCTGACAGCAAGGCCACCTCTCCCACAAGGCCCTCTGTACTCCCTCCCAAACATCATGGAGCACCCTACCGACCCCAGAGCCATGTGGCAGCCATCACCGTCGACAGGGCCTCCTAACAGGTAGGTAGCCATCTTACTGGGGAGGGGGCTGTTGAGACCTGACAGCAAGACCACCACTCCCACAAGGCCCTCTGTACTCCCTCCCAAACAGCATGGAGCACCCTCCCCACCCCAAAGCCATGTGGCATCCATCACCCTACTCTGCTTCACTTAACAGGTAGGTAGTCAGCTCAAGCACCCTGGCCTCCCTCCCAAGCAGCATGGAGCTATATGACCGCCACATCCCGCACTTGTTATCCAACTCTGTAAAGCTCCATAAGTTGTAGCCAGTACACACACAGCTAATCCCATTGAGAGGTCACATTAATCACAGTGTCATTGATGAAGTCACATGCAACTGCAAAGCAAAACCCAAGAACACAATGGCCAAACTCCAATGTCCAAGTCCCATTGTCTCAAAGCATAAAGGCTCACATCAACACAACACATGCATGGAGACTCAGTCAAACATCACAAACCACAGGAGGTCAGTACAAAAGCACAACAGAAATCATGAAGTTGCGGCATAGTAGACAGATACTCATAGAAAAGTCACAAATATCCTAGCATCAACTGAAGTGGAAGAGCAACAAATTGGTACCAGAGGACATGTCCTTGGAAATACAATACCTGTACATATGAAATTGTTGCTTCAGCCATGTCACATCGCTAACGAGCAATGTATGTACCTCTACATCATGTTCGACTGCTGACAAACTGTTACGAATGCCAAGTAATGCCAATGTCAAAAGTCAGGTCATCTCAAATGAAATGTGCAAAACATGTTTTTTTCGGATGAGGAGGACCGACCTGGCCCCTCCGGCATGGCCAGGCAAGCTCAGTCCCAGAACCTCACTGTCCCCACCACTACCACCACCACCACCACTCTTACAACAACTGCAACAACAACGCTGACCCCTGCAACAACGACCTGTGTGGCAGCCACCTCCACCATCACCACCACTGCCTCCAACACTGTCCCTGTGGCAGTTGTTGCCAATACCACCAGGCAGCCTGGGGACACTGGGGACAGTGTGCGGCAGCAGCGACAGGCAACGCCACAGGTCTGTGTCTGCATGGCAGGTGGGAGGCAAACTGGGGGACAGTCACAGGAGGACAATGAGACTGAGGCCCTTGCTACCGTGGAAACTGTCCTTGGTGCATACCAGCAGAACCAGGGACAGATGGTCCAGGTCCTTGAAGAAATGTGTGAACTCCGCCTGCTGCAGAGGTCCATGGACACACGCTTGGGTTAATCTGCTGAGTACATGGGCCAGCTTGTCGGTGTTCTGAGGGACATGCATGCAGCTCAAATAGCTGCCCACAAACCCCATGGCCAGCCGGATGCTAGTCACAACACCTCAGCAGCGGCCACAGGGAGGGGTGAGTCACAACACAGCAAATCCTCAGACACCTCTGAGCTTGCAGCAGGTCACCCCACTGCCAAACGGCAGAGGGGACATCCGAAAAAGACCCCGGGGCGATCACGTGGAAAAGCACCGTGCCGTACCAGTTCTAGTAGCCACCGTTGATGTCACCAGTGTCCCACGAGCATTGACTTTGTTGTAGATCCGATCCCACATTGCCACAATGATGGGAGTGTTCTGTTGGAGTGTGGAATTCCACCATTGTGTGTACTACCCTAAGTATCCATGTACCAGCACTTTCAACTTCACCACTCACCTGTCACTCATGTTGAAATAAACACAATTCACACCCCTATTCCTTTGTGTCAGTAACATGTTTATCATAGTAAGTAGCATGTTAACTTACATTGCAATGTATCACAAGATTTCAAAGCGACAATCCATTGAGAGAGCGGAGGAACCTAGTACGACACAAGAAAATAACAGTGAGTTGACATATGATGGCATGACAGCTAAAGCACACCACTAGGCAACACTGTACAAAATGCATTCCAGATAACACTGGCCAACACCATCAACATGGACAGAAGGGGGATGGGAGGACACTACTTCACCTCCCAGCACAGTTCACCCCTTAGCATCCTGGTAAAAGCACTTCAGTTTAAATGCTTACTTAAATTTCCGTTGAAGTGTTTCACCAAGGTTGTTGCAGGTTAGTGATGTGAATCTCTAGTCACATGTGTTCCTGGATATTTTCCTCCTAGTAGAGCTAAAAAATGAAATTCTGTGTTTGCTGAGAAAGCTGCCACAATCGTCTCAGGTCTCTGTACCTCTCCCTGACCAACTTTGGTGAAACACTTCAGCTACATTTCAAGTAAGCATTTGAACTGAACTGCATTTACCAGGATGCTAAGGGGTGAACTGTGCTGGGAGGTGAAGCAGTGTCCTCCCATCCCCCTACTACCATCAACATGGACATGATGTAAGTTGTAAAACTCACACAGCGCTGCACAATGTAACCCTTAGCAGTGTGACAACAAGAGCCAGCATCCAAACACATCCTGTTAAATGGCCGTTGGGGACATTGTCGCTTTCACTAACTCAAGTACAGTTACACGGGGCTTGTAATGTATCATGCAAGATTTTTGCATGTTTTAAAAAAGGAACACCAGGGCCTGCCAACATTCCCACGCTAAATCTCCTTTTTAACGGAAGTTATCTTATCCTGAATAACCACAACCGCTGTGGTTTACGGGCAGGCGTCCCGTATATAGTAATAGTTTCACAATGTGTAACTTGCTGTAGCGATGTTCTTTTTACTCCCCCATATGGGATTGTAGATAGTTAGTTATGGCCTCACATTCCCACTATGAAAGCAGACTTCAATGAGTTAAGCAGGCTCAAAGCGCTTTTGTTTCAACAAGAAGTCGCTCTCACATCAGCCCATGAGACCTTCGAATTGCAGGTGGCTCGAACGTCCAGTGAGATTCAGTCACTGTTAAACACGACTCTCCCACTTCATTTTGGGTAACTGATACACCAAATATTAACAGTCTGATACTGAAGTCCTTGCACATATTTCATTAACTTGTGGGCTATGGCCTTGTTACTTCATTTCAGACTACTTTTGGAGTACTACCAGGTGTCATTCATTCAATTTTTCAAGTGCATTTGGCAGTTTACCATCACTCCTTTTGCTGTTCTGCAGAGTGCTGGTTCTCCTACTGCTCTTACGCAATGGCTGCCCGTCCTGTGGTCCAGGCCAATCCCGGTCAGTTGCAACTGTACCGTGAACTAATGCAGCTTATTTTTGGATGTTTGCCATTAGCTGTGCTTCGCATCAGTTATAGGCTAACCTTCCGCTATGCCTATTTCACCTGCGTGCAACCTGTGTTGCGACCCTTGACCTCTGGGTAGGTCGCCCCCCCATCCGCACAGCGCCACCTGTGCGTCCAGCTCCCTGCTGATGATCTGAGGCCCTCCTCCACCCGCAGGCTACCACCAGCGCCTCATCCCTGGTGGCCAGTGGTAGGCCGTAGGTAGGTTCCTGTCGTTGTGAGCATCACTGTTACTGTCTTTCCCCTCGATATTTGCGCCCCCACTGTTTTGCCCTTCCGTTCTGTGCCCCCATTGCTGTGTCTGTTTTCGTTCTGTGCCCCCACTGTTTTTCCACTGTTTTTGCCCTTCCGTTCTGTGCCCCCACTGCTGTGACTGTTTTCGTTCTGTGCCCCCACTGCTTTTCCACTGTTTTTGCCCTTCCATTCTGTGCCCCCACTGCTGTGCACTGTTTTTCGTTCTGTGCCCCGCTGTGCCCCTTTTGATTTCTGTACCCCTTTGCCCTCCCGTTTCCCGCCGCTGTGTCCCCTGCGGCCCGGCCCCCCTCGCTGACCACTCGCTGCCCCTGCCTCCCGCCTCCCAGCTGCTCCTACCTCCCACCTCCCCATATATGGACGACTGCGCCAACACCCTAGCCCCGCTGAAAAAACCAACCTACAAAGACACCAGCAAGAGAGCCAGCTGGTTCACCCCGGAACTCCTAGCATCCAAGCGCACCTGCCGGAAACTGGAGAACAAATGGCACAGCGAGAAGACGCCGGACAGCCGCGCTGCCCACAAAGACGCCATCCGCAACCACCATCACCTCATCAGGTCCGCCAAGAGGACCTCCTTCAAAGACCGCCTCGACAACAACGCACACAACAGCAAGGAGCTCTTCAGCATCGTGAAGGAACTCTCCAACCCCAGCTCCAACGCCAATGACATCCCGCTGTCGCAAGCCCTGTGTGATTCCCTCGCCACCTTCTTCCACCGCAAGATCACCGACATCCACGACAGGTTCGACTCCCGGACGACCCCAACAGGCCCGACACATCAGACCCACCGCACCCCATCGACCATGACCCCCTGACAGCCTGGGTCAACGTGAACACCGAGGACACAATCAAGACCATGGGCACAATCCACTCCGGCTCCCCATCAGACCCTTTTCCACACCACATCTTCAACAAAGCCGGCAGCTCCATCGCACCCCACCTGCGCAACGTCGTCAACCTCTCCTTCGAGACCGCGACCTTCCCAGAGAGCTGGAAACACGCAGAGATCAACGCCCTACTCAAAAAACCCAAGGCGACCTCAAGAACTTCCGGCCCATCTCCCTGCTTCCATTCCCAGCTAAGGTCATCGAGAAGATCGTCAACAGACAGCTCACCCGCTACCTCGAAGATAACAGCATCCTGGACCCCCCCCAGTCAGGATTCCACAGCAACCACAGCACCGAGACCGCTCTCATCGCCGCCACAGACGGCATCAGGATCCTGCTGGACAACGGCGAGACGGCGGCCCTCATCCTCCTGGACCTCTCTGCCGCCTTCGACACTGTCTGCCACCACGCACTTCGGATCCCCGCCTCCATGACGCAGGGATCCGAGACAAGGCCCTGCATTGGACCACCTCCTTCCTTTCCGGCAGAACCCAGAGCGTCCGCCTCCCCCCATTCCGATCCGAAGCCTCCGAGATCATCTGCGGCGTACCCCAGGGATCTTCCCTCAGCCCGACACTGTTCAACATCTACATGGCTCCACTCGCACGCATCGCCCGACAGCACGACCTCAACATAATCTCCTATGCCGACGACACTCAACTGATCCTCTCCCTCACCAAGGACCCCCTCACCGCCAAATCCAACCTCCACGAAGGAATAAAAGCCGTCGCCGACTGGATGAAGTGCAGCCGACTTAAGCTGAACACAGACAAGACGGAGATCCTCATCCTCGGCTCCAACCCATCAGCCTGGGACGACTCCTGGTGGCCCTCGTCACTAGGGGCACCCCCGACACCAACCGACCACGCACGCAACCTGGAAGTCATCCTCGACTCAACGCTCACCATGACCAAGCAAGTCAATGCAGTCTCCTCCTCCTGCTTCAACACCCTCCGCATGCTCCGCAAGATCTACAGGTGGATCCCGACAGACACGAGAAGAACAGTCACCCAGGCCCTCGTCAGCAGCAGACTCGACTACGGAAACGCCCTCTACGCAGGAGCCCCGACCAAGCTCATCAAACGACTGCAAAGAATCCAAAACGCCTCTGCACGCCTGATCCTCGACATTCCACGCCACAGCCACATCACCCCCCACCTGAAAAACCTGCACTGGCTCCCCGTCGACAAGAGAATCTCCTTCAAACTCCTGATCCATGCACACAAGGCACTCCACAAAACCGGCTCAGACTACCTCAACAGTCGACTCTCCTTCTACGTTCCCAACCATCAGCTCCGCTCCGCCGACCTCTCCCTGGCCACCGTCCCGCACATCTGGAGAACCACCACCGGAGGCAGATCCTTCTCTCACCGCGCCGCCAAGATCTGGAACACCCTTCCCCTCAACCTACGACAGACCCAAGACCTGCTGACCTTCAGGAGACGACTCAAGACCTGGCTATTCGACCAGTAGTGGCAACACCCCCCCTCCTCTCCCTCAGCGCCTTGAGACCCTCGCGGGTAAGTAGTGCGCTTTACAAATCTTGTGATTGATTGATTGATTGTGTTCTATTGTCCCCGATGCCCCTTTCAATGAGCCATGGATGTCTGCCTTTCCAACACATCTCTTGCTGATCTGGATTATGACCTGTGGGTGAGTCCTTTGCTGGCCCATGACCAGGACTATTCCGGTGCTAGCCATTTATGGGATGCCTTACAATGTGGCTGATGGGCTGCCAGCTGGGCCTGTGCGTTTGCACATCATCTCCTGTGCCATACCTACATCGAACCTCTTCCAGGTTGCCCTGAAATGCTCCTTTCATCCACGGGGTGCAAGGAGCACATCTGTTCCTTCATACTACTGGATTGGATGGCGGTCCCTTTTGCTGAAGCTGATTCTGATCGTCTTTTGGAACTGCTTGCCTTCAAAGTTGCAAGTGCTTTCTTGGATTCGTAACTACTTACCAGCATCCGCAACTGTTTGGAACTAATTCAATATTGTTTTACCTTTTCTTGCCTCCTTCAGAAATTTCCTTTGATTTATCTCAAACTTTGGCCCTGTCTGCATTCGCTTTGACTCTGCTTACCTTTGAGGTCTGTTTCGCTTGGTACCACAGACCTGAGCAAGGGAAGGCTGTTAAATGGCCGTTGTGGACATTGTCGCCTATTATGAGCCCGGCTTTCATTATGCAGCTTTAGCGCATGTTAATACATGGCTTTGTTGTTTTGCAAGTAGCTTGATTTATGTCTTTCACATGAGAACTGTCCGCAGAGCTTGTTCTCTGCGCGGTCCTGGAGTACAGTCTGAACATCATGTCCAAGGTCATAAAACAATGTCCCTTGTTATTCTGTTCTGGTCCTAGCACCCAGACTCAACAAACTCTTGCAGCTGCTAGAGCCCACGGGTGCCTTTTTGATATTATGGGGAGGCGGGCTAGGTGCCCCACACCTGGAGAGGGATTCTTCCAGAGAGAAGAGCGACACAGCACATGTGATGTACATTTCACCATCTATACGCTGAGGAATGGGGTCTGCTGACAAAGCCCAGAGATCCTGGGATACATAATAAAACTTCTTCTACCAAGGGGAGAGGGGATAGGCTTGTAGGTCTTCCTCCTGAGGGCTTATTAATATGACATCTCCCTTCATGATATATGGACATGTTTCTATGCAGACTGTTTTTGTATTATGCATTATTCTGCTTGTTGTGGCACGTATACTGCATGTTAGGACACGTTAGTTGAAATAAACATTTGAAAACGTTTCTTGTCTTCAACTGATCTTATTGTGGACAAGTATAAGAGTGAGGGCGACAGAGTATGTCTTGTTACCGCGATTCCTGAGAGATCTGGGAGTGTTGTGTACTGGGGTGTATAAGCGCTTGTTTCACTGTCAGTGAGTAGGAGAGCTAGTGAAGCACTACATCTATTCGGTCCTGTGCTTATGGGTACTCAGGTGGTAGGATGACTCAGTCCCTGCCTGCCCAAGTCCTACAATCCTGCGCATAGTTCTGTCTGTGGGCAGAATCCCTGCAACAATCCTCCAAGTTTGGGAGACAACAGCAAAGCGCACAGACACAGTCATAGTTGCTCAATGCTAACTTACACTCAATGGAAGTAGTTGGCGATGAGCTGTTCACGCAGGTCAAGACCTTCTTCCTCACCACTATCATCGTCACTGGGCATTCATGGGTTTCCAGCGGGGGACTCCTGCTGCTCATCATCGTCCTGAATCAAGGGTATCTCGTTGCGCAAGGCCAGGTTGTGTAGCATGCAGCAGGCAACTATGATCTGACACACTTTCTGGGGTGAGTAGAGAAGTGCACCACCACTCTTGTCCAGACACCTGAATCTAGACTTTAGAAGTCCAAAAGTGCGCTCCACCACAAGACGTGTCCTCCCATGGGCATCATTGAAGTAGACTTCCCTAGGCGTAGTTGGATTCCTCAGTGGGGTCAGCAACCACGGACGATTGGTATACCCTGAGTCACCTATTTGTGAGAAACACAGACCAACAATGTAACAGTAATATGTGAGGAGAGCAGCATGTCACACATACAACACACTCATTGACACAACCCACTCACCAACAAGCCAGGCATGCTCTGGATGAAGAATTGCCATCAATTGTGGTATGCTGCTGTTCGGCAGAACGTATGAGTCATGTGCCGAACCTGAATACTTTGCACAGACGTGTGATATGATCCTATCTGCTTGGCATACCACTTGCATATTAATGGAGTGGTGATGTTTGCGGTTACGATAGATGTGTTCACGTGCCTGTGGTGGAACTAGGCCAATGTGGGTACCGTCAATGGCTCCCACAACATTTGGGATGCGTCCAAGATCATAAAAATCCCCCTTCACAGATGCCAATTCATTTCTCCTTGGAAAGTGTATATAGCTGCCCTTGTAGGTCATCAATGCAGACAGGACATCATGCAACAGCATGCTGAACATAGGCTGTGACATCCCACCGGCGCTGGCCACGGTGTACTGGAAAGACCCAGTGGCAAAGTAATGCAGTGCAGCCATCACTTTTACTGTAGCAGACAATGCAGCCGGATAAGTTCTGTTGGGCTTCAAATGGAGCTCCAATTGAGCACATAGCTCCCGCAGTGTAAGGCGATCCAGACGGAATTTCTTTATGATTTCTATGTCCTCTACCTTTGCCAGGTCTGGGACAGGGCGATAGATAGGTGGTCTCCTCCTACGTACTCTGGCAGGGGACACATGCAAAAAATGAGTAAAAGATGAGATGTGGGAAACAGCTTAACCAAAGACTCACACAACCACAACATTGACAGGACTCTTGAACACGTGAAATGCACAAGTGACATGCCTACAGACCTTGATTTTCTTCACTCAATCGACATACTAACTACTACAACATCAAAATAAGTCGATGTGTATGACATATGGTACACTGCTACTTCAAAGTGTGAGCAGCCCTGTGGGTAGATGGCACAGCACATGTGGTTAACAGCATCAATGCTGATTTGCATGTATCTGTTGTCACTGCACGGCCTCAAGCTTCAGTCCCACAATACACAACAACATTACGAAATGAGGCCAGTGAGTGTCAGCTGGACAACAATACATGAATATGCAGCACAGTGGACAGACAAATATGAACATTATGGGGTCAGTCCATCATGACTGTGTGAGGATTTTGTGTGACAGACATTGCCATATTCACCAAATGATGCACAATTACACATGGATTGTGTATACATGCACACATGGCTGAAAATGACTGATGATGTCGACCAGAGCGATGTTTGTTTGTAACACATGTGCACTCCTCTGACGTGTGTGAAAACATATGCAGGCAATGGCAGCTAGGCACACTGTATGCCACAGCAGTACATGTGTTGAAAGTGCTAGAGCTTACAAGTATGTCTGATTTCCGTACAATGGACACCTCTAAATGTCAGCCAACATCACTGGCCCTTCATAAGACAACCCATGGCCGAGAAATCGACAGTCAAATAGCAAAGGATATTCAAACAGTGTTCACAGATTGAATGTTTCAATATACAACATTAGTACAGTGCGAGAGGCCTTTGTCCTTTTTGACTCCTTAACTCATTTCATTCCATGCTGGCCACAAGACATGACAATGAATGTTATTTCACAATCCTTTTCTTGGACATACCATGTGTGTGAAGACTTAACTCAAAGGTCACACTCTATAATACCTTAACAGGGTGCACAAATCACTTTAGGCAAATGTGTTGGGATGAGTGATTCAATTAGCAAAGCGAGAATGGAATTGCAAAATGTGTTTACAGGCACGGTAGCTGGCATCCACAGCGGTAACACGCATTGGTCCCAATTGAATGATGTAGGATTGCGGTCGCAGCTTCCTGACCTCCGCGGTGCGTCACCGCTTATGAGAAATAGCCAGCAGCCAATGAGAACCACCAGCGGCTTACATTTTTGAAACTCGCGGTAGGCGTGCTCCGCCACTGCGGGCCCGGCATTGGCTTCAATTGAATGATGCAGGATTGCGGTCGCAGCTTCCTGACCCGCATCCTGGCAGTGACACAGCCAGAGCTGGATGGACACCTGAGGGCCCAGCAGCAGCAAGTTGGGGGTGAGTATAGTACAAAGTGTGATGTAGCGCATGAAACACTGCACGAATCCCAGCCCAGAGCAAGGCAGTAACCTATGAGTTGTCTCTAGTGTGGTGTAATTGCCTATCAGTTGACTCAGTGGTGAGTGCAAATATTCTGCGCCTGAACAACGTCTGGATTGTCAAGTGGGCAGGTAACATCAGCATTAGTGTCAGTCTCTGTGGCATCAACTGGAAGTCAACATCAGTGAGCATCATGCCAGGGTGATTTTCGAGATTGATGTTGTGCATTTCCATGTAATGATATATCTGCAGATTGCTTACCAATGCTCAACACTAGTTGTGTTGCAGTACCTAAATTAGTGGATGTAAGGATGTCATGTCACTTAACAATAGTTTCCTTTAACTTACTGTGTGTGGGGTTCTAGCACCTCAAACTTCCAGTGTGACACACACAGTGAATTCAGATGTGTAGCTCTCTTAGCTGACGGCATGTAGATGTGCCTGCAGACAATAGGATGTGATGTTGAGATGCCAAACACATGCCTAGCAAATTGGCAGTATGTACTCAACATAGAGCATGACTGTCCAATAAGCATGTTAACATGCATCAGCTGATCATAGAAATAATTTGACTTATGCAGACAGTACATGGAGAGTCAAATGTGTGCCTTGAGTTCAAGCATTTCGGTTAGTATTGCCTAACATGTTTGTGATCCGGCCACTTCACTGAACAGTGTCTCTGTCTCCTACAGAATCTACCGAGGTCAGAGAAGGAGAGGGGCCCGAAACCATTGGTGAAGCTACTGGCATCACTGCTCCCCGAAAGTATAGCGACACTGAGGGGACCAGCGCATCGGAGGGGGACAGGAGTGCCCTTGAGGAGTCAGCTCCAGAAACGCCTACCTCCACTTCCTCATACTCCAGCGGTGACTCCTCGGTGTTGTCGGGCAAAGGCGGATCGACCTCTGCTTCATCATCCACCACACCCCGTCCTGTGTCCACCCTCCCTGATGCTCCCCCAACTGGTATCCGGGCCCGCTGCCCTAAGAAAGGGAGGGTATCTTTCCCCCAGGCACCGCTGCCCCAGCCCCTGTGTCCCCTGCTGCCCTCAGTGTGGAGGCCATTGACATCTTGCGGAAGGTGTCTGTGGGGCAGACTTTGCTCCTGAATGTCCTCCACGATCATGGCAACAACTTGTCACAGGTTGTTGCATTCATGGAGGGCATTCTTTCTGACGTCGGTGGTCTGCACAGGACTGTCCAGTCACTTGGCCTCCACACTGACGGCAGCCATCCTGCAGTCACAGGGTCACAGTTCGGCTCCTGTCCCTTCCGTAACCACCCTGCCAGTGACCCCACCTGACCAGAGAACACACACACCAGAGCACTCAGGCACCAAGTCATCCCCACGCAGCACACTACAACAGCAGTCCAAGCGACAAAGACACAATACATCATCCCCAAGGCACACAAGGAGCACACATGTCAGCCCCACCACAAGCACATCACAGGACACAGAGAAGCCGAAACACAAAAAACATGCATCCACATTGCAGACCTCACATTCCTCACTCTCAAAGAGCCCTCCAAGATCCAAAGCTGATCCTGAATCAGCACAGCAAGTTGCCCTGCCTGCCGTGGGCCTGTTGCCTGCCACAACTGCCCCCCCCAGTTCAGAGGGCTGTTGTGCCCATGACTTCCACTCCCACCCACTCACCTCCTAGGAAGCATGGACAGAGAAGCAGTGAGGTAGTGGTAGCACCAAAACACAGGAGGCAGGGTAAAATCCCTCCTCCCCCCAAGTGTACAACCACATCCGAAGGTTTTCCAGAAAGGATCCACGAGCACCTGCTCCACTTTCTGGGAAAAAGGAAGCTGTTGTGGCCACCTCACCTATCCCTTGGCCCAAGACACTTGGGGGCTTTTGTATCCCCAAGCAAGTGAGGCCCAGCCCTCTACATGCAACATCAGCCACTGAGCCGCCCCACTGCATTTCACCACCTCCCCATGCAACGATTCGACCAGGTCCAGCCAGTCCTCAGGCTCCCACATCCAGGGATCCCTCTACCTCAACCAGTTCTCCCCCTCCCAGGTCCAGTCCTCCGACTACCCCAGACAGTCATCCCCCACCCAGTTCCAGTTCTCCACAAATTTGAAGCAGAGTCCTCCTTCCCACCCCATTCCTCCCTGAGCGGTGCCTGAGCTGCCCATTTGCTGGCCCTTTCCTGGTGATATTCTCATGGCGGTAGACTGTGTTTCAATCGTCTGTGTGGAATTTCAAAGCACACATGTGCGGACTTGAGTTTGGACTGGCCGTTGCCCTTAATGTTTTGCACTTTACATGCTGATACTGAGTTTATGTAATAAAAAATATATTTATGTTCTGTGCGTTGTCGCTGGCCTTACTAATGATGCTGTACAATATATGTGTATATGTTCATCGGTTCCATGCTCTGAATTCACACTTTCCCATTGGCATGTACTTAAGTTGATATTGCAGACCAGAGGTTCCGGCAACTAATGTCCACTTTTGACTCTGAGGATTAATGGGGGCGAGCTGCTTGTCTGTGATGGTCCACTCTGGTCCTGTTCATTATGTTGGCTGAGCTCTAGTTATTCACACATGTCAGATTTGTTTGATGTCCATCATGAGAATCTATTCCAATTTACATGATAACTTGAGAGGTGGAGAGGGTACAACATATCTGTGTGATCTATCTTTATGTATACACACCAGTGTAGGTGTGTTGTCATCTTGGATAGGTATGGCTTCATAGTCAAATGGATGGATGTACATGTGCTTACTGGAGTCATCAGACAGTGTGAGTGTACTGTCATTAGCAGAGGTGTTCATGTGTATGTGCCCTTGAGCATTGCCCTTTCACACATGTATGATCCAGTTGATGAGTGCCTGTTTGTTTCCATGGTCAGACACCTTGTGTAGTGTTTGTGGACATGTTGGAGTTGTTGCCGGAACAGTGTGCAGTGTGTCATTGTAACCTTGCAGTCCTATGGTACACATACATCTTATCCACATAATTTGTGAGTATGCAGAGTGTGTCACTGCAATGTCTGTGTTGTGAGTCTTGGGATCCAGCCTGGCTCTTGCTTACCTTTGTTCTCACTGTGCTGCATGTCTCTGGGATACAAACATGATATGTGAGTTTTCACATGCATTGCTGTCACTTTCCACTTTATGGGCTCCAATATGTGTTGGTCTAATTTATGGCAGTCACAATCATACCATGAGGCCTACACAATGTGAGATACTCCACTATGGCTTTTTGCTCTGTACATTCCTCACCTGTACAATTCTCATGTATACACCACTTCAGTCAACACATGTGCCACTGCATGCCATGCACATGTTTGACCCTCCCCACCACCCCATGGTGTGACACTGTACTGTGTGCTAATGATTTGTATCCAGAAGCATTGTGGCCCTCAGCACTGTTTCAGAATGTGATATGTGCTATTTGAGCCTACTGGATTTCAGTCATGGTTGCTGAAGTACAGTACAGATGGATTTCCAGCACAGTCCTCTTGTCTTGTTTCAGCATGGATGTTTGCCTGGGTTGTGTGGCAGTAGGTGATAGCAAAAGTGTGTAGTTGTTTGCTGCAACACTGCTACCCATTCTGGGCACGCATCTTCCTCACTTTGCAGTCTGCAGTGTATACACTCCCAGCCCCCAAGCAAGTCTGCCACCTTGTGCTCGATTGGAGCTGTGTGAGTGGTGCTTGTAGGTGAGGGAGAGGGGAGCAGCATGCCAGGAGGAGTCAGCACAAGGCAGCCTTCGGGAGCCCTGAGGGTGTCACTCATTTAAATTGAGGGAGCCTCACACATTGCATTTCGCAGGTTTCCCCAAACATCATAGAGCCAGCCCTGCCTGCACACTTGCTGGGAGTTGTTGTTGTACCGGGGTTGCATGCGTGGAGATGTTTTGGATGTACCTTTGCTGTAGAGCACGGCGGCGTCTTATCTGCTGGTGATGCATCAGGTAGAGCAGCGGAAAGGCCTGTAGAGCAGGATCCATGGCGGCTCTGGTCATATGCAGGTGTTCTGGTTCGACTTTTCCGCTTCGTAGTTGTGCTTCCGCCATCTGCGATGAGGTGGTTTTACCATCGCGAAGGGATTGGCTGTTTGATACATCGTAATCTGGTTGGTGGACAGGACGTGATTCCACACGCAGTTCTTGCTCTATAGGCTCTGTCCACCACCCTTGCGTAAGGGAAAAAGTGCGAAGCCTGAAACACTGCGGCGGTCGGAAAATGGCCTATGTTAGCCCATTGTAATATGGCGGTCGCAATGACCGCATCAGGAGCGGGAACATCTACGTTTTCCGCCACCACTGCGCATGCACTTCCGTCCACCATCGTAATGACTCCCTTTGTCTTTCAGCAATGACGTTTGTTTTGTTATTCTGTTAATAGCCTTTTTGAAGGACGTTGATGTTATAGCCATATCCCAAACATCATGTGCTGATAACTCCTCTAATGCTGTTTGTAAATATTTCTAAAATTGTGAACTTTGATTCAATTGTATTTCTTGCCAGAATGAGTGGCATATTAGATTGGAAGTATTTGTTTTTATTCGTTTCCATACCTTTATATATTGACCCATCCTTGCAATGTGCTAATTGGATATGTCAAATTCCAATCTGATTTGTGCAGGTGATGCATTACAGGGGAGCTGAAACAAAAGCTTAAAGTCTTTGGTAATACCATTATTTAGGGTTACAGAGTCCTTACCACAAAGTGCTTCACTACCGTAGGTGATGCTGGGCAACAATTTTGCATTTATTACCTTTAGCAGTGGGAGATAACTACGCCCTCCCAAGCACCTCTGCAATGTATGATATGCCATAAGTAGGCAGTTACTTCTCTTTAACAGCTCTGTTTTATGTTGACAAAATGAGCCCTTACCATTGAACAAAATTCCCAGGTATTTTTAGGTTTTCACTTGTTCTAATTGTCGATTTTGCAAATACCATTTATGTTTACTGCGTTTCTGTGCCTTGTTATTATCTTCCATTACTTTCGTTTTAGCTTTGTTTATTACCATCCCGTTCTCCATTGAGTATTTTGATATTCTGTTTATAAGACGTTGTAGTCCTATTTTTGTTTGGCTTAATAAAAAAACGTCATCAGCGTAAGATAGATTTGAGGAATATATGACGTTACAACGCAAGCCATTACAACGCATGCTTTTACAATGCGGTTTTTACAACGCAAGTACCATTACAACACATGTTTATACAATGCATACCATTACAACACATTTTTTTTAAAAATGTATAATAAACCCCTGGGATGCAGGGAAAATAGAGGTTTTGGGTGGGGTAGTGTATTAAAACACGGTTATTTAAAATTAGTACCCAGTATTAACATTAATACTCGAGTACTCAAAATAATACTCGTGTATTTCTTTTCTTTAAAAATTTTATTCTAACCACTGGGACGGGATGCAGAGAAAAAAGGGGTTTTGGGTGGGGTAGTGTATTAATACATGGTATTTTTAAAAAGTACTAAATATTAAAATTTATACCCGAGCACTAAAATTAATACTCGTGTATTTTTTTATATGTCGGACAATAAAAAAATATATATATATATATAATTTAAATTTATATCATGAACATATATTTATCACACAAAATACATTTTAAAATTACTAAATAAATTAGGATATCATTTTAAAATGACATTTAAAAAAAATACACATCATATAAAATTTTCGAAAACATTTTTAAAAGAACGAGCACCCCAAAAAACGATCATTATCACACTTTAATTTACTAAAATATCTACAATTTTTTAATGAAAATCTACAACATAATTAAACGCAAATAAAACAAAATGAAACGAAAACAAAACAAACAATCCTCCATTTTAAACTTCACAAAAACAAAAGTCCTACAACACTTTCCCTGTAATCACCTTGACCCGCAGGTCACCAAAATGGCGGGCATACCACATATTAAAAAAAAATAACGAACAGTTATAAATCCCCAAAAATAATAACACGTTTACACAGAATTAAGTAGATGACAAAAAAAGTACCCATACCATATTTTGTTTGCAATTAACGTACACCACAAAAAAACGTATATAAGCAGCCGTCCACCATTTTAAAATCAGTGGCTAACTGACTACCAGACACACCACACACGTTTTGCCTGCCAGAAAATCATCGTCAAACAGGGCCATCTACAGTTCCAAGTAAGTGTGCCATAAAATAAATATAATAAACTAACAAATTAATCCAATCATGATTCTAATGACATATACCATTTACAATATTTTACAGATTTTTTGGTAAAATTTTCAAAGTTGCTTTAAGCACAATCAAAAACACAGTCACAGAAAAAATATATAATGTAAGTAAACCAAACTTTATTTATAAGAATATGTAACATTTTTAAATGAAACAAACATTTATTATCATGAAAAATGAGTAGACCGATTTAAATTTTAAAACTAATAATACTACTGAAACAAATGTTTGCTGCGAGTAAAATGCAGAATGGTGTAATTTGCAAATTTACAGCTCCTACTCAGAATGGAACATACCTCATGAAAATGCAGGATAGTACTAGGGGCAAAATTACTATTCCTACTCAAAGAGTTCCTTGCGTAAGGGAAAGTGCTAGATAGTGGTGGGGATACAATTACTATTCATACTCCGAGGGGTCATTGAACCAGGAAAATTAATGGATAGTGGTGTGGGCAAAATTACTATTCCTACTCCGACGGGTGCTTACCTTAGTGAAAGTACTGGATAGTGTCGGGGGCAAAATTACTATTCCTACTCCGAGGGGTGCTTGACTAAGGGAAAGTGCTGGATAGTGGGGGAGGCAAAATTACTATTCATACTCCAAAGTGTGCTTGCCTCAGGGAAAGTGCTGGATAGTGGTGGGGACAAAGTTACTATTCCTACTCCGATGGGTGCTTGCCTCAGGAAAAGTGCTGGATAGTGGTGGGAATAATATTTCTATTCCTACTCCGAGTGGGGCTTGCCTCTGGGAAAGTGCTGGATAGGGGTGGGGACAAAGTTACTATTCCTACTCCGAAGGGTGCTTGCCTCAGGAAAAGTGCTGGATAGTGGTGGGAATAAAATTACTATTCCTACTCCGAGGGGTGCTTGCATCAGGGAAAATGCTGGATAGTGGTGGGGACAAAGTTAATATTCCTACTCTGATGGGCACTTGCCTCAGGGAAAGTGCTGGATGGTGGTGGGGGCAAATTTACTATTCCTACTCCGACCTGTGCTTGCCTAATGGAAAGTGTTTGATGGTGGTGGGGGAAAACATACTATTCCTACTCAGACCTGTGCTTGCCTCAGGGAAAGTGCTGGATGGTGGTGGGGGCAAAAATTCTATTCCTTCTCCGACAATCGCTTACCTCAGGGAAAGTGCAGTATGGTGTGGGGGTAAATTTACTATTCCTACTAAAAAAGGGGAATGCCTCTGGGAAAGTGCTGGATATTCGTGGTGGCTAAATAACTATTCCTACCCCGATATGTGGTTGCCTCTGGGAAAGTGCTGGATGTTGTTTTCTCTTTCAAAACATTTTTAATAAATGTAATAATTAATTAAACATTTTTATATGTCAATAGATAACTACAGCAACAAAAATCAGCTTGAAAAAATAACCATATATTTTCTTGGAAAAGAATCAACAGAAGACCATCACAAAATTATTAAAAAAGGTAAATTATTTGGAAAAATATACACAAAAAAACCACAAAAACAATAATTTTGTAAATTGAAAGAAGAATGCTAAATAGAATTACATCGTATTTATATTTTTAAACAATGTAATTATTTTTTTTCTTCCAGATTTTACAACTATAAACATCTTAAATTTTTGTAAAGTCAAGCAAAAAAACAGAAACATCTCAAGGTAATTTTTACATCAAGAAAATATATAAATAAAGTTTTAGATCTGTAAAAAAAAAAATATTAATTAAAGACAACAAAATGCTCTTCTTCAAAAAGAATAATACTTTTTGTAGATAAATAAATATGTAATTCTTCTCATAAATAATATTGCAAAATATACACAAATGTATTATTTCTATGAAAAACAAAACATTAACCTGTTCTTCCATAACCAAAAATATTTAATTCTATTTCAGTTCTAAAATTTTCAAATTATCACCAACACCTAACAATATGATTTTTTCTACTATTTCAGACCAAAATAAAATTCAACCTGGTCAAGAAGTCGAAAACCACAAGAAAAACCTTCCAAAAAAGGTAATATACCAAAATTCATTAAACAATAAAATTAATTATCCATATTTCTCTGCCTAGAAATCTTTATTTAAATAACATAAGACTGATAACACGCATAAAATATTTTTCATTTCAGAATCAACAAATAAACAAAAGCGTCCTCCAAAGTAAAAGCATCAAGCAACATCTTTTCAAAAGGTAAGAATCTAAAAATATTTAACCAAAAAACAACATTTTTCTCTCCCAATGAAGCTTTTTTTAAGTAACATATCAGCAAAATTAGAAATGCAACATGTTTAAAACGTTAAATCTAACTTCAAAAAGCATTAACTTCAAACAGTTAAAAAAAAATTGCAGAAATTGTACTGTACATTTTTCCTTCAAAACAGATAAGCACAAGAACATAAAAATAAACTAACATTTTTTTGTGCTTGCTTCTTTTTCAATCCATAACAGAAAATTACTTCAAATCAAGAAGTGAAATATATAACCTCAAGCCGGGAAACCGTCTACTCAAACATATTGGATATGTTTATTGTAAGGAGAGACTAACTGAGCCCAGGTGTCATTGGAGGTGTGTGCAATACTACTCAACGCATTGCACAGGCAGTGCGGTTACTCTTGGTGACTCTGTTTTAAGAACCACACAGCATAACCACTCTGCCTCTGCAATGGAGATTGAGGTTAGAGAAACAATTAATGAAATTAAAGATATTGCATCCACCTCCAGTGAGCCCTGTGGTGCAGTTTTGAGGGAGGTAGCCCAACACATTGCACCACATGTTGCAAGTAGTATGCCCACAATTCCTAATCTGATTCGAATAGTTCAACGCGAAAAACAGGCAGGTAACCCACAAAGAGTTACATCCCAAACCTTTTCTGACATAATCATTCCACCTGAACTCTCTGTAACTGTTACTAATTAACCTTTTCTTTTGCATGACAACAAAAACCCTCAAAAAAGAAAACTAATCTTTAGCACACCCCATAATCTTGTAAGGTTGGAGAACAGTGATATTTGGATGATGGATGGGATGTTTAAAAGCACGCCCCATCCATTCTCCCAAATATACACTACTCACGCATATATTAATAATACAGTAGTTCCCTTAGTTTACAGTTTACTCCCTGATAAACAATCCTCAACATACACTGAAATATTGTCAGTGATACAAACTAAAACATCAAACAAAAGTCCTAGAAAAGTACTAATTGACTTACTTATGATTATTACTATTACCAAATTGTACACGGATACCCAAATTCAAGGACGTTTTTTTCACTTTTCACAGGCATATTGGCGAAAAATTCAAAAAACATCCTTAGTTGAGGATTATATATCAGATAGCAAACTACAGTTTGAATTAAAAAAACTAACAGCCCTTTGCTTTGTTCCTCCTGACAGTGTAGACGAGTACTACACTTCAATTACAGAATCAGAACACTTTACCTCAAACAAAGATAAATTGGCACCTATTCTAAATTATTTTGAAGACACATGGATTGGCCATCTAAGCAGGTCGGGTCGCAGGAGGAAGCCATGTTTCCATGTGAAGTGGTGGAACTGCTACACGACCTGCTTAGAAGGAGGAGCAAAACAAACAATACCATAGAGGGATGGCACAACTCCTTCAATAAATCAATTGGCAAACCTCATCCTAATTTCTATAATTTCTTGGAAATTTTGAGGAAGGAGCAAAGTTTCCAAGAAATGAGAATGTCGCAATCATTAACAGGTAGTCTGAACCCACGTATATCTAAAAGAACAAAGGAAATGTCTGAAGGACTATTGGGTGCAATTCAACAGTTTACGCTGATGGTGGCTTCAGACTACCTTGATAATCTTGCACACATCCTCCATTTCTAACCTACACTATCTTCTTACTTGCCTGTTTTGTCCTAAAAAAATAACCCTAATTCATTTGGCATTTTTTTTTAAATATTAAAATTAATATTCAAAGTCGGATCTCCTTACCTTCAGATGTCTTTTTTTTTCAACTCTTGGACTTATGTAGCATCCATTTTTTCTTTGTCTTTTTTAAATCCATTGCCAATAATCCACATTCCTTTTGGTAAATACACGACCCGAATGAATCTTTTTAAATGTGCACATTTCTTTAAAAAAAAATAAAAAAATTGTGCATACCTAAAAAACGCACCCAAAAAGAAATCCAGAAAAAGTGTTGACTTTCTGCAAAAAACGCAACAAAATCGAACGATGCAATCCAATCTATTTCTAAAACTATTACAATTCGATTCCAAGTTCCATAATCCATCGCCGAAAATCCATCTTCAATCATATTAAAAATACATCTAACCGCGATGACGAAAAATCTATTTAAAAAAACAAAAAACCTGTTGCAAAAAGAAAAAAGTTACCTTTCGAAACACTTTTGTTTATTAAAGTTTTTAATAAATCTTTTATTAATAACTTTATTAAACAAAAATTAATACGAAAGAATGAGATCCGACGTGGGCCTACTACTTCAACCTGTTATGGAGTGAAATAGTTGATTAACACACATCAAAAGTATTAAAAACACATTTACTACATCTTTATACCTCCCTCCTCTCTCCTTGCAATAAACATTACCACTAATCTATGTATTTTAATAATTTAAAATTGTCTTACCTTGACGGAGCTCTCCCTTGCATCTGATCCATAGCGCGACGATCCTTGTAATGACGAAAGTAACGTTTACGCAGCAACGTCATGTCTTTCTGTAAAAATAAAAAAAGGACATTTTCACCAAATGACTTAAATGTAAAAGCGGGGAAAAATTTCAATTTTTTTTAAAAAAATGTTAATGTACATAAAACATTTATTTTTGTAAATTATATTAAATATTAAACTTTCTTAAAAATATTTTAAATACATTATTTGTAAAATATTGCATTATTAAAATTTGTAATAAAATATTTTATTAAGTAATTACATGTCTGATCTTTCAATCTTCATGTTATATTAAAATAAATGATTATATACAGTCTACATTTTTAATAAATTATTTACACAATAATATCTCTTTTTAAAAAATATTTTAATTTTTTTATGGTCTCTATAATATTTAAAATCCTATGTAACTATTTAATTACTCATTTTATTCTGAACTTTAATATTTTTCTTACTCATATATAATTAATTTCCCTTTTTTCCCTTATTATTGTTAATTTATTACATCTGATTTTGTTATAATTTAAACTATTAATCCATCAAAACATATAATATTTTTATTTATCAAATAATATAATTTCTTTTATTAAACTTAGGGGGTCATTACGCCGTATGGCGGTGGTGATACACCCGCCATTTCACACTGCCCGCATGCCATTTCCCCCGCCATATTACGATGGCTGGGGGGTCCGTGGCAGACGGAAAGACCATCCGCCGCTTTTCCGCCGGTCGACTCGTCGACCGGGCAGAAAACATACATTATATGGCGGCGGTGTCTGCCGTTCATATTGTGATGATCGCAAGGAGCTGCCTTTCCATGGCGGCGTTGCCGCCATGGAAAGGCATATGGTCTTCGCTGTTGGGGGCCCATAGCAGCCCCCCAGGATGTTGGGGGTTGGGGGGTGCACATGGGGGGTACCTATGGTACCCCCCGCATTGGCATGGACAAGGTGGCAGGCACCGCGCGGTGCCTGTCACCTTGTGCATGTGAATGCCCAAGTGCATTCCCAGCATTGTGGCGGGCGGTGCTGTGTACACCGCCAACCACAATGTTGGGAATAGGGGATGCCACCGCCACCGTGGCGGTGGCATCCTAATACTCACGGCGGGACCGCCACTCCTATGGCGGACTGTCCCATTCACCGTTACGGTGGCAGGTGGACTTTGTCCGCCCGCCATCGTAATGGGCCCCTTAGTTTCTAATTCCCTTTAACTCTACTATTTTGTAAAAAGTCTAAATATTATTTTGATGATAATATTCACTCTATTTTTATTTGTAATACCTGAGTATTTTTTTAATTTACTAAACTTAATTATTACAAATCTTTTTTTATATAATATAAACCTCCCTTTAATTTTCACTATAATAGTAATCATTAAATTCCGACCGCGGCGGAACGATGCCACGAAAACCCGCCGCTAGCGGGCGGAGCATGTGAAACTCCATCCGCGGCGGTCGGATTCGCGGCGGAAACACCCAAAACCGCCGCTAGGCCAGCGGAGTGACCACCCGTAAAATTGGGATACCACTGAGGTGAACGATCTGCTGTTTCCGACCGCCGCGATCGCAAACAGTGATGAATGGGAGAGCCGGCGGAAGGACTGTTGCATACCCACCGCAGCGGCCACTCCGGAACAAATATGGTGGTCAAAAAAAAAACACCACAAGGCCACCAAGTGCACACATCAAACTAGCTCAGCCCCACAAAACACCTAACACACACCAATGACACACCCCCATGGCAACTAAAGAAATACAAATCCCAGGACAACCCACACAACCCACCTGACAGCAATACCACATTTTGACACATCCACATAGCTGAGTATAAAACCAGCCCTTCCCTGACCAGAATCATTTGCAATACTCCACCCCTGAAGGAAATAACCCTACAGCACAAAGGAGAGGCAAACCACCACACATCTCACCAGCACAACAACACACACACCCCACTTACATCACCCCCACCACCCTCACACCCGCACCTCAAACCATTTGCACATCACACACCATGACACAAAAGAAAATGCCCAAATTCACTGACAGTGAGTTGTCAGTCATGGCAGATGAGATAATCAGAGTAGAACCACAATTGTTTGGTAACCTGGTCCAACAGACACCATTAGCCACCAGAGCAAAAATGTGGAGAAGGATAGTCCACAAGGTCAATGCAGTAGGGACCACCCCACGCACCAAGAAGGAGATCATGAAGCGGTGGCATGACCTCAAGAGGCTGGTGAAACAGAAGAACTACAAGAAGCATCAGCTGGCTCAGATGACTGGTGGTGGCCCTCCCATTCCACCAAGAACATTCACTGCATGGGAGGAGAAGGTGCTTGCCATACTGCATCCAGAGAGTCTCACAGGAGTACCCGGGGGAGTGGAGGCTGGTAAGTACAAACAAATGTCTACCATTACACTGCTATGTACTGTCTTGCACAACTACAAAGCTACACCTCCTAGGCCCAAATCCATTCATGTGCACCACACACTACCCAAAACATGTCTCACAGATGTAACGTTCACTCCCTCTGAATCACCCCAAAGGTAGCCAGCAACATTCCCAGGGTTGCATGTGTACGGGTAGCCAGCACTAAAACTCACCCTTGTCCCACCCCTGAGCAGGATGTAGCACTCCACCCCACCCAGAAGCATGTGGCAGCCATTGTATAACAACAACCAAACTTACAGGTAGGTATCCATCTTCACAGGGAGGCTGTTTTGGCGGTGGGAGGCCTGCACTACAACTCCCACCAGGCCCCCTTGTCCCACCCATGAGCAGGATATAGCACTCCACCCCACCCAGAAGCATGTGGCAGCCATTGTATTGTTCACCTTCACCTACCAGGTAGGTATCCATCTTCACAGGGAGGGTGTTTTGGGGGTGGGAGGCCTGCACTACAACTCCCACCAGGCCCCCTTGTCCCACCCCTGAGCAGGATGTAGCACTCCACCACACCCAGAAGCATGTGGCAGCCATAGTATAACAACAACCAAACTTGCATGTAGGTATCCATCTTCACAGGGAGGCTGTTTTGGGGGTGGGAGGCCTGCACTACAACTCCCACCAGGCCCCCTTGTCCCACCCCTGAGCAGGATGTAGCACTCCACCACACCCAGAAGCATGTGGCAGCCATAGTATAACAACAACCAAACTTCAGGTAGGTATCCATCTTCACAGGGAGGCTGTTTTGGGGGTGGGAGGCCTGCACTACAACTCCCACCAGGCCCCCTTGTCCCACCCCTGAGCAGGATATAGCACATCACCCCACCCAGAAGCATGTGCCATCATTGCATTGTTCACCTCCACCTAACAGGTAGGTAGCCATCTTCACAGGGAGGGAGGTTTGGGGGTGGGATGCCTGCACTACAACTCCCACCAGGCCCCCTTGTCCCACCCCTGAGCAGGATGTAGCACTGCACCCCACCCAGAAGCATGTGGCAGCCATTGTATAACAACAACCAAACTTACAGGTAGGTATCCATCTTCACAGGGAGGGTGTTTTGGGGGTGGGAGGCCTGCACTACAACTCCCACCAGGCCCCCTTGTCCCACCCATGAGCAGGATGTAGTACTCCACCACACCCAAAAGCATGTGGCAGCCATAGTATAAGAACAACCAAACTTACAGGTGGGTATCCATCTTCACAGGGAGGCTGTTTTGTGGGTGGGAGGCCTGCACTACAACTCCCACCAGGCCCCCTTGTCCCACCCCTGAGCAGGATGTAGCACTCCACCACACCGAGAAGCATGTGGCAACAATTCCCCTCAACTGTGTCACAGAACAGGTAGGTAGACAGTGCATGCACCCTGACACTCCCCTAAAAAAAAAGCATGTAGCCATATGACCACACCAGCCCTCACATGTCATCCAACTTGGCATAGATCCAATAGCCACTTCCAGTGTGCAGACAGAAAAGAGTATGTAACTGTCACAGAAACCAAAGTGTGACTCACAAAATCATATGTAGAAGAAATTCAGGGCACAACCATGCACAGCACTGAATGCTATCTTGATGTGCCATGGGGGCAGAGCATCAAGGCCCATATGAAAACAAAACAAGCATGTTCATTAGCAATAAGAAAGCAAAGCACATGACATGACATGACATGACAAAGGTATGCATGAGACTACAATGGCTAGTTCATGGCCAGTTGTAATGTCTTCCATGCAGAGTGAACAACAAAGATGCTGCACATAAAGTTATTGTACTGCTAGTCGTTAGATGATGACATGTCCTCGTAATCACACATTCTGCACGTTGTGCATGGTACCTATTGACATGTCACACCATGGACAAGTAATGTATGTAACTCCACATCATGACATGATGCTCAAAACTGTGCAGACATACAATGTAATATCAATGTAAACTGTGTGGTGTATGACATGTAACAACAAAACATCTAACAACAAGCTTGAGGGGTGCACTCCAATGACCATTTCCCCTCTGTTCCACAGGTGACCAAGAACTGACAGCTGCAGATGACCACACCAACCTGCAGAGCCAGTCTCCCCCCCGGAACATGGACTCTCCGATGCAGACTCCCTAGATTTCTCAGATGCGGAGCCCGAAGCCGGCCCATCAGGCATGCCAGGGTGCACCAGGTCCCAGGAACCCACTGTCCCCACCGCCACCACCTCAGCAACAACTACGCTGACCCCTGCTGTAACGACCTGTGCGGCCTCCACCACCACCACCACCAGTGCTGCCTGCAACACTGTCCCTGCCTCAGAGGATGACCACCCCACCCCACAATCTGAGGAGGGCAGGGAGAGTATGCGGGTGCGTAGAGTGGTGACGCCACAGGTCCGGGACAGCAGGGCAGGTGGGAGGGCAACTAGGCGACAAGACCAACCGGACACTGGGACCGAAGCCCTGGCCAACATCGCCAGAGTCCTTGGGGCCTATAAACAAGCCCAGGGATACACAGGCCAGGCTCTGGAGGAATCCCGTGAGCTCCGCCTGCTGCTGAGGTCCATGGACACACGATTGGGCCAAATCGTGGACCTCTTGGGCCAGCTAGTGGGTGTCCTGAGAGACAGGCCTGTGGCCCAAACAACAGCTTAACCTACCTCCAGTGGCCCGCAGGATGACAGTTCCCCCACCTTCCCTGCGGCCACAGAGAGGGGTGAGTCCTCAGACACCCCTGAGCCCGAAGAAGAGGCCCCCCCTGCCAAACGCTCAAGGGGCCGTCCAAAGAAATCCCAGGGAGGATCACGTGGCAAAGCACCAGCCAAACGCCAGCCAAGGAGCCAGCCATGATGGCACCCCTCTTCACCTTGCCATTGACTTTGCTGACTGTCCTAATCCACACTGCCAGGTTAATGGAATGCGTCTGTTGGACTGTGTCACCACAGCAATGTGGTGATTACTCTATTGTCTCATCTACCATCACTGACAACTCATTGATTCACTTTTCACCTGTTTGCAAATATTCACTTCCCTGTCACATATACCCATTGTTAATAAACACTCCTTACACACCTATGTTCTCGTGTCAGCTCCATGTTTATTACAGGATGTACAATGTTGACTGGGATTACAATGTACCAGGAGCACGGATTGTTTGGAGGCATTGAGAGGCATAAGGGACCTAGGAAAACACAATAGAACAATATTCACTTGTCAGGTGACGGCATCACAGCCATTACACAACACTTGTCATCAAGGTACTCAAATCTGCACACATTACAATGAGCAACAGTACCAACATAGACATCCTGTAGCTGGGCACAACTACCCTGTCCCAGAAACATTAGCACCCAGCACAGAGACAACAACAGGCAGCAGTCACAAATCTCCCCTAGGCCTTTCCACCAACAACACAATCAGCAGACAATGGCACCGTTGTATGTTTTCGCTCATCTTCAAGGGAAGTAGCGGTCGATGAGCTGTTGACGCAGGTCAACACCTTCCTCCTCTCCACTATCCTCATCACTGGACATGGTTGGGTTTGCAGGCGGTGGCCTCGGCTGCTCATCAGCGTCCAGGAGCAGGGGGATCTCCTTGCGCAAGGCCAGGTTGTAGAGCATGCAGCATGCAACTACGATCTGACACACCTTCTGGGGAGAGTACATCAGTGCACCTCCGGTCTTGTCCAGGCAGCGAAATCGTGACTTCAGGAGGCCAAAAGTACGCTCCACCACACGACGGATCCTCCCATGTGCATCATTGTAGCGGACATCTCCCGGGGTCCTGGGATTCCGCAGTGGGCTCAGCAACCAAGGCCGATTGGGATATGCAGAGTCACCTAGGTGTGAGACACACAGAACAAACTTGTAACATTACTGTGGCAGAGGACTGCATGTCACACATACAGCACACTACTTCATCCTGCGTACTCACCCACAATCCATGCATGCGCCGGGAGCAGAATTGCCATCAGCTGGGGCACAATGCTGTTACGCATGATGTACGAGTCATGGGCAGAGCCGGGAAACTTGGCACAGACATGTGAGATTATCATATCCGCCTGGCACACCACTTGCACATTGATGGAATGGAAATGTTTCCTATTCCTGTAGATGTGCTCACGTGCCTGTGGTGGAACCAGGCCAACATGTGTGCAGTCAATGGCACCAACAACATTAGGGATGTGGCCAAGGGCATACAAATCAGCCTTCACATCCGCCAATTCATGCCTCCTGGGGAAATGGATGTATCTGTCCTTGTAGGTCATCATAGCGGACAGGACATCACATAGCACCATGCTGAACATGCGTTGCGACATCCCACCTGCGCTGGACACGGTGTACTGGAATGATCCAGTAGCCAAAAAATGCAGGGCCGCCATCACCTTAGACGTTGGCGTGAAAGCAGTCGGATATGTTCTGCGAGGCCTCAGGTGGGGCTCCAACAGAGCACATAGGTCTTGTAGGGTGGGTCGATCCAGACGGAATTTCCAGATGACGTCCTCATCCTCAATGTCCGCCAGCACTGTGAAGGGACAATGCACATTTGGTCGCCTCCTAGGTGAGATGAAAGGGGACACATGTCAACGCAATCCACCATGAGATGTGTGCAACATCTTACGTTTTGACTGACACAGCGCCAACAATGACTGGCATCACACTTCAGCTCACAGCACAATTTACATGTGGGTACACCTTCAGCTACACTAGTCGTACACCTGTCCAGTTTTCACACAGTGAGTACCTCCCAAACAGCATCAGACTATGTGAATGGCCAAAGGGACATGTCCACATCTTGCGTAACCAGCCCTGAGAGTAGTTCATACAGCATATGTGTGAAACAGCAACACTGTTGGCTCCTACCAAGCTGCTGTACCTGCCACACCTTCTTGCGTAAGTCGAACAGGGCACACATCAACAATACAATGAGCAGTCTGTGCATTAAGATCAAGTATGTACATGAGCAAAGCAAACTACTCAGTGAAATATGAATATTGTGTAGTCAGACCTTCATCACTGTGTGTTGCGTAGCCAGATCACACATTGACATGTGTACACATTGGAGAGTCCATCACACCACTGATCTGTGTACATGCACAACAATATCATGAGTGACATGTGAGGGAGTACATGCCAATGTTTGCAATCATGTCCACTGACATGGCATGTGTAGTCAGCAGTGGTCTAAATGTTACACTGGCACTGTTTGCACTATCTTGTGTCATGAATCAGGTGTCTACTGTACACTATTGAGAACTGGCCATTGCCATTGACACAGCATGATGTGTCAATAGGTGCTGTTAACGTGCTACGCGACCAAAATCACGGTCATAGGCACCGATGTATATCAGCCATATTGCGGTGGCGCCCGCCTGACCCCTGCTGTGTGTCACCGCCAATGCCCATGCCCTTACAGCCAATGGGACCCGCATCCGTGGTAGTGAAATACAGATTTGGAAATGGCGGTTGGCATGCTCTGCCGCCCAAATCACGGTCATAGGCACCAATGTATGGCAGCCATATCGCGGTAGCGCCCGCCTGGCCCCTGCGGTGTGTCACCGCCAATGCCCATGCCCTTACAGTCAATGGGAGCCGCATCCGCGGAAGTGAAATACTGATTTGGAAATGGAGGTTTGCATGCTCTGCCACCCAAACACGGTCATAGGCACCAATGTATGGCAGCCATATTGCGGTAGCGCCCGCCTGGCCCCTGCGGTGTGTCACCGCCAATGCCCATGCCCTTACAGCCAATGGGTTCCACATCCGCGGTAGTGAAATACTGATTTGGAAACGGCGGTTGGCATGCCCTGCCACCCAAATCATGGTCATAGGCACCAATGTATGACAGCCATATCGTGGTAGCACCCGCCTGGCCCCTGCGGTGTGTCACCGCCAATGCCCATGCCCTTACAGCCAATGGAAAGCGCAATCGCGGTAGCCAAATACAATTTTGAAAATCGCGGTAGGCGTGCTCCGCGACCGCGGGGCCGGTCATTGGATGCATTTGAAAAAAGCTGAGCTGGAACACCAATTGCAGCAGCTAAGAACCACAGAAACTACCCCAGGGGCTATATATGTGTGGGAGAGAGCCTCACATTTCCACTGCTTCCAGACACCGCTTGCTCACACTCTTCACCACCAACTGCTGCTGCTCCTGTCTCCTGGACCCAGACACTGCTGCCTGACACTCTTCACCACCAACTGCTGCTGCTCCTGTCTCCTGGACCCAGACACTGCTGCCTGACACTCTTCACCACCAACTGCTGCTGCTCCTGTCTCCTGGACCCAGACACTGCTGCCTGACACTCTTCACCACACACTGCTGCTGCTCCTGTCTCCTGGACCCAGACACTGCTGCCTGACACTCTTCACCTCCAACTGACGCAGCTCCTGTCTCCTGGACACAGACACTGCTGCCTGACACTCTTCACCACCAACTGCTGCTGCTCCTGTCTCATGGACCCAGTGATGGCGAGGACTGGAACATCAGGGCCCATCCCTTCACCACAGAGGAGCCGGAGGTCCTGGTGAACGAGGTGCTCACACAGTATGGGAGGCTATATGGTGCCCCAGATGTCCTGGTAAGTGTTTCAGAGTGGAAGTGAGAGTGCAGGGAGTGCACACATGAAGTTGATCTGCTGCAGTATGTGCCTTAGAGTGTGGGTTTGTGTGATACACTGCCTAGCATGCTGACTTCAGGGAAATGGGGTTTGTAGCCTATTTCACAAATTCCCCGGGCTGCATTTCAGGATGGGAGGGACATGCAGTCTTTTTGCAGCCATACAGTGACACTGCAAGTATAGAAAGTGGGAGTCAGGACATACTTTGCCTGTGCTAATGGATCTTTGAGTCCATGAGGTTTTTCACAGCCTCATTTGTGAAATGAGACAGACTTTACGTCCAGAGGGTACTGATGGAAGTGTGTTTGACTCTATATTGCCACCATGGATATGTAAGCATTATGCACAAGAGTGAAATGCCTGAGGGTGACACTCTTGGCAAATAATACACATATGACACCTCAGATTGCTGTACTTTGAAAATATCATCCTCCCATTGTTTTCACCATGTGTTCAGACTCACATGTGTAGGCACTGTTTGCCCTCTCATATTGTACCTGCATGTGAATGTTCTCATGGCCCACGTTAAACCTCAGTGTGAGCCCCCTGGCCTGCACAGTCACTGCCCAAGTTGACAAGGACCCATCACTGAATGGACAGAGTGAGACATATGGGTTATCCTCTACCCTATCCATCAAAGAACTATTTCAGGCCTGTGTATTGCACAAGACAGACCTTGTGAGAAGGGTGTGAGACTGTAAGATCATGTCCCTAAATGTGACCTCCATGACACAGTGAGCCATTCACAGGGCAAGGACATTGAGGGGTGTGCAGTGTTGGACACAGTGAGTCTGCCCCGACACATCATTTCCAATGTGATGTATGTCTTGCTCACTCACAAACTGAATTTCAGATGTGGGCCTCCTTCACATTGCTTTCTGTGCTGCCATTCAGCATGTGCATGAGATGGGCAGGTACTGTGTCCATACTCATACCTGCATGCATTTTGTTATGTTTATCCCATGCTCATGTACTACGTGTCATGCTGTATTGTCTCTGCTAAACATATCTGTGAAGCTGTGCTGAGTATGTGCATGCTCCAGTACTGAGAGATAGTGGTACATAACCCAGTGTCACTGAAATTTCCTCCTCTTGTCTCCCATGCCTGCAGCTCAAAGTCCACCAGCGTAAGGCTGTATGGAGGGCCATTGCACGCAAGGTGCGGGCTCTGGGTGTCTCCAACCGACGACACACACACTGTCACAAGAGGTGGGATGACATCTGCCGGCTGAGCAAAAACGTGGTAGAGATGACGCTGGGGCTGCTCCCTCGGACTGACAGGTTGGCACACAGGAGCATGAGACCACTAATGGCCCGCATCTTGGCAGTGACACAGCCAGAGCTGGATGCATGTTTGAAGGACCATCAGCAGCAAGCTGGGGGTGAGTATTCTGGGAAGGGTGACTTTGGTTGTGAGTGACTGCATGTATTCCAAGCCTGAGCCAGTGCTGGGCTATGTGATGTTGCTATTGTGATGCAATGGCTTGTGAGTGGCCTCTCTGTTGGGTGCAGCTGTCATGCATTTTCGCTACATGTACTTTCTCATGTCATTGATGAAATGGCCCTTGACGTTGCATTCTGAGTTGTGGGCTTATGGCATCGGCTGCATTGGCGGAGTCAGGGACATCCCATGGCAGTGAACGGCAGTGTGCCTCAGAGTGTGCTTTCATCAATGTGTGCAGTGCCTGACCTCGAAATTGTGAGAACTACACATCTGACACCAATGTGCAACTGTAGTTGTGCCCCAAAGCACAACATGGTGGATGGCATGAGCTCATGGCCATTGCGAAATGATATTTTGGAGTATGTAACTGTGTTGTCCCCTTATGGGGACTCCATATGTGACTGTGACAACATGTTGGGATGTACATCTTTTTCACCCACAGGGACCTAGGTATGCTCAGAGGGATCTGTATGTCTGGTTACACGGTGGCACGGGCAAGCTATTTGGCTGGTCCAGGACAGCAGGGCAGGTGGGACGGAAACTAGGCGACAAGACCAACCGGACACTGGGACTGAAGCCCTGGCCAACATCGCCAGAGTCCTTGGGGCCTATGAACAAGCCCAGGGACACACGGGCCAGGCTCTGGAGGAATCCCGTGAGCTCCACCTGCTGCTGAGGTCCATGGACACACGATTGGGCCAAATCGTGGACCTCTTGGGCCAGCTAGTGGGTGTCCTGAGAGGTAGGCCTGCGGCCCAAACAACAGCTCAACCTACCTCCAGTGGCCCGCAGGATGACAGTTCCCCCACCTTCCCTGCGGCCACAGAGAGGGGTGAGTCCTCAGACACCCCATAGCCCGCAGAAGAGGCCCCCCCTGCTAAACGCTCAAGGGGCCGTCCAAAGAAATCCCAGGGAGGATCACGTGGCAAAGCACCAGCCAAACGCCAGTCAAGGAGCCAGCCATGATGGCACCCCTCTTCACCTTGCCATTGACTTTGCTGACTGTCCTAATCCACACTGCCAGGTTAATGGAATGCGTCTGTTGGACTGTGTCACCACAACAATGTGGTGACTACTCTATTGTCTCATCTACCATCACTGACAACTCATTGATTCACTTTTCACCTGTTTGCAAATATTCACTTCCCTGTCACATATACCCATTGTTAATAAACACTCCTTACACACCTATGTTCTCGTGTCAGCTCCATGTTTATTACAGGATGTACAATGATGACTGGGATTACAATGTACCAGGAGCACGGATTGTTTGGAGGCATTGAGAGGCATAAGGGACCTAGGAAAACACAAAAGAACAATATTCACTTATCAGGTGACAGCATCACAGCCATTACACAACACTTGTCATCAAGGTACTCAAATCTGCACACATTACAATGAGCAACAGTACCGACATAGACATCCTGTAGCTGGGCACAACTACCCTGTCCCAGAAACATTAGCACCCAGCACAGAGACAACAACAGGCAGCAGTCACAAATCTCCCCTAGGCCTTTCCACCAACAACACAATCAGCAGACAATGGCACCGTTGTATGTTTTCACTCATCTTCAAGGGAAGTAGCGGTCGATGAGCTGTTGACGCAGGTCAACACCTTCCTCCTCTCCACTATCCTCGTCACTGGACATGGTTGGGTTTGCAGGCGGTGGCCTCGGCTGCTCATCAGCGTCCAGGAGCAGGGGGATCTCCTTGCGCAAGGCCAGGTTGTAGAGCATGCAGCATGCAACTAGGATCTGACACACCTTCTGGGGAGAGTACATCAGTGCACCTCCGGTCTTGTCCAGGCAGCGAAATCGTGACTTCAGGAGGCCAAAAGTACGCTCCACCACACGATGGATCCTCCCATGTGCATCATTGTAGCGGACATCTCCCGGGGTCCTGGGATTCCGCAGTGGGCTCAGCAACCAAGGCCGATTGGGATATGCAGAGTCACCTAGGTGTGAGACACACAGAACAAACTTGTAACATTACTGTGGCAGAGGACTGCATGTCACACATATAGCACGCTACTTCACCCTGCGTACTCACCCACAATCCATGCATGCGCCGGGAGCAGAATTGCCATCAGCTGGGGCACAATGCTGTTACGCATGATGTACGAGTCATGGGCAGAGCCGGGAAACTTGGCACAGACATGTGAGATTATCATATCACATTTTTACTTACATATCCGCCTGGCACACCACTTGCACATTGATGGAATGGAAATGTTTCCTATTCCTGTAGATGTGCTCACGTGCCTGTGGTGGAACCAGGCCAACATGTGTGTAGTCAATGGCACCAACAATATTAGGGATGTGGCCAAGGGCATACAAATCAGCCTTCACATCCGCCAATTCATGCCTCCTGGGGAAATGGATGTATCTGTCCTTGTAGGTCATCATAGCGGACAGGACATCACATAGCACCATGCTGAACATGGGTTGCGACATCCCACCTGCGCTGGACACCGTGTACTGGAATGATCCAGTAGCCAAAAAATGCAGGGCCGCCATCACCTTAGACGTTGGCGTGAAAGCAGTCGGATATGTTCTGCGAGGCCTCAGGTGGGGCTCAAACAGAGCACATAGGTCTTGTAGGGTGGGTCGATCCAGACGGAATTTCCGGATGACGTCCTCATCCTCCATGCCCGCCAGCACTGTGAAGGGACAATGCACATTTGGTCGCCTCCTAGGTGAGATGAAAGGGGACACATGTCAAAGCAATCCACCATGAGATGTGTGCAACATCTTACGTTTTGACTGACACAGCGCCAACAATGACTGGCATCACACTTCAGCTTACAGCACAATTTACATGTGGGTACACCTCCAGCTACACTAGTCATACACCTGTCCAGTTTTCACACAGTGAGTACCTCCCAAACAGCATCAGACTATGTGAATGGCCAAAGGGACATGTCCACATCTTGCGTTACCAGCCCTGAGAGTAGTTCATACAGCATATGTGTGAAACAGCAACACTGTTGGCTCCTACCAAGCTGCTGTACCTGCCACACCTTCTTGCGTAAGTCGAACAGGGCACACATCAACAATACAATGAGCAGTCTGTGCATTAAGATCAAGTATGTACATGAGCAAAGCAAACTACTCAGTGAAATATGAATATTGTGTAGTCAGACCTTCATCACTGTGTGTTGCGTAGCCAGATCACACATTGACATGTGTACACATTGGAGAGTCCATCACACCACTGATCTGTGTACATGCACAACAATATCATGAGTGACATGTGAGGGAGTACATGCCAATGTTTGCAATCATGTCCACTGACATGGCATGTGTAGTCAGCAGTGGTCTAAATGTTACACTGGCACTGTTTGCACTATCTTGTGTCATGAATCAGGTGTCTACTGTACACTATTGAGAACTGGCCATTGCCATTGACACAGCATGATGTGTCCATAGGTGCTGTTAACGTGCTACGCCACCAAAATTACGGTCATAGGCACCGATGTATATCAGCCATATTGCGGTGGCGCCCGCCTGACCCCTGCGGTGTGTCACCGCCAATGCCCATGCCCTTACAGCCAATGGGACCCGCATCCGCGGTAGTGAAATACAGATTTGGAAATGGCGGTTGGCATGCTCTGCCGCCCAAATCACGGTCATAGGCACCAATGTATGGCAGCCATATCGCGGTAGCGCCCGCCTGGCCCCTGCGGTGTGTCACCGCCAATGCCTATGCCCTTACAGTCAATGGGAGCCGCATCCGCGGTAGTGAAATACTGATTTGGAAATGGCGGTTGGCATGCTCTGCCACCCAAACACGGTCATAGGCACCAATGTATGGCAGCCATATCGCGGAAGCGCCCGCCTGGCCCCTGCGGTGTGTCACAGCCAATGCCCATGCCCTTACAGCCAATGGGAGCCGCATCCGCGGTAGTGAAATATTGATTTGGAAATGGCGGTTGGCATGCTCCCCCACCCAAATCACGGTCATAGGCAACAACGGTATGGCAGCCATATCGTGGTAGCACCCGCCTGGCCCCTGCGGTGTGTCACCGCCAATGCCCATGCCCTTACAGTCAATGGGAAGAGCAATTGCGGTAGCCAAATACAATTTTGAAAATCGCGGTAGGCGTGCTCTGCTACTGCGGGACCGGGCATTGGATGCAATTGAAAGATATACGATTGCGGTAACGACCGCCTGGCCCCTAAGGTGCGTCACCGCCAATGCCCATGCCCTTACAGCCAATGGGAAGTGCAATCGCGGTAGCCAATTACAATTTTGAAAATCACGGTAGGTGTGCTCCGTTACCGTGGGGCCGGGCATTGGATGCAATTGAAAGATGCACGATCGCGGTAGCGACCGCCTTGCCCCTGCGGTGTGTCACCGCCAATGCCCATGCCCTTACAGCCAATGGGAAGCGCAATCACGGTAGCCAAATACAATTTAGAAAATCGCGGTAGGCGTGCTCCGCTACCGCGGGGCCGGTCATTGGATGCATTTGAAAAAAGCTGAGCTGGAACACCAATTGCAGCAGCTAAGAACCACAGAAACTACCCCAGGCGCTATATATGTGTGGGAGAGAGCCTCACATTTCCACTGCTTCCAGACACCGCTCGCTGACACTCTTCACCACCAACTGCTGCTGCTCCTGTCTCCTGGACCCATACACTGCTGCCTGACACTATTCACCACCAACTGCTGCTGCTCCTGTCTCCTGGACCCAGACACTGCTGCCTGACACTCTTCACCACCAACTGCTGCTGCTCCTGTCTCCTGGACCCAGACACTGCTGCCTGACACTCTTCATCTCCAACTGATGCTGCTCCTGTCTCCTGGACACAGACACTGCTGCCTGACACTATTCACCACCAACTGCTGCTGCTCCTGTCTCATGGACCCAGTGATGGTGAGGACTGGAACATCAGGGCCCATCCCTTCACCACAGAGGAGCCGGAGGTCCTGGTGAACGAGGTGCTCACACAGTATGGGAGGCTATATGGTGCCCCAGATGTCCTGGTAAGTGTTTCAGAGTGGAAGTGAGAGTGCAGGGAGTGCACACATGAAGTTGATCTGCTGCAGTATGTGCCTTAGAGTGTGGGTTTGTGTGATACACTGCCTAGCATGCTGACTTCAGGGAAATGGGGTTTGTAGCCTATTTCACAAATTCCCCGGGCTGCATTTCAGGATGGGAGGGACATGCAGTCTTTTTGCAGCCATACAGTGACACTGCAGGTATAGAAAGTGGGAGTCAGGACATACTTTGCCTGTGCTAATGGATCTTTGAGTCCATGAGGTTTTTCACAGCCTCATTTGTGAAATGAGACAGACTTTACGTCCAGAGGGTACTGATGGAAGTGTGTTTGACTCTATATTGCCACCATGGATATGTAAGCATTATGCACAAGAGTGAAATGCCTGAGGGTGACACTCTTGGCAAATAATACACATATGACACCTCAGATTGCTGTACTTTGAAAATATCATCCTCCCATTGTTTTCACCATGTGTTCAGACTCGCATGTGTAGGCACTGTTTGCCCTCTCATATTGTACCTGCATGTGAATGTTCTCATGGCCCACGTTAAACCTCAGTGTGAGCTCCCTGGCCTGCACAGTCACTGCCCAATTTGACGAGGACCCATCACTGAATGGACAGAGTGAGACATATGGGTTGTCCTCTACCCTATCCATCAAAGAACTATTTCAGGCCTGTGTATTGCACAAGACAGACCTTGTGAGAAGGGTGTGAGACTGTAAGATCATGTCCCTAGATGTGACCTCCATGACACAGTGAGCCATTCACAAGGCAAGGACATTGAGGGGTGTGCAGTGTTGGACACAGTGAGTCTGCCCCGACACATCATTTCCAATGTGATGTATGTCTTGCTCACTCACAAACTGAATTGCAGATGGGGGCCTCCTTCACATTGCTTTCTGTGCTGCCATTCAGCATGTGCATGAGATGGGCAGGTACTGTGTCCATACTCATACCTGCATGCATTTTGTTATGATTATCCCATGCTCATGTACTACGTGTCATGCTGTATTGTCTCTGCTAAACATATCTGTGAAGCTGTGCTGAGTATGTGCATGCTCCTGTACTAAGAGATAGTGGTACATAACCCAGTGTCACTGAAATTTCCTCCTCTTGTCTCCCATACCTGCAGCTCAAAGTCCACCAGCGTAAGGCCGTATGGAGGGCCATTGCACGCAAGGTGCGGGCTCTGGGTGTCTCCAACCGACGACACACACACTGTCACAAGAGGTGGGATGACATCTGCCGGCTGAGCAAAAATGTGGCAGAGATGACGCTGGGGCTGCTCCCTCGGACTGGCAGGTTGGCACTAACCCTGGGCATCCAATTCCGCTCCACTCGCGGAATTTGCGGAATTTAGGCAATTTTGCGTTCCGCGGAGAACGCGGAATTGCCAACAATTCCGCGATCCGGGGCGTAGCGGAATTATTTTATTGTTCGCGCTTTAAAATGCGTTCTAGCATGCGCGATAGCGACTTACCGAGATTCCTGCGTTCGCCGATGGCTTTTCCTATCCGTTCGCGTGCGCCACGAGATTTTGGTAGCCGGCCGCGTTATCCCGCGAGAGTTTGCGATCGCGAACACGTCATTCGCCACGCCATCGGACAATGCGAGAGTGTGCGATCGCGAACACGTCATTCGCCGCGCCATCGTGCACCGCGAGAGAGATTGCGATCGCGAACACGTCATTCGGGCGCGCCATCGGACATCCGGCGGAATGTTGGTCAAGCTCGCGATCCCGAACACGCAAAATTTTCAATCTGGAGAACAATAACATCGCAAGCAGCATAAAACCTTCTATAAATTGATGATTTGGATGAAAAAAAACTCAGATTGATATTTGGCTGTCCTTTTTCTCAAATTTTTTTGGGGGGAGAGGGAGAAAGTGCCACAGAGTCTCCTACTTCCTGTTCCTGTCCAGCAGGCTCCTCCCAGTGCTTTGTCCAACTCCTGTTCATTTTTCACTTGGATTTGAGCTGGAAGGATCACTCTTTGTGTCTGCTGCATCATTATCATTGGATTTGAGGATTTGGGGATTTGAGATTTTACAAGTAAGTTGGTGTTGTTTGATTGGGGCATTGCAGTTGCTGCAACTACAATTTTTGTACTTTTCATCATTTTTAAAAATAAATAGTTGTGGGTAGCCAGTAGGCCCAGAGCTAGTCATGGGTGGGTGCATGATGAAACATGATGAGACTACTGTTCCTTTGCTGTGTGATGTATTTATTAATTTCAAACATCATTTAGGGGGCATGGATGGCATTGGATTGAATTGCAAAATGTGTTTTTTTGGGTGTATTTCAGTTTTTTGGGCTGTGTGTTAAATACATGCCTTAGTTGTGTGTGGTGTGCTGCAGGCCTTGTTTAGCCCTGTGGATTTTCGTTGTTGCATTTTATTGCATTACAGGCAAAGCAGTGTGGTTTACCATGCAGCCTTTGCCTGGCTATTATAGGCCTGTTTTCAGCACATTGTTTTCCAGGCCTCCTGCTTGTTGCTTGTGATTTGTGAGTGTCCATGTGGCTGGTAGCCATTTCTGGTGGGAGTTATAAGTGTGCTGCTTTTGCCATATACTAAGGCCTGCATGTGTTTCCTTTGTGGACTAGGCTTCTTGTTGTGGTCCTGGCCATGAGGCTGGCGGCCATTTTGAAGCCAGGCAGTGTGCTTTTGCCATAGGCCTGCATTGTCTGTCTTCAGTTTCTTGTTGTTGGGGCCTGGCCATGAGGCTGGCGGCCATTTTGAAGCCAGGCAGTGTGCTTTTTGCCATAGGCCTGCATTGTCTGTCTTCAGTTTCTTGTTGTTGTGGGCCTGGCCATGAGGCTGGCGGCCATTTTGAAGCCAGGCAGTGTGCTTTTGCCATAGGCCTGCATTGTCTGTCTTTAGTTTCTTGTTGTTGTGGGCCTGGCCATGAGGCTGGCGGCCATTTTGAAGCCAGGCAGAGTGCTTTTGCCATAGGCCTGCATTGTCTGTCTTCAGTTTTTTTGTTGTTGTGGGCCTGACCATGAGGCTGGCGGCCATTTTGAAGCCAGGCAGTGTGCTTTTTGCCATAGGCCTGCATTGTCTGTCTTCAGTTTCTTGTTGTGGGCCTGGCCATTGTGAAGCCCGGTAGTGTGCTTTTATCCATAGTCCTGCAAGCTTGTGGCCTAGTCTGCCAATAGGCCTTTCATCCAGTAGGCGCAGAGGTAGTCAGGGGTGCATGAAACAACTGTTTCTGTGTGTTCTGTTGAATTTTTAAACATCATTGAGGGCACATGGATGGCATTGGATTGAATTGCAAAATGTGTATTTTGGGGTGTATTGCACTTTTTTGGGCTGTGTGTTAAATACATGCCTTAGTTGTGTGTGGTGTGTTGCAGGCCTTGTTTAGCCCTGTGGATTTTCATTTTTGCATTTTATTGCATTACAGGCAAAGCAGTGTGGTTTAGCATGCAGCCTTTGCCTGGCTATCGTAGGCCTGTTTTCAGTACATTGTTTTCCAGGCCTCATGCTTGTTGCTTGTGATTTGTGAGTGTCCATGTGGCTGCTGGCCATTTCTGGTGGGAGTTATAAGTGTGCTGCTTTTGCCATTTAGGCCTGCATGGTTTTCCTCTTGGCTTACTGCTTGCATCCATCCCCTTTGCCAGCTGCAGCTCCCTGAATGATGTGATGAGCAAATAATTTAATGCCAAACAGGGTCCACTTCTATTACATTTGTATTTTTGTTGTTGTTCCTCTTCTTTCCTATCCTTCCTGACAGTGTACACAGTATACCATGAAAGCCCTTGTTGACAGTCTCACAAATGGCTACACTAATTTATATCTTTTATTTGTTTGTTTGTACTACTAGTAATTGAACCACAACAACAAATGCAACATTTCACTGATGTTCTTCTCCTGGCTTCTTTGCTTTTAGGTGCACAAAAAGACAGAGGAGGAGGTGTCATCATCATCATCATCACCCGTTGTACTGCCAGGCAGAAGTCCTGCTGCGCGTCATGTACACGTGTGACCACAGACATCTCTGCAACTTGTGCACCTGCGTCCTGCTGACATCTGAAGAAGATGGCCCCAAAGAAAGGTACCAGGTCCTCCAGTACCAAGAAAGTTGCCAGTGAGAAGAAGAAAGAACAGAAGAGGGAAGTGGCACTTGCCAAGACTGGTGTGCCGGCCGATGTGTTTTTTGGTAAAAAAAAACTTACGCCTGCAGCAGAGGTGTCCGGCGGGGGCCAAGCTGGGAGCAGCACCTCCGCATCAGCGGGCCCACCCCAGCAACCTAGGCCCAAGCCCATGACTGTGGCAGAGGTAGCCAGTCTACTAACGACCAGTGATGTTGAAATGTCATTATCGCAAAGTAGTACCCAATCCACGCACTCGCAGGCGGAAACTCAGCAGATAAGTGGGCAACCACAGCCGCAACCACAGCCGCAACCCCAGCCGCAACCCCAGCCGCAACCCCAGCTGCAGCCGCAACCCCAGCCGCAGCCGCAAACCCCAGCCGCAACCCCAGCCGCAGCCACAACCCCAGCCGCAGCCGCAACCCCAGCCGCAACCCCAGCCGCAGCCGCAACCCCAGCCGCAGCCGCAACCACAGCCGCAACCACAGCCGCAGCCGGAACCACAGCCCACAATAGTAGTTGTTCCACCTGAAGTAGGGGCAGTTCAGGAAATCGAGCTTTTTACAGACGAAGAGGAGCAAGCCACTGTTCCAGAAGATCCATTGTCTTCCAGACCCCCAGCAAGGAAAAGGAGGGTTAGTCCATCAACTTCTTCTTCAAGCCCCGCTTCTGATGATCTAGATGCCACTTGGAAGCCACCAGCTCAGCCTGAGAGTGATGCACGCCACAAGACAAGGCTAGTGACAAGGAAGGTTCCAGAAAGCCTTAGAGTTATGGAGGTAAATGTAGACGAGGGGGGGTGATGATGATGATGATGAAGAGCCAGTCATCATGAACATCACTCCTGGGCCTTCAGAGATGGAGACCAACATTATTAGACTATCCAAAATCGCTGCGAGGGATGTAGCACGGATACCACCCACAAAGGTAACGCCAACACGACCTCCAGCTTCCATATTTGCCTTTGCAAAGGCCCGGCAGGGACCTACATCCAGCTCAACCACCACCTCAGTAGGTGGTGGTAATGTAAGTGCACAGAGTCAAATTCCAGGCACACCCTCCAGTTCATCTGGTATTGAAAGTGGCACCTCCAGCAGCGCCAGAAAGTTCTCCTCCCCAGGAGGAGAACATTGCTATATGCTCAATTTGTCTGCAGGCTGTTAGGCGGGGTAAGCTTGGTACAAACTATGGTACTGGAGGACAAACAAGTCATCTCAAAAAACACCACAGTATCAAGTGGGAGGCTCACCTACTTCACTTAGAAAAAAGTAAAACTGGACCCATTGCTGTTGTTGGGGATGAAGAAGTGGGGGAAGATATGATCGCGGTGGAAGGTCAACAAGAGGGAGACATTTCTAGCCCTACCCCTAGCAGTGTAGTGGTAACGCCCACATCCTCAGCAACATCTGAGTGGCACCGTACTAAGAGTCAGCCTGAGACACCAAGGCAACCGGGCACTGCAATGAGCAAAAGTGCGGCGTCTTTGAGCCTAACTGGGTTCAAGAAGAAGGGTGCACCACAAAGGAAAATATTCCAGCCTACCATTGACAGCATGCTTAGGTCGGAGGGGCAGTACCAACGCAACCACCCAACGGCACGGTTGTACAATGCGAAGATGGCTAAAATGTTAACGCTGGACCTTCTCCCTTTTTCATTTGTGGAAGGGGTGGGTTTCCCTGAATTTGTGCCAGCAATCTGCCCTAAATGGAAGGTTCCCAGCCGGTCCTATTTTGCCCGAGTTGCTGTTCGAGCACTACATCACGATGTGCTGGAATTGGTTGGATAAGCTTTGCAGCAGAGTGCTGTTCACAAAATCCACCTGACAACAGACATGTGGACCAGTTGCCAAGCCACTGATTACATGTGCATCACTGCACACTGGGTCTCTTTTGTGGGGGTTAGAGAAAAGCTATCTGAAGTAGGTGCTGTTGACACAGTTGAGATTTTTAATGCTTCTCGGAAACATGCAACTGTAGCCATGTTCGCCATGGAGAAATCTCATACTGCTGCAAACATTTTGGAAGAGTTTAACAGCAAGGTCTTTGAATGGCTGCGCCCAGAGGGCTTCACATTGGTTTTGTTGCCACGGATAATGGCAGTAATATACTTAAGGCCATGGCGCTTGGTGCCTATTTCAGGGTCCCGTGTTTGGCACACTGCATTAACATTATAGTTCAAGACTTTCTGAAAAAAGAACCCATAGTCAGCAACTTACTGAACACCTGCCGCAGAATATGCACGCATTTCAGCCATTCTTTTAAAGCCCGGAAGCAGCTGAGGATCATTCAACGTGACTATAGAATGCCAGTCAAAGCAATCATCCAGGAGGTGGCAACATGTTGGAACTCAACGTATTACATGCTTGACCGTCTGTTTGAGCAGTACAGACCAATCAATGAATATGTCATGCGAAGGGCGGATGCTACTGTGAAAGGCATGACCTTTCAGATGGACCAATGGAGCCTAGTTAAATCTCTTACAGAGATGTTTCTTCCTTTCGAGGTCTTCACACGTGAAGTCAGCAAGGAGGACTGTACTATGGGCCAAGCTATCCCATTGTTGCACATGCTAGAGCAACAGCTGAAGGAGGTGTCTGAAGCGTACATAGGTGTGGAGGAAAAAAAAGAAGCATATGAGTTGGTGGAGAGCTTATCATGTTGCTTAAGAGAAAATGCAAGGGTGCAAAATAAGATTCTGTCACAAGAACATTACATTTGTGCCACAATTCTGGATCCATGGTACAAATCGGCACTGCACAGTAAGACATTACTCCCTTTTTTAGAAGTGGATGTTGCCCGGTACAAAACTTGGATAGCTGAGGCAGCCAGTACATTGGAAAATGAACGGCTGGTAATTAAAGGCCTCAAACCCACGTCAAGTACTGCAGCAGGGCATCCGGCGTCAAGTTCAACTTCAGAGCCTGTGGGCAGTGCATTTGGTTCACAGCTGTCACCAACACTATCGACAACAGCAAGAACCGGATCATCAGCCCCAGTACAAACGGCACAGGATTGGTATTTACAGCAAGGACTTGCTAGGTCCAGTGCTGATGCAAAGACAAAAGAGGCCGAACAAAGTGTAGCACCCCTGAACATTGACCGAATGGTCCAGGCCTACCTGGATGACCCAACAGAGGTCTACATTGATCAAAACCCATTGCGGTATTGGTATGGCAAAAGGGGCCAATGGCCAGTGCTCAGCAGGCTGGCGATAAACTATCTGGCTTGCCCTGTCGCAAGTGTCTCTTCTGAACGTGTTTTCAGTGCTGCTGGTTCCATTGTAACAGTGAAAAGGACCAGTCTCTCACCCAAAAACGTGGAGAGGTAAACCATGATCAAAATGAATCAGCAATTTATACCACTGATTTACACAATACATGAATCAACGCAGGAAGATGAGGACAGCGGCTCAGGTGACGGAAGTAGCATGTTGGATGCTGATTACCTACGTCTGGTTGAACCCCCAGAGTTTGAGGACGAGCTATACTTCCCTGACAACTAGGCTTCCACTTCTTACTGTCGTGCTCCCTTATTTACTTCTATTTGTGTGTCTGTCTTTCTGTTTGGAAACTTCAAATCACAACAAATCCATCACCACCGTCTTCATATTTTATTGCCTTATATGAGTTTCAGCTGTCTGCATTTCAGTCCACTCCTCCGAGTCCTGCTCCTCCATCCTCCTGAATCGACCTAAATCTATTGCCCTCAAGCCAGATGATGATTGGATGTAGCATAATCAAAGAAAAACTAAAATCTTGCCTCGTTGAGTCTCTCCAAAAGAAGTGGAACATGATGATGACTACTATAGCTATCCTCCTTTCCGAGCCGATACAGACTGCCCATTAACTGAAGATGAGAAGGAACAGGTAATGAATGATGACATGCATTGGACGCTCACTGAGTGATTTGTGTTGTTGTTGTTTGTAGTGCATTGTGTACTATTATCTAATCTACACACTAAAAGTAACTCAATGCAATGTTTGTTTCCATTCTTGTTTTTTAATAACAATTTTCTACTTCTACTGCTGGCCGATCCAGTGCATTTTGAATATGGAAAGGGGACTCAATCTGTACACTACTGCACACTGAGTTGGACAACACACCATGATGATGACCACAGTGACATAATATCTTCGCAGTCACTCAGTACGATCCGAGATGATTGATGGAATAACTCAGGGCGTTTCATGAGTGCATTAAAAGGTAACCAAGTCAACAACAACCACTGCAGACCTACATGTCTGTATAGTGGTGGAGTCGAGTGTTGTGGTATGACTGACAGCGGGGCATTGATTTAGTCACTTAATTTGTAAAATGCTATGTTGTCTGCCTCTGTCAAAAAAGGTACGCTAAATGGAGGATGGGTCACGGGTGCCGTGGGCCTGCTCTGTCCTGTTGTTGTTGGAGGTTAATGCTGGAAACAGACTAGAGTAGACATGATGTATCCAAATCCATGCCGCCTCTGAAAGTGTTCTTGTTGCACTCCACCGTAATTTAGGCATTTTTTTCTACTTGATTTTTCAATATCCCTTTTGTTTTCCCATCTGCAATTACAGGCCGGCCCTTACCCTGTGCTACACTGGGAAAAACAACTCTCACTTACCTTACCAATGAATCTACATCTGCCTGGCAGGCAGTGCCGTCACCCAAGATTGATGGCCGGAGCGTCCATGGAAGGGAGGACCAAGACGAATGCCGAGATGCAACTCCCCATTTTGACCAGGATAACATACAGTAACAGTATCAACTTTCATCATCTTTTAAATTTGATTCATTTTTGTCTTCAATCATTACTACTGAGTGTTTTTGTTATGTTTGTTCTCTGCTTATAATTCAATTCATCCCTACAGCTATTTTTGACTTTTCTTTGCTATCTTTAAGCCCGGGCCGGTACAACAGAACAGAAACTGTATGTAATTCGGGTCTCTCTGAGGGCAGACAGGCAAGGCAAATTGCATAATATACTGCTGCCCTGTACTGTCTAATTGTCTAGTAGTAGTAGTTAGTAAGTACTATCATTGACCATCAAGTTATCATCATCATGCATGCATTTCCTTTTTCTCCCTTAACAGATTTATGGATATGGTTGTCTGCCAATATTGTGTTTTGTTGTTGTCCATGCGTACTGTTTTTCTTTGTCAAACCTTTCCCAAAACCCCCTTCCCAACCATTCATCAAACCCTAACCCTCTTCCCCGGGCTGTGTGACTTATTGAGGTGTGACTAAATTAAATGTACACCAATAATTTATAACACGCTTGCTGGGGCGGATGTGGTTAAAGCAACAAAAATTCATTTTCAAGGCAGGGCGAGGATCTTCTTCTGCTTGCCCACCTATGAGCAGTATATTTGCGAGATAATTTTTTTACCAAAGGAACCTAATCCATCAGCATTAATTGCCGGCATAGATTGGATTTGTTGTCATCCTCCGAAACAGCACTAACGGTTACGCTTGTGTCGAGTGTACTGTAGGCCTAGTCGAGTGACTCGACACAGCTAGAGTTTGTAACTCTATGTACTAGGCTATCCCCGCCACCATTATGTTTCCTTGTATTTTGGCATATTATTGTTTGGCAGTAAGTTTCGTACTGTACTTCGTTCTACTACTCCTCCCACAGTCTCTCTCAGGCGACTGACTGTCTCATTTTCTTTTTTTGCAAATGCTACTGCCAGGGTCTACTACTACTACCACCACAACCATGGCATGTTGGGAAAGAAAACCATCATCACCATGCAGCCATCGCCGTGCCCAAGTAAAACATCAAGCACAGGTAAGAGAAGAAGTTTGGGGGAGGCATAATTAATAACGGAATTTTTTTCATTAATTCTATTTCACACACCCCTTTGAGTCCAGTTGCAGAATGCATAGATTAGGAGGAGAGACTGACAGTACTAGTAGGACAAGTCCCTCAGTGAGGGGTACCGCATCTGTCTGTTTGTCTCTTAGTAACTCAGCCAATTATTTAAATCAAACACTGGCTGTGGCACTGCACCAGCAAGGAAACAGTGTGACGTAAAACAGTAACCCCACCCACAAAACATTAACAACATCGTATATAAAGTCTAAATATGTAATTTAATACCCTAACAAAAATAAACTATGTAAAAAAATCCCACAACACCTGACCCACCCCTCTCCCTAACCCCAACCAATGTCCATGTCCCGGAATGAAAAAGTCCAACAAATGTCCAATAGTCCAAAACCCAACGCCCGATTCCCACCCACCAAAATAAGCTATAAAAAAGAGGCAATAAATAAACGGGGTCTCAGCGGGCTCGCCTCTCCAGGACACGGATGCACTCCTCTAGGCGGGCCACGCGGCGCTTCAACGCGCGGCAGTTGCATCCACAGGGAGGGGGCAGCAGTGCTTCTTGCAGTTTGGCGGCGGGCGGCTGCCAGGCGGTGGTGCCGTAACACTGGAGGGGGGTGGCTGGGGCCCGGGGCATTGGAGGAGGCTGCAGCTGCTGCCGCCTCCTCCTCCTCCTCCTCCTCTAGAACCACCAGCCGCTGGTATTCAGCCTGTATGGCCTCCAGCTTCCGGCGCCGGGCCTTGGCTGCCAACTCCTTCCTGTCGACTTTACTTTTGGAAGGAGTAGCTATATCAAGAAGAAAAAACAAGACTATTGTAAAATATACTCTTAGCAAAGCAGTCAGACAAATTCATTCTACACATAATGGCACAGTAGCACAAGCAAGCACAGTATGTAACATTTGTGGTATGTATCTATCCTCCCACTACCTCGGCCTCGAACATTTGTGGAAGTTTCAGGCATTCCACCACCCATGCATCTGATTCCTATCAGACACCTATGCATGCATCCCACGTATCCTTCTCTGCCAGTCATAAATATTAAATCTCGCCCGTCCTTCCTCCTTCCACCCTTCTTTCCTTTTTCGTTCAACACATCCATCAAGGTCATCTGATCTGACTTTTAGTCTTCTCCATAAAACTTTCACAGCTGAGTTGAAGTCCGATAGAAGAGGCCATTGGTTACTCAGTACACTCCCATCGCTAATGCTATTGCTAATGCTAAGTAAAGGGTGTCTTCTTCAACCGTTCACAACAACTTCTTACTTAAGTCTCAACAGTACAGTATACGTTACACCCTTGCAGCGAGTGTAATGTCAATAAGTAAGGATTAGGAATATAACTTACCACCACCTGCCACTGCTGCTGGCTCACCCCCTGCAGCTCCTCCTACAACTGCCTTATCGCCTACACCCTCAGCGGCCGCGTCACCTTCGCCTCTGGCCCCGGTACTGGTGGTCGGTAGTACGCCTAGAAAAAACATTACACATTTTTCAGATGCCATATACACCTCCCCCTATTTTTCACTAGCAAGATTGAAAAAAAAGTTAATACATACATAATACATATACAACATACATCACTAGTACAAATCAGGGAGTAGAGTAGACACTAGTAGTGTTATATGGTCCCTAGGGTCATTCTAGTCTTTGCTAAGTTACCCCGAGCCATGCAACCATTTTAGCTTTGTGTCTTTTATTTTTGCACATGTTACCTCGCAGCTTGTTGTGAAAGACGCCTTTGAGCCCACATGACCTCATACTGCTACTGTCTGAGCGCTGCGTACAAGGTCGAAAAACAAGCCACTTTGTTATGGAGTTCTGGTGTTAGTCCATATTGCTTATCCATAAAAATACTACACTTTTTGGCACGACTGATAAATGCTTGCACTATACTAACGCGCACCATTTTTCTCATAACAGACGGAAGATCCCCTTATACGAAGAACCAGAGCTTTGCAGAGCTTATGATGTAACCAGTACTAGGTTCTTCTAAGGTGAGGGGTCCCCAAAATTCTCACATCTCCATTTATAATTTTATATAAACTAGATTCCTACCAAGGGGAGGGTGGTTCTTCCACCACTGTTCAGTTATCATGATCTCGCCTTTTGGCTTCTATGGACTTGTAGTTGTAAGTGTAACTAAGTGTAACAATGTTTATTGTTTTAATCTTATGCATTTTGCTGTTGCTGCTGCATTATAGAACAACATACAGAGCTTGTCAGTTGGAAATAAACCTTTTGAACTTACATAGACTCGGTGGTATTTGGTGTGGACTTACACGAGAGAGTGAGCGAAAGGGTGTGCATTGCTTCCGGGACAGAGGTTGGGAGTGTTATGTTCTGGGTTGTCTACTCATTGGGTATTTTGGGGGGTTTCGGAGACCTAATGAGACACTATAACTAGTCGGTCAGGGGATTGTGGTGGCTTCTGATTGAGGTGTGAGGAAGGTCCAACCTCCCATCACCAACGTCCTATTTTCTTGTGCAAAGTTCTGTATGTGCAGAATCCCTACAACAGTAGTAGTATGTCCTATCCTATCAAAAATTGTAAAATGTGGTTGGGCATTTTCTTGGTGGGAATTGTCGAAAAGCCTCAAGATTAAGAAGACTAGAAGTAGTAGAAGAGGACAACCCAAAGGACTGGACTCAATGGCTAGAGCTATTGGTGAATCTGAGTTTTATTTAAAATATTTTAAATAAAGAGTGGCCAACTGGGCAAGCTTAGCTACAGACAGACTAATAGTAGTAGTACAGAGAGTCATAGCAGACGCAGTTAGAGGCAGGGATAACAAGAATTTAGAAACAGATAGTATAGATCAAAGAAGAATTTGTAAAAATTAGAATTAGGATACCGAAATAATAGTTCGAAAAAATATGGTGCAGGAAATGTTTGGGAAATATAATTATTAATATTAACCACTGGAGGACTTACTGGGGCCAGCAGCAGAGCCCTCGAAAGAGGAGCGGTCCTGTCCCTGGGAGGCATCTTGGAGATCTTCTTGGCCCGCCGCCTGTGACCCCGTCTTCTTGCCCCTGGGTGCTGATCATGTAAGATTTCATAAAGAAAGAGACAAAAATTAAAGTTTGGTGTGAAATAAATAAAATATTTTCAAATACGCACCAAAAACATTTTTGGTAACAACAATTGCAATAAAATTGACCTATCTAATTTGATCGACTGGTAGTATTGCGAGATTCACGGACCGTCTAGCAAGCCTAACTACCACCTGACCTAGCCCACCTATTCCAATCCAGACGGGCCAATTGTTCAGTAAGTCTGCATTTCCATTTATTTTAGTCCTCAAAAATGCATAGATGGAGGACACATGCATACATTTTTGCATACACCAAATTGTTGGCTGGTTGCTGCTGATGTTCTGCTAGTGATGATATAAGCCTATTAACATTAACACTCAGTAAACAAACTACAAAAGGTTCTACTAAGGACTGGGGTAAGCAGCACTCAGCAGCACGTGACGTTACAGAGGATGCGTCACGCACACCACTTAAAAATTACCAACTAATAAGTAACTAAACCTATCAATCCACCACTATCCCTTCTTAGTGGCAGGAGGACAAAGGAAGGACTACTCTCTCTAGCATTACGTCACTTAAGTTCTCTAAAGTAAACTCTTACATAATCATCAGGCCAAGCGAGCGCAAAGTTGCAAACAAGTAAGATTAGTAGCGCCGAGCGCCTGTGTCATAACAATCACAGATTTTTAAACGTAATTTACCTGCAATGTAAGCAGCAGCATTCTTGCTGGTCGGAAAAAAAAATATTCGCAATATATAACACAGAGCAGAAGAACACAAAGTAGTAATATTAAATAGCTACTCACCAAGCCCCGGGACCTCCACTCCTAGCAGGTCCAGCAGGTCCTTCTCCCGGTCCAGAATATCGGACCACCGGTGCGTCAGCTGATTATTGGTGCGCCGGACACCAGAGCAGCGAAACACTGTCCGACGCACCTTGCCCCACCGCTGCCGACGCTCCTGGAGCCTGTACCCAGACCAAGGCCTGCTGCCTGCTGCCAGGGTTAAGGGGAGGTGGCGCTGAACTAAAAAAAACAGTGCGGCCACCTCTGCCTCACTGAATAAGGCCCGTACCTGCACCCCTCTTTGGCGCCGCCTTCCGCAAGGAAGGCGGTCGCAGCTCTGGCTACGACTCCGAGCCCTGTGGCTGTGGCCCTTTGCCATGGTTCTGGGTAGGCAGGGGGCGGAAAAGAAAAGGTAGGAATTTAAAAAAGTAAGTAAAAGAAATTAAAAAGCAGGTAATAGAAAAAGTAGTTAAAAACACACAAAAAGTAGAAAAAAACTCAAAATATAGAATCAGGAAAATAGAGAGATAGATAATAAATAAAAAAGACCAAAAAGAAGTTTACAGAAACAAAGGATTGAAAAGATAGAGGGAGGATTCAAAAGCATGCCCAGAACCATAGCAATAGAGTGAAAAACAACATGGCCGCGCCCATTGCGACCGCATAGGCAAGTTTGCGCGATTATTCCCCCCCGAGCACGCAAAAAGCGTCGCAAACACGTAATGCGCGTTCCCGAACAGGAAATACTTATCACGAACGGGCGGGAGCATGCAATACGCGACCCGTAACTGGAAATAAGCATCGCGAGCGGGCGGGAGCATGCAATACGCGACCCGAAACAGGAAATGACCATTGCGAGCGGGCGGGACAAGTGAAAAACAAGATGGCCACGCCCATTAGCGACCGCATGGGCAAGTTAGCGATATATTTCCCCGCGAGCACGCAAAAACACATCGCGAACGGGCGGGACCAGCAATTCCGCGACTTCGCCGAATTTCTACGTGCTCGCGGAGATTTTTAACAATTTCGCGGAGATTTGCGTAACGCAACTACGCAAATTCCGCCCACCCTTAGTTGGCACACAGGAGCATGACACCACTAATGGCCCGCATCTTGGTAGTGACACAGCCAGAGCTGGATGCATGTTTGAAGGACCATCAGCAGCAAGCTGGGGGTGAGTATTCTGGGAAGGGTGACTTTGGTTGTGAGTGACTGCATGTATTCCAAGCCTGAGCCAGTGCTGGGCTATGTGATGTTGCTATTGTGATGCAATGGCTTGTGAGTGGCCTCTCTGTTGGGTGCAGCTGTCATGCATTTTCGCTACATGTACTTTCTCATGTCATTGATGTAATGGCCCTTGACGTTGCATTCTGAGTTGTGGGCTTATGGCATCGGCTGCATTGGGGGAGTCAGGGACATCCCATGGCAGTGAACGGCAGTGTGCCTCATCAGAGTGTGCTTTCATCAATGTGTGCAGTGCCTGACCTCGAAATTGTGAGAACTACACATCTGACACCAATGTGCAACTGTAGTTGTGCCCCAAAGCACAACATGGTGGATGGCATGAGCTCATGGCCATTGCGAAATGATATTTTGGAGTCTGTAACTGTGTTGTCCCCTTATGGTGACTCCATATGTGACTGTGACAACATGTTGGGATGTACAACTTTTTCACCCACAGGGACCTAGGTATGCTCAGAGGGATCTGTATGTCTGGTTACACGGTGGCACGGGCAAGCTATTTGGCTGTGTGGACATCAAATGGGTCAATTATGCAAAGTTTGCATGTTACCATGCAATGTTTTAGTTTTGACTTAAGGTTGCACAATGTGGCTGCACAGGGTGGTGTGCAACATGGGGGTATCACCATCTTGTTTTGTGCGTTGCTTGCATTTGATGTTTGTGTGTATGGCACTAAACTGACCCTACGTCTCTGTCTCTTGCAGCATCTACCGAGGGCACAGGAGGACACGGGACGGACACCAGTGGTGAGGCATCAGGCACGACTGCTACACATGAGCACACTGACACTGATGTGACCAGCGCCTCGGAGGGGGACAGGAGTGTGCTTGAGGAATCACAGCCAGAGACACCAACCTCAACCTCATCTGATGCCAGCGGTGAGTCCTCGATGTTGGCGGGCACAGGGAGTGGGAAATATGCCTCCTCTTCCACCACACATCGTCCAGTGCCTATCCTCCCAGCTACTTCCACTAGTGCTGCCCGTGTTCGCACTAGTAAGAAGGGAAGTGTGTCCTTCCCCCCAGGCACCGCTGCCCCTGTCTCCCCTGCTGCCCTCAGTGTTGAGGCTGTGGGCCTTTTGCGCCAGCTGTGTGTGGGTCAGACAACTCTCCTGAATGCCTTCCTAGACCATGACAAGAAGTTGGCACAGGTGGTTGCCTTCATGGAGGGCATTCATTCAGACGTGGGTGGGCTACACAGGACTGTCCAGTCTTTGTCCTCCACAGTGACGGCAGCCATTCGGCTGTCACAGGCTCAGAGTCCAGCTCCAGTCCCTTCGGCCACCCCCTGCCAGTGGCTACATCTGACGAGAGTGACCACACACCACAGCCCTCAGGGTCAAGGTACACCACACGCAGCACACAACAGCAGCACCCCAAGTGGGCCAGAGCGCAGACACCATCCCCCAAAAAAACCAAAGTCACACCGGAGCGCAAAGGCAAAAGCTCTTCAGGTGACACTCAGGGGCATCAAGCCAAGAAGCAGGCCTCAGGCTCACATGCCTAAAAATCATCCCCATCCAAGGACACTCCCATCGCAAAAGCGTCTCCCAAAGACAAGCAGACAGTTGCCGTGCCTGCTGTGATGCTGGTGCCTGCTAAGAGTCCGCAGAAAAAGCCCTCTAAGGCAGATTCACCCACAACCTCAACTCCCACCCACACCCCTGTGAAGCTGGGAAAGGAGGGCACTGTAGGGGGTTCACCTGGTCCACAGGGGATGGAGGGGAAAAGGCAAGGCCAGGCCAAGAGTACCGCCGGATCCAGCAGATCCCCAGAACGAGGGCCACTGACTGCACCTGATGCACCTTTGGTGGAGAGTGTGCCTGTTGTGCCCGCCCCACCTCCCAGTCCTACCAAGACCACAATTACCTATCGAATCCCCAAGAAGTGGAAAGGCACCCCTCCACATTCTCCCTCACACACTGTGTCTCACTGCAGCATGTCTCCGCCTCCACGTGCCACCATGCCACCCGGTCCAAGCAGCCCTCCAGCTCCCAAAGCCACTGATGCCTCTACCTCAGCTGGTTCTCTCTCTCCCAGGTCCAGTCCTACAACTGGGCCCGACAATCAGCCACCTCCCAGTTCGACTGACAGTCGGACAGTCTGAGGCTAAGTCCCCCTCCCACACCTGTCTCTCCCACAACAGTGCCTGGACTGCCCATTGTTATCCCTCTAGCTGTGTTGCTGACCATGCCAGTGTACGGTCTCACCCATTCCCTGTGCAGGTTCTCATGCACACATGTGCCTACTTTGTACTATGGACTGGCCACTGGCCTTGCTGTTTTTCACTTTCTTTGCCCATTCCCTGTGCAGGTTCTCATGCACACATGTGCCTACTTTGAACTATGGACTGGCCACTGGCCTTGCTGTGTTTCACTTTGTTTGCCCATTCCCTGTGCAGGTTCTCATGCACACATGTGCCTACTTTGAACTATGGACTGGCCACTGGCCTTGCTGTGTTTCACTTTGTTTGCCCATTCCCTGTGCAGGTTCTCATGCACACATGTGCCTACTTTGAGCTATGGACTGGCCACTGGCCTTGCTGTTTGTAACCATGGATGCCCATTCCCTGTGCAGGTTCTCATGCACACATGTGCCTACTCTGAACTGTGGACTGGCCACTGGCCTTGCTGTTTTTCACTTTGTTTGCCCATTCCCTGTGCAGGTTCTCATGCACACATGTGCCTACTTTGAGCTATGGACTGGCCATTGGTCTTGCTGTTTGTAACCATGGATGCCCATTCCCTGTGCAGGTTCTCATGTACACAAGTGCCTACTGTGAGCTATGGACTGGCCACTGGCCTTGCTCTTGTCTACTTTTGATGCCTATCTGGGTAATATGTAATAAAGGCAGTTACTCCTGTTGTCTGCTTTGTCAGTGTCCTTGCTATATAAACATGTATTATGTATGGGTATGGTTTAATGTGACACATGCTCTGTATGCCACTTTAACAATGCCAATGGCTTGTTTCACTTTTTCAGAGTTTACCAGAGGTGACAGGCACTTCAGTTCTTCTTGACTCTGAGGCTTGGGGGGGACAATGTTGGTTGTTTGTGATGACCTACTGTTATCCTAATCATTCTATGGTCAGGTTTGCTAAATTGTACACATGACATGTTAGGATGCACTACCAGCACAGAGGGGAATTCTATCCACAGGATTGCAGGCAGGCTGGCCAGGGTCCATCATGTGTGTGTGATCTTTCTTGATGTGTGAACAGCAGTGTTAGTGTATGGTCATCTTGTGATGGCCGGTCTTCCTAGTCATATGGGTACATTAGAATGTGTGCACTTGAGTGGTCATGAAGTGTGAAGGGGTGACTTGGTCAGTAGTGTTGTTGTGTGTGTGCCCCTGCAATGCCAACTGCACACATGTATGACCCAGGAGCTGAGTGCCTGTTTGTTTGATTTGTCAGCCCTGTGCTTGTGATTGTGTGCATATGTGGGAGTTGTAGGTTGTGCACTGTGCAGTGTGTTGGTGTGTCCTTGCACTCCTGGGGGACACCTATTTGTTGTTGCTGCCAGTTATGAGTATGCAGAGTGTGTGACAGCCAAGTCTGTGTTGTGTTTTGTTGATCAGCCATGTGTCTTGTTACTGTTTGTGCTCACTGTGCAGACCTGCTCAGCCACTGACATTGTTGGTGAGTTTTCTCATGCATTGCTGTCACTTGAGCCATTTTTGGCTCCAGTATGGTGTGTGGAGTCATACCATCCCCTAGCTTTGCTTCTGAAGCCTACCCATTGTGAGTGACTCCTCCATGTATTTGTGTATGGTACACTCCTGACCTGTCCACTACTGACGTACACACCACTTCACTATCATGTCACCGATCCCCTTGGGTTGCCAGTGTGTGAGCCTCCTCACCACTTCATTAGTTACACTGTGCTTTGTGGTGCTGATCTGTGCACAGGACCAATGTGCCACTCAGGACAGTTTCACATATGGTTATGTGTGAGTTTCTTGTACTGGTTTGCAGTCATGGTTGCTCATGTGCAGTGCAACTGTTTATGCTGCACAGTCCTCTGTTCATGTTGTTTGCACCTGTGTGTCCTTGAGTTGTGCGTCTGTGATTGGTGGGTTAGCTGTATGTGTGTTTGGTGAGGTACTGCTACCCTTCCAGAGCATGATGTTGTCTGTGTGCTGTGCTGATTTGTGTTGTGGGAGTACATGGTGTGACACTTAGATGTGTGTGCTACTGATTTGGTTGGTGTGCACACACTGCTTGGCCTGCATGCAGTGCTGTCAGTGTATGTTGCCTTGTACTTGCCTGGTGTGCATCCCCTGATGTCCAGCTGAGTTTGCAATGTGATGTATTGGCATGTTCATCTGTTGTGTTTTTGTTGTGGATGTATGCAGTGTTTGGGCTGTGTTGGCTCTTTCTGCTGACAGATGCTCTGTATGTGATGTTCTATTTGCATTACATTGTGTGTGAGTTGTTTGTGCATTGTGATACATTCAGATGTGTGTTGCAGGTGTACTGTAGATTACTTGTGTGTGTGTCACATGCAGCAAGTTATATTCTGGTTGCTGGCCTTGTTTTGAGTGCACACTAGTGCTCTGTCCTCCTATCTTTGACCTGTCACTTGTCAGGATTGTGCATGTGCATGCATGTGGTACACTATGACACCATGTTGACTTGATGGGTGGTGTGGTGTGTCTGTCTGTGTTAGCTTATTGTCCCATTGATCCCAGTTTGTGTTCCTGATTGTTTTGAGATGATGCACTTCTTGTTTGTATTGGGGTATGGTGTCTGTGCATTGCTCCTGAGTGACAATGTTGTGTACTCCTGTTCTGTCTAGGGACACATTGCCTTTCCACTGCACATGTCTGGGCTTGTTGGACGTCTGTGGATGTTGTTGGTGAGCTTTGTGTTTGACTGTTGTTTTTGTGTCTGCATTGGTTCAGGCATCCCTGAGTGTGAGTGTGATGTTTGTGGATGCGGCACAGGGTGTGTGGTTCGTTGTCAGTGAACTCACAGGACCTTATTTGCACCATTATGTGTGTTTCTCACAGGTGTGGAGTGTTGCAGGTGTGATGTGTGTAGGTGAGAGACAAGTGTGGAGGTCCTACTTGTGTTTGACAGTCATGGAGTGTGACAATGAGCCATGTGTTGTGCTGATGACATACACATGTCAAGTAAGTTGACACAGATGTGTGGCTGGTCACTGTATGACTTCAGACGCTTCTTATCATTCCTGTGCCTATGCATAGCTTGCCTTGCTGTCTCCCTGAGTTGTTGCACAGAGGTCACGTGATCTAATTTCACTCACTGTGCCAGCCATGTCTGATTTGATGGCCTAAGTGTGGTGTGACATGTTCCTTCTCTTGCATGTGATGTACACATGCTTTGTGGCTTGCTCCATGACTTTCCAGCACTGTCCACCTCACTTTTGCCTAGCCCATTTATTGTCCTACATTGCTGCTGACATCTGGTATGTGTATGTGGATGTGTGTCAGTGTGGGGTGTGTCTGGGTGACTTGACAGGCAGTGTGTACAGTTGAGTGGTTGTTTGTATGCAGTGTGAGTGTTCATTTTGTGATTGGACTCAGTTTGCTTGACATGAGTGGGGGGTAGGTGTGAGGAGGAGGAATGCCCTGCCCCTGAGCTTCTGTGCAGGGTGTTACTCTTCTCCCCCACCTTCTGAGACAGGCTCCCTGGTTGTTTGGTGTGTGTGGTGCAGGGTCTGGGTACACCTGGCTGGTTGATTGTGCAGGGGGGGCACAGGAGGAGCACACAGCATATCCCCTAATGGGTGTGGGGGGCGTAGTGTGTGAAGGGTGAGGGTGAGGCCCTATGATCTTTGTGGACTGCCCATGCCTGGTGCTGGCCCTGCCTACTACATTGTGCGCATGTTTTCCCACGTCTGCACCGCTGCGGTGACATGACCAGGACATTACTGTGATTTCGCGGTTGATGGATGGCCCAGATGCGGAGGGGTGATTTAGTGACAAGTAGGACATGTGTGGGTACACTTGGGGATGTGTTCCTGTCCCCACCAGAGTGTCTGATGTGGACAGGAACCGTATGTCAGCCCAGTAGTTGTGTGTTGTGGTTGTGTGCGGAGTTGTGTGATTGCGTACCTGCGGCGTTGTCAGCGACGGCCCATTATTTGCTGGTAGTGGAGCAGGTACAGCACCGGTAAGGCGTGTAGAGCTGGATCCATTGTGGTCGGGACCGGGTGGAGGGGTCCGGGAGTCTGGTTTCGCGCTCCGCTGTCATGTTTCCGCCTTCTCTGGTTGGGTGGTTTTTCCGCAGCGGTGTGACGGGCTGTTTGGGGCATCGCGATTTGTACGGCGGACGAGACGTCATTCCACATGGCAGTGGGACTCTATTGGCTCACACCGCCGCGGTGGCTGGCGCATTTTTATGGCGGGTCACGTCGCACCGCCGCGGACGGGAAATGGGCTATGTTTGCCCATTGTAATATGGCGGAGGTGAGGACCGCTGCTGGCGTGAGGAAAATGACATTTTCCGCCACCGCCAGCACCGCGGAGGTGCCTTCGCCCGCCATCCTAATGACCCCCTTAGATTTTACTATTTTTTAAATGATACTCTAGTATTTATTTAAATACCTGAGTTTTAAACAATCTCCCTTTTTTACATCTAAAATTATGTCAAATGTTTTTTAAATAAATATTTTTGTATTAAATTAAATACCCTAGTATTAAAATAAACAATAACAACCTTTTTAACATATAACATTTTTTAATCACATATAAAATAAAGAAAAATATACATAAAATTGCCTGAATATTAATAACAATACAGTACCACTACCTTACAGATATTTACCATACTACACTTGCCAATGCGTTGTTATAGCATGCGTTGTAATAGTATACGTTGTAATGGCATGCGTTGTAATGGTATTGTCGTGTAGTTCCTATAGTACCCCTGCAGGACCTGCGCGTTTAGATAACATATACTGTGGGCTTGGTGGCAGACTGGCTCTGTGCACCCCCACCGCGTATGTTAGCCTGGTTTGCATTAGCTAGCTCACAGTGCCACTAGAATCTCCTCTTATCGGGGAGAGATGAGTTTCTGTCAACCTTAGACCATGACAACCCAAATTCCTCAGAATCGTGGAAACAATGTACTACTATTCGCTCAGTCACTCGTGCTTACTTATTCGGTTTGTCTCAGAGAGTTACACAGAATAAACAGTCGGGCGTTTCAATAAGTATTTATTAAACAGTTGTTATTCTAGTGTAAAATATATGTGCTGCAGAAACCAGCATACAATAGCAGAGATATATTATCAGCAGTACGATAAAAGCAAAGGGATAGAACAGTTCTACCATATTGCAATAATCATGAATACATACATGAATATAAAAAGCATTAATCAAAGAGTGCGTACTCCTACGATGCCTAACTAGATGTACCTGAGTGTAACTAGCATATGTGTAGGTCTAAAAGCCTAAGAGCCAAGAATCCCTCTAGGATTTAGTCGAACCCCCATACCTGAATAGAGAGAGTGTGGGACACTGTCCTGGTCTCGAGTTGGACACCCCGCAAGGGCTGTGTCAGACCGCTGTCAGCTGGAGCGACTGCATGCAGGAGCCTCAGTGTCTCTGGTCAGTGTGTCAGCATGGAAGTCTCGGTTCCCTCTGTCTTACCGGGGCAAGATGTGGTGTATTTATACCCTAAAGAGTCTCGGTCGTCAGTATGGATTGTATTGGTCTGTCGTTAGACATGAGGAAAACGTCAGGGGTGAACTTTGTACATACAAATTATGCAGGTGGTGTATTCCTAGAGAGCCATGCATAATTGATGAGTACAGTGTGGGCCTGTGTTTGGGAAAACCCCTGCTGTATTCAAAACCACAGGATAGATAACGTTCAGCCCTCAGAGCACGTTGTGTACTAGTAAGGACCAATGTAAGTGAAAGAGCATGCCTATATAAGGAATCATGACTATAATAGGACATGTACAGTTATGACCATAATTGGGCATATGCGGCTATGACCATAATAGGGCAAGTACAAGTATGACCATATTAGGGCAAATATGAATACGTCCATTTTAGGGCATATATGAACGGGTCTACATTAGGGCCTCTATACGGGACATAACACCCACTCCTCTTCCGAACAGGATGACAATGACCATACTTAAAATCTGGACAATTTAAAAACCTTTTAAATGCAAGTAAAAACATGGTTTTAAAATTGTTAAAAAAACTTCAAAAATGTTACAATTCAGCTATTTCCAATTGCCACTAAAATAAAGAAATGTCTATTTTGTTTCTCTATATAAGTTGCGTCACTCAAAGCGGAAGAAGGCCATGCTTTTCTCAAGCGCAAGTGTCAATTCAGGAAATGTTCCAAATTTGCTCGATTATTATGAAAATGAGTGGAGAAGCCGAATTCTTTCCCAGGACGCGATGAGCCAATTCGAGATTAAGTGTCCTGGCTGGGAAGCACAACATTATCTGTGTGAGCTACTGCAGACGACAAATCCAACGCCTCACAGAGAACGTCAATCGCACATAGATGGAATGTAGCACTGCCAACAGTTGATGCTGCGGCAGCTTGTGCGGCAGTTGTTACCTGGGTGCCTGTGGAGGAGTCACCTAACCCAGCAGGAGCAAACGGCACCTGTGGATTCTCCAGGAATTTATTCATCAGAATTGGAAGCTGCTGGGGACAGCACAGAGCATGGGCCTTTATGGGGTCCAGCATTGCATCCGTGTTCGGAGGCGCATCTGATGGAAATGTTAGACAAAGATCCAACGTGCATTCTTCTCCGCAAAACAGGCATCGAAGAACAGGTAAGATGCAGTCTACCCAGACTGGTCGAAAGGATAGAAACCAGGAGGCATTGAGTTCTCGCAGGCAAGAAATGCCCAGAAGTTGTACCATGCGTTCACGGTATTTCCGCTCCAGGAGCATGTTCGCCATTCCCTCGGGAATTGGGCTGTCCATTGTGTAGCAGTAGTATTATGAATAGGACCCCTGCAACCAGCAATAGGATAAGCGGGAATCCTCCAAATACGCTTCCCAATACGGAGTGTATAAAATTTGGTCTTACTCCGAAGACTGTCTGAAAGGTGCTTAACAGTCCTGACCCTATGGTCTTAAATAGGTGTACGATACCGCTTGTATCAGACATATTGAAGATACGACCCACCATTTCTGCTAAATGAATGGGGCAGTTTGTACGTATGAGCGCCTGTATCTCACTCGAGGTCCTTGCAACTTGAAGTTCATAGGTTTCTCGATCGGAGGTTAAGGGCACGGGTTGCTGTAAAAGCATGGCTTGCAGTCTGCTCAGAGTATCAAATTGTATGTAAGAAACATTCAGTGAAGGCCATAATGGCGCCTCCCTGACTGTGTTCAGTGGCGGAAACAATACTTGCAAACAGCAAGTAACCCTGGAGTTAACGGTGACCAGATATGCGACGCCCGGAAGCATCCCACAGCAACCTTGACCATTTAGCATCAAGTAACTCCCATTCGAGAGCAGCTCAAAAACCAGCGTGATCACTGCAGCTGGGGTCCCAGTCATGTGACACAATAGGTTTGCTAGTGAACTGTTACAGGCTCCGGGTAGTGAAATATCCTGACACATGAGAGAACCGCTTAAAGCGTTCTTGCAGTTTGTACCACTCAGATACACTTCTCGATACCCATTCCGGCATCGATATCTATATGGTAACTCCCAAGATTCCTTAATGTATCCCTTACCCATTTTTTCATATTTGCCTGCCTGCCTTTGCTCAAGGCAATATTGAAACTGAAACGTAGTGACCAGCAGAGTGATTTGGCCATGAATTAGCCATTCAGTTGATGGTGATTTGGCTACAGTGAATGGTAACCTTTCCAGTTTCTCAATATGCAGCATTGTATATTTGGCTCCCCTTAGTGCCATTTCTGTCTGTTTATCAGTCAGATTGTATTCTGAAAACAGAGACGTGGTATTTATAAAACGCCAGGGCACATAGCCTGCACGCAGAGATTGCAGCGTCCAGTTTAGCATCATAATAGAACGTAGCTGAGATTGCCCGTGTTGTAATAAGGCCAAGTCTTGTTCTAATATGTCGATTGTCGAAGACACAATGTTGCCTAAGGAGTAAATCCTGGAGGTCAAAGTTGTTAACCCATTATCCACTACAGCTTATGCCTTTCCTAAGTTAATATGGTCTATTTCCCGTATTCTTTCTGCGGCTCCTGTTGGGATATTTTCTAAGCCTGGGCGTAGTTCGCGAAGTAGCGCTACGCGAAGCTACGCAAAGTGCAGTTCGCACTACGCGAGCTACGCGTAGCACTACGCGAACTGCGTAGTGCACTGTTCGCAATGATTGCACAGTGCCAGATGCTTGTCCGCACTGTGCAATCATTGAAAACGGCATCTTGCACAGTGCGAGCTGTCTTTACTGCCGCTCGAGTAGATTTTTACTCGAGCGGCAGCTTTCTCAACGCGGACTGGTAGTTTCTCATCGCGAGCGGTCGCGAGCATACGCGACCACTCGCAATGAGAAACCTGACCTCCCCGCGTTGAGAATCTCGCCGGGAGGTTTATTTTCCACGCTCGCGATCGGCAACTTGATGTTGCTGATCGCGAACGAGGAAAAAGTCTCGCTGGGATGTCATTTTGCTTGCTCGCGGTCGCCAACTTGACGTTGAGGACCGCGAGCAAGCAAGAATGACCGCTGCACTACGCTACGCTACGCTACGCGTGTTTGCACTGTGCTACGTGCAATTCGCGTTGTGCGAAGTAGCGCAAACTTCGCAAACTACGCGAGCGTAGCGTAGTGCTTTGCCCAGGGTTAATATTTTCCAGTTTTCATTGTAATAGGGATGAATGCCAGCATATATGAAACATTTCTGACGTGTTTTCCTTGGGCCTAGTAAAAAATCCCTAAGGTCTACATCAGGTGTAAGTAAGTTTAAGTGATGTTTCACTTCTGTGAGTGTTGAGGTCTCTAGCCAATCAAGGCACAACTTCCCAACACTATAGGATGTCACTACCCCTGGGTGTTGTCTTTGTACATAGCGAGTATCTGGCCTATGGATACTAAACCCTTCGGTTGTATTCATAAATCTCTGTTGACAGGTGTTTGTGTCAATGGGCCAAATCAGCCATTTCGTCCAATCAGGATCTGATCTGGTTTACTGGAGGTAACAATATCACTTAAAGAAATTTTAAATACATGTTTAAGCTTTAAAAGTTCAGTCGGACCGAATATATCATAATCAATCTTGTCCCATACTATACCGTCCGGTATAGGAACTGCTGTGATGTTCACTGAAGAAAAGTCTCTTGGTTCACGATGTGAAGACTGGTGTGGTTTTAAAATCAAATTGACTCTTTGGGCTGTAGAGCTTTGCTGGAGGTATCGTCCATTAATAAGCATACTAAAAGTTATTATTAAACCTAGCCAGAAAAGAAAAAATAAAATCCCAGTGATATACCATAGTTCAACCCAAGGTGACACCAGGTAAGTCTTTCTAAAAAAGTTCAAAAAGTCAATGAGTTTTTGTTTGTGTGATTTTTTGGCTGGCGTAGTTTCCGGCTCGCTTGGATCCAGTGAAAACGTACCAAAGTTCATGAAATAGCCAGAAGCAGTTCGATCAATTGTTGGAATTGCTTCGGGATTTGTTGAAATTGGATTTTGCTCTTGATGAGGAATGTTGACATAGATGTCTGTAGTCGGTCTGATTGCAACTTGGTTGTTAAGTTGGTTTTCATTTTGAAGATGAATTTCTTGTTGAAGTGGAACGAGTTCCATAGCATTGTTGCTTAGTCCTTCATTCAGTACAGGTCGCTCATCAAAAGTGATGAGTCTTTCTGTTTGAACTTCTTGGATAGTAGCGAGAGGAGGGCGTCTGCTACTGTGGAGTCCACGAGGCCTACTGTTTAGTATCGGCCACATAGTGTGGTTTGATTAAGTCGATTGAGACAAATCTTTTCTCCTTTTTTCCGGCAAGAGGCAGCAGAAGTACAGTTCTTGTGCCTTGAATTGCAAGGACCGGTACAGGCTTTCTGTAGGATGGCCCAAATTATTTCTTATCAGCAATCTTCTCTCTGACCAGATCCCCGACTTTTGGGATCCAGACAGGTCTTGCCGTTACTGCCTTGACTACCTCGGTGGCAGCCTGTTTCTGGAGCACGTTACTTTGTTGTGTCCTGGATTCATTTAGATCCTGTAAAACAGCCAAACGATCATGGATATCAAATGGTTTTTCATCCGCCACTGTGCCTTCACAATCACGATCAGGTACCCACATTCTTGTCCCAAAGAGGACCTCGTAAGGAGTGACACCCCCTAGAGAGCTTCTTTGCTGATTATTGATCGCTCGCTGTACCCCATAATGGTGATCGACCCATCTACCGCCCTTGCCTAATACCCTAGCTGTTAAAGATTGCTTTAAGTCTCGGTTTTTCCTCTCCACAAGAGAATTTCCCTCGGGATGGTACGGAGAGGAGTACCGCAATGCTACGCCCATTACTTCCATGTCCTCTTTGTAAGCCCGAGAGCTAAACGCCAGACCACGGTCAGAATGTAACGTGCCAACTGCGTATGTGCCGATAGAGACTCCCAAATCTTTTATAATAGTTTGAGCGTCGGCCGAGCGCTGAGGCCAAACCCATAGAAAACTTGAGCTGGACGTATACGAACGGACAACCTAATGCTGTCTAATAATGGTATCTGTACGGGACGTGTTGTGGTGGACCCTTCCATCTGCTTGCAGATGTCGCAGTTCCAGACTCAGGGGCCGAATCCGATTCGGGCCGGAAAAAATACCGACCGACTTGGTACGGGATCATAGTCCGACCGACACGTACCGGCGTTGCCCGACCTGGGAAGTACAATAAAATGCATGTGAATCATGACCGACTCGTACGGAACTCAAGGTGAACGACCGACCCGGACGGAAACAAGCTATCCGGCCGGAAAACCACGCGAATCGAACCGACCGACACGCACCAGGAATCAACTTGAATGAAACGTACCCGCGAACTCCGACCCGCGCAGTACGATGCAATAGGTGCAAAATCAGACCGATTCGCACGGAGCCCAAGCCGTACGACCGACACGCATACAAAACTCAGCCGAACAAACACAATACTCCGCGACCGACGCGTACGCCGCATATGAAACTGAGCTGAAACACAGCGGGAACGACTCAGAGAGGCGCGCACGAGATAACTGCAATGTCCTACTCGGTCAGAAGAACGACTCCTACATGCACAATAATCACAAATGAAAAAATACAAAAAAAGAGGGCCAAACAAGCAATGACAAAGCCAATAAATACAGGGGGGGGAAATGGAACAAGAACACACCCCCAACTCCACCTACATAAAGGCCACAAATCCCTATCATGATCCTTTGCAAATTCCACTGACCTGCCAGCACAGAACACCAGCAGACAGCAGACACACACACAGCTCATCCAACACAAATGCCACACACCATTAGCACCTCAACAAATAGCACCCTCACACACACACAGCAAAACCTACACACACACACACCCTCACCTGCACACACACACACATCAATCACCACCACCACCCATCACCATGCCCCTAAAGAAGAATCCAAAGTTCCTAGATAGTGAATTGGAAGTCATGGTAGACGAGATCCTGAGGGTAGAGCCACAGTTGTTTGGCACATTGGTACAACAGACCCCCATGGCACAGAAAACCAAGATGTGGGCGAGGATCGTCGACAGGGTGAACGCACAATCACCATGTTTGCGCACAAAGGAAGACATCCAGAACAGGTGGTATGATGTGCGCAGGAGGGTCAGGGACCTACTGAAGAAGGATTACCTCCTGAGCCAGCACACCAGCAGTGGCCCTCCTGCCAAACCAGTATACCTCAGGCCCTGGGAGGAGAAGGTGCGGGCCATCCTACCACCAGTGAGCGTATATGGACTAACAAACATCCCAGAGCCTGGTGAGTACACAACTGATATACACAATATTGTGTGCCAATACACACACATCACTGTCAAGGGGATAGTCAAACCATGCACCCCTAGCAAATCAACAGCAACCAAAAGATAATCATCCCAAGAAGTGTATGTTAGTCAGATAAACACAATACATGCCATGTCATAGTGATATGTAACTGTGTCATGACATGTACAAACCCAATACCAAATAGAGCTAGGCAGTGGCACAAATCTAACCAACAAACACTGTCAGATATTTAGCCACCACTAGAACACCACCTCACAGGGAAGCTCACAGAAAGGAAGGAATCCTGTGTATGCTGGTGAAGTCAGTGTAGCCAAGAGCATGATGGGACTCGTAGTAACAGATAATGGGCAGCCTCACATTTGGACCATCAACACCACTCTGAACCATGCTCACAACACAGGGAGTGGAAAAGGACTGACAATATGGCTGACACTGGGTACTGCTGTGGGGAGCACAAGGCCCTGCTGGGAACTGGGCACCAACAAACAACAGGATCACACTGTCAGCTATCTTGCCATTGCTGTCACACTCACACACAGTAAAGTCCACTCAAAAGGAAGGAAGTATGGGCATGCTGGGAAGGGGGGTGTAGGCAATAGCATGATGGGAGTTGTAGTCACAGATATTGCTCACCCACACAATTGGCCCATCAACACAGCAGAGGAGTATCATCATGAGTAGATTGGACTATTGTAATGCACTGCTTCTTGGAGCACCGGTGGCTCTAACAAAAAGGCTGCAAAGAATACAAACAATCGCGGCTAAGCTGGCACTAAAAAGACAACGCAGATCTTCCGCGTCGTTAGCTCTAAGGGATCTCCACTGGCTGCCTATTCTGCAAAGAATTCAATTTAAAGCACTTTGCATTGTTCATAAGGCGGCACACAAAATGGGGCCTAAACCATTACAGAGAATGTTTACTTGGTACTCCCCAGCTAGAAATCTCCGTTCTTCAGCAGCCTACTTAGTTTGTACCCCACGAGTTAAGAAAACCCGATTAGGAGGTAGATCATTTAGCTATGCAGCCGCAAAGCTATGGAATGAACTACCAAGTGAACTCAGACAAACTGACGACTTGTTGCAGTTTAGAAAAAGCTAAAAACCAGACTTTTCCCAAGAGAATAGCCTTGAGAGACCTGTTTGTCGTGATTTCAAACTTTTATAGCTTGCACAGTGTCTTAGGTAATCCCAGCGCCAGGATGCCCGTTGGGTGACAGCTGCGCTATATAAATGCAACTTACATTACATTACATTACACCACTCTGAACCATGCTCACATCACAGGGAGTGGATAAGGACTGACAAGATGGCTGACACTGGGTACTGCTGTGGGGAGCACAAGGCCCTGCTGGGAACTGTGCACCAACAAACAGCAGAACACCACTGAATGACATCCTGAGAGTCAACCTGAACCCACTGCAAGGGTGGCATGCTTCATGGTGGGATAACTGGGCTAGGTGGAGAAGGATGGCCGGATGTCCACCAAATACAACCAATGCTGGCCATGCACACACCTCAACATTCACATTGAAATGCCCCAGGTATGCAGGACAATGTGCTACACCAATATCAACCTCTTACTGTGACAACTTAGGACAATGCAATGTACATGCCCGCATCCAGAGGTACAGTCACAACTGTCAGGTGTGTGAACCATTGATGCCTGTAGAAACATAACATACAATGTGTGTCTCATCCAAATACAGGTGATGATGATGGGGACACAGCAGCAGGCGAGGAGGAGTCCCTGTCCCAGGCTCCGGGGGACACTGAGCTCACTGGTGTGGAACAGCCTCTGCCCTCCTCGGATGGCGAAGACCTACCTGGCACCTCCGGTGTGAGTCATCATGCAGCACCAGCAGGACCAACATCTGCACCCCCTGCACCCACCCCTCCAACAACTGCCAACACACAGACCACCCCCGCCGACACGGACAGACCAAGGACCACCGATGATAACAGCACAGGGCCCCAGGCCCACCGTGGAGCAACGGACAACAACACCACTAACAACCCCCAAGGGGGCCTTGGGTCACCTGTGCGTGCCACCGCAGGTCCTGCACGTGTCGCCAGGGGTGGTGGGAGGGGTGGTAGACATAGGTCGCTGCTTGCAGAGGGGTCTGGACTGCATGATGACCCACAACTGGCACGCATCGCTGATGCGTACCAGGATAGCACCGGAGAGGTCAGACAGGTAGTGGGGATCCTCAAGGACATACAACAGCAGCAGGCTGCCCATCATGCCTGCTTGGACTCCCACATGTCCTGTGTGGAGACACACATGTCTCGCATGGAGTCCAAGTGGGACACATTGCAAGAACTCACAGCGGTGCATAGGGACATATTGACATGCCTCCGCCAGATTAGCACCAACATGGCCACACCTCCCTGTGTGCCCACAACATCTGGTGCTCCAACAACTGACACCGCCACAGGGAGGGAGGAGGACTCTGGCGGAGACTCCCCTGCACCGCCGCAGCCTGCACGTGGGGGTCCCCCCCCAAAGAAGAGGGGTCGTCCGAGGAAGGAAAACTGAGAGGTTGATGGCCACGTACATCCCCCAGGAAGCCAACACCTGTTCCGGAAATTCTCCTTTGTGTGCAAACTTTTCACCCTGTCGAATGCAACACAACTCTCCCACATGACATGGGGAGTTCAAGTTGGACTAATGTATCAGATGACTGTGGACTACACTCAGGACATTTCTGCTACCAAGACTTCCAACTCATCTGGGAACTTTGGATCACAATCCCAATGTACAGCCCCCAGCATCCTGTGCACTATACCCACACACATTTCTGTAAATAAAATCACTAGTACACCATACTTGCCTCTGTTGTTATTCAAATGTGGATACTGTTATGGTGATGATGATCTGCTAAATTACACTGTGTATGCTAACTGCTACAGCAAGTACAACACCGTCATGTGAGTCATGGTGACGTGACACATATGAGGGAGACACACCACTAGGGCTACACAACACAGAGACACCAGGGCCATCGGACTCATCGCCTACAGTGATGTTGCCAGGAAATACTGTGGAATGCACAGACACCACACCTATTCAGAGTCTGTGTCAACTAGCCCACAGGTGCAGTAAGCAAATGTCAGTCAGATGTGTGACCACAGACAACGCACATCCCAAAGTGAAGCACAGGTTTATTACACATTTGCAACATGCTGTTTCCACTACAAATGCAAGGTAATCCCACGTGGCAGTGGCCACACAGTCAACAAGTGCAGAAGATATGAAGTCCAGGGGTGTGTGGCACATCACCTGTAGGGAAACTACTGCTGCCACCCTGAAAGCTGAATCATGGTGTCGGGGGATCCAAGTTGACCAAAGTACTCAGTAAGCACCCTGTGAAGGACAGACATGACACACAGTTAAAACCACTGAAGAACAGGACAGAACTGCAATACTCATGCCCAATACATGTCACAAGACAACTACACAAAACCAAGTTAGCATGTCAAAACTGTTGGGGAGTACAGACTACCTGTAAGGACACATTGCTGCACGCATCCAGTCAAGTAGCACATGGCCACACTCAAACAGCACCAGAGCACCACCCACACATATCATGCAAACTCACATCATTCACATTACATCTCCCTGGATACTCACATTCAGCTGAAGAAGTTGGTGATGAGCTGTGTGCGGACATCACCATCATCATCATCATCATCATCATCACTGGCATCGTGGTCCAGGCCAGGATCCTCCACAGGTGGCGGACGTTGGTCATCGTCATCCAGGATGAGAGGCAACTCCTTCCGCACTGCCAGGTTGTGTAGCATGCAGCAGACGATGACAATCTTGCACACCTTTGCTGGGGCATATGGGAGGGCCCCTCCTGTCTTGTCCAGGCAGCGGAAGCGGCTCTTCAGGAGACCAAAGGTCCGCTCAATCACTCTCCTGGTCCGACCATGTGCCTCATTGTAGCGCATCTGGGCTGGTGTCACAGGGTTCCTGAGGGGTGTCAGCAACCACGGCATGTTGGGGTATCCGGAGTCACCTATGGACAGACAAGTGCACATTAGCTGAGTTGGAAAAGTGGGCGGTATACTACAGAGCAGAACACACACAATGGTACAAAGTCAGTACACACCGACAAGCCAGGCACGCTGGTTCTGCATCTGTGCCATCATCCTCGGGATGCGACTACTCCTCATCACGTAGGCATTGTGTGCTGAACCAGGGAAACGGGCACACACATGTGTGTTGGTCATATCTGCAAGACAAACCACCAGAGCATTGATCTAATCGTAATGTTTCTGGTTCCGGTATGCCTGCTCATGTGCCTGTGGTGGTACCAAAGCCACATGTGTCCCATCAATGGAGCCAATGACATGTGGCATCCTCCCCAGGGCATAGAAGTCACTCTTGACGTCAGTGAGTTGTTGACGTGTAGGGAAATAGATGTACTGGTTCAGGCATCTCAACATTGCCTCCAAAACATCGCGTAGCACACGGCTGAACATAGTCTGTGACATCCCACCGGCAGTCGCCACAGTGTGTTGAAAGGTACCGGTGGCAAAGAAGTGTAGGGCTGCCATTACCTTCACCTTGGGGTCAGCGCCGTAGGGTACGGCCGGCCAGGTTGCAAATGTGGTGCCAAGCGCACTGCCAAATCCTCAATCAGCTGCCTGGTGAAGCGGTACCGTCGGATGCTGTCACGTTCCACCATCGTTGCCAGGTCAGGGAATGGTCTATGGACAGCTGGAGCCCTGCAGTGCATAGGTTGAGGAAAGAAAGATTGTCAGTCACCCCACATATGTGCCATTCACCATACTCAATTTCACATGATACATCATTACGAGACACAAGTACTTGATGTGTGTGGCGTTCTGTTCGGACATAACTCGCACCTACATGGCCATCATCTAACTTCTCAGTACAACATGTGTGGACAACAGGTTCCAGGTTGTGCTATGGGAAACCATTAGGCTGTGTCACAGTACCCATTTACTGCTGTCACGTTCCACACACACACCACAGTGACATGTCTGGACAGATGCGCCACAGGCATCACAGCTCATTGACAGGTAGATTCCCAGTGACCCTGTCTTGCCACATGGACACTGGCATTACATGGCGTATCATGTACACGTCAGAAAAACAAACATGACTCCCACAGGTAGTGGCCCCTGTCGCCTACGCAGGACAGACATGGACGCCAGTGACGCACAACATCAAAGTCCATGCACAAACAACGTTGATGTGGAGACTGTCTCCCATCGTGCACATGGAATCAGAGACATCTGAAACACAACATGCACACAGACTGTGGAGGGACATCACTATTGTGGCAATGGGTCACCCTGTGACGTACATGCCTTCCCCCATGGGACCCTGGGGGTATGTGACATGTCACACACATACACAACCTGGAAATGTGACCATGCCACATGCTCCGAAATGAACTGTTGCACATCACAGTGGTCATGTGCACAACACACAAAGGACCCTGTCCCCATTAACACATGCACAGCCTGGGTGTGGCTGCCCACAAGTGCCACCACAGAAACCACATGTTAACCCCCATACACAGAAAAGGTAATGCAGCCTTACATGCCTTAGGAAACAGCGTGGACTGGGTGTGGTGTTGTAGGTGTGCCCCTGGGTCTCTGGCAGGTATATGTGGCTGGCATACGTTCACCAGTGACAAGCATGGTGACATATGCGACTGACCTGTACAGGTATGCGTTGTACAGCAACGGCCCGATCGGTGTGCCTGGCCGGCCCATTGCATCTGTTGTGAGCGGGTACGCGTTGTACAGCAATGGACCGATCGGTGTGCCCGGCCGGCCCATTGCATCTGTTGTGAGCGGGTACGCGTTGTACAGCAATGGACCGATCGGTGTGCCCGGCCGGCCCATTGCATCTGTTGTGAGCGGGTACGCGTTGTATCCCGTAATACGCGCTGTACAGCAATGGACCGATCGATGTGCCCGGCCGGCCCATTGCATCTGTTGTGAGCGGGTACACGTTGTATCCCGAAATACGCGTTGTACAGCAATGGATCGAACGGTGCGCACGCGTTGGCTGGGGCCTGGCATGGCAACGGACGCGTATTCGAAGCTTCAACGAGTCTGATGCAGTGAATTCAGTTGGCCAGCCACAACAATGTTGCAAAATCATGGGTGTCATGAACTTGGATTTTTGAAGGATGCTGTGGGCGTGTATTAGTGCTGCTATTCCATGGATTGGTCAGATTCAGAAGATGCAAACGACTTGGACCTATCACTTTGGACACATGGGACAGTATCTGCCTCTGCAGCACACATATAATGCTGGCTGTTCCCCTGAGAGCTCACTTGCCTGCACTACATGCTCCAGGACGACATCTGCCACCAACACTGCTGCTGTCTCTGCATCCTCTGGCTACTGCAATGGCACGTACTGTGGAGAGAGCCCCAGCCTTCAGCCTTGAGGAGAACCAGGCCCTGCTGGACAGCCTCCTTCCACAGTACAGCAAGCTGTATGGGACACCAGGGGAGCAGGTGAGTGTGCTGTCCACTGCCTTACTAATTTTGCATGTTGTCTGACTAGCAGGACTTACAGTGTGCACACCACTGGCTAGCATGCTCACTGAGTAGTTCTGAGCCCCCAAAGTGTGTAGTTACATGCACTGAACAGGTACAGTGCAGTAACAGTGCATTCCAACAAGGTTTACTTTCCATGCAATGATACCATGTAGTAACTGCTGGCAAACTGTTCATAGCCATCGTTGCACTGCCTGTGTACATCATGTGCCCCAGTGATTGAGACATGTATATCCAACTGTGTGATGCACGGATATGTTGCATGTGTAGTAATGGCATTTTCACTTTGTCATCCTCACAGGTTGATGCCCACCAGAAGCAGAAAATCTGGCTGACCATCGCCCGGGCAGTAAGATCCGTGGGGGACTACAAGCGCCGGATCCGCAACTGCCAGAAGAGGTGGCAGGACCTTCGAGGCTGGACCCGGAGGATCGCAAGGGTCCAGCTGAAGCTGTCGCCTCCTCGCAGGAGGGGCGGACACCGGACCCTGACCCCCCACATGCTCAGGATCCTGGCGGTGGTCTTCCCTGACCTGGATGGGCAGCTGAAGGCCAGACAGCAGCAAGGAGGGGGTGAGTCCATGACAGCACTGTGCACTTTGTCTGACATGCTATGTGCCCTCCTCTGGCCTGGTTAAACTTCCACAGTACATCAGTCTTGTGGTCCAGGACCCATGTCCCTCTATTGTGACATGCCCACTCCTCATCTGATACGCATATGTGTGGCCCTTACAGTCAGGAAATTGTGTCACTTGGGGACTGTGTCATTGCATTTTGCTTTGCTCAAGGTGGGGGACAGCATTTGTTCCGGTGACTATGTTGTGGGATTCATGGGTGGGTCAATTGCTCACACAATGCCCAAGTCCTGACATGTAATCTGGGTGTAACTTTGATATGTGGTCCACTTGCTGATCTGATTCACCACATGTCCCTGGGGTATTTGGCACACCCCCATGCTGTGGGTGGGAACAATGTTTGGGCCTCAGGAGTATGTATATCAAGTGTGTCACACATGCTTAGACACCTGCCTACTGTCCAGGACTCATCCCTCTTACAGGTGGAGCTGGACAGTCATGCCTACTCCAGGGCATACAATAGACTCTGTACTCCCACTCCCGTGGATCATCTGACATGTTGTGATCAGTGACATGTTCCCTCAGGTGTCTGCCTCTGTGTCAGTGTGCTGTGGCTTCGTTGTCAGGACTACTGGTATGTTTGTCGGTTAGGGTTCAGCATGCCATCTGAGATGTGACCATGTGAGACGATACTTCTGTGACTTATAGATGTTTGATCACTTGACTGTGCACACAGGTGTATGCGACTGTGACTTTCAGGCAGCTGTTATTCATTCACAGCACACTGTGAGGTGCTCAGGTTCTGGGAGTTGTGTTTCATGTCCCCCATATGTCCAATTGGCATGACGTGGACAAATACTAGTTCAGATGATGTGGTGTGTGGGGGATGGACATGTGCACTTGTCAGTTACATAACTTGCATTCCCCATGTCCTAGGATTGTGACACAGTGCAGACTGTTGTTGGCAGGCTGCCATGGCCATGTGACTGGAGACAGTGATGTATGACTTTGCAGGCATGCCTGTGTCATGGCATTAAACTTCCTAAGAGTGATCCTGCAGGGGAGTGACATGTGCAACATGCACCCCATTGTGGCATGGACTATCCGGACATGGGTGCATCATGGTGTCTGGTGCTGGTATGCATCACATGCATTTCTATTTAGACTCTGGCCATCCCTTTCTCCGGACACCTGCACTGACTCAGTGGCAAGAGATGTGATGTGTGCATGTTCACATACTTCACTGTGTTCCCTGCAATGTCCAACAACTGTGTAGGTGGTGCATGTGTCCACACTGGGGTCTTACCATCAGACAGGCACCAGACAGATGGGTGCAAGGGCAGGAGGGGTGTGAGTCCCATGGTTGACCATCAGACTGACAATTGGCTTCTCCAAATCTGTGTGAGGAGTTTTGGCAATGTTCTACTAAGGATGCCAGGGCTGGCTCTGTAAGTGCTGTACTTACTGTGGTGTGTGCGGTCAGTGCAGGTGACTGATGTTTGTCTGTTTCCCTAATTGTTTGCAGATACATCCACGGCCACAGGAGGGGACAGCTCCACGGACCAGGAGGAGCAGCGGAGCCAGACTGGGTCAGCATCCGACGAGTGGTCAGAGGGACCCAGTGGCACGGAGGGCGAGGGGAGCCACACCGAGGAGTCCTCAGCACCATCCACCTCAGCTGAGGACCACAGCAGCTCGGAAGATGACTCCCTTGTGGAGGCGGGTGTCAGCAGCCACCACACCCCCGCTAGTCTGTCTGGCCCCGCCACCACCACCACCAGCACCGCCCTCCCATTGGCTCCAATTCCAGACGTCCGTGGAGGCTCCCGTGTTCGGGAGCGTGTCTCCTTCGTGCCAGGCACCGCACCCCCTGCCCCTGTGTCCCCTGCTGCCCTGAGTGAGGAGTCTGTGTACCTACTTCGGCAGCTCCATGTAGGGCAGACAGCAATGCTGAGTGTCCTCCATGCACACACCACTCTGTTGACACAGCTGGTGTCGTTCATGGAGGGCATCTCGACGGGTATGTCTGCCCTACAGAGGAGCAATAAGTCCATGGACTCCTCCCTGACGGCAGCAGTGTCCCTCCTCCAGCAGTCCCTCCCACCTCCTACCTCTGCCCCATCCACACTTCCTGGCACCCTACCTGTCCAAAGCACATGCACACCTGCACATTCACCCAAGCACACAGACACGAGCAGCACAGACACACCCAAAAGAAAGGCAAGACGTGCACACAAGCATCCTCAGGGGACAGATACCACACACACAGGGGATGGGGAACAGACACACACACAGGCATCCACAGTCACTCCGCAGTCCTCCAAATCCTCTCCCTCCAAGACCCCTTCCCTTGCCTCACCTGCAACCCCACCTACACAGCAGGTCTTCCTGTGTGACCTCGGCCTCTTCCCCTCCGATCCTGCAGATCCGGCATACCGGGGGAAGAGGAAGTCCACCCACACAGAGGGGAGTGCCCCTCGCCCCCGGACACCCTCCCCCAGGCGCAGACAGACTGAGGACCCCATTCGGAAGTCCCCCCGGACCAGGAAGGGCAAGACCCCACCACCACCACCACGCAGCTCCACCACCCAGTCTCTCTCCTCCATCCCCCAGGCCACCACTCCACAGGTTCCACCGCCACACCCTGCCCCAGGTTCCCCCACACACCGATACCGCATCCCCAAACTGCTTAGGCCCTCCCCCTGCCACTTGCTCTTCCACCCCCAACCCAGACGCTCAGCCTGTTTGTGCCACTGGTGTGGAGACCGGGTCCCCCCTCTGTCCTGCCCACCTCATCTGCCCCCCTTCCACTCCCTTGGAGGCATGCACTGCAGTGGAGTCCACAACCACCCCGTCTGACTCGGGCACTGCAGTGGTGCCGGCCCCCCTGAGTCAGACACCTCCACTGCAGTTGCTGGTGACACTCCTGCACCCACCACCCCTTCACTGCCTCACTCTGGCATCCCCTGATCCTGTCCCTGCGGTGCCTGGCCTGCCCCTTGTATGCCCCTCCAAGGGGGATGTCCCCTGTCCCTACCAGTGCAGGCAAGCAATGGGTGACAAGTTGTCACATATCACCCTGTTGGGACTGTGTATTTGGACTGGCCATTGGCCTTAGCTTTAATTTGGACTTCTGATTTTTTAGTGACATTTGCTGAATAAAGCCTATTTTTGTTTACTTGTGGTTTTTCTTTTGATGTACATGATGTACATGGTTATCATCATGCATTTGCAGTTGTAATAGTGTTCAGATCAGGGAAATGAAGTGTTGCAGTGATGGACTCCATGTGGTCCATGGGATGTGTGTCCTGTTGTAGTCTGGATCTATGGCATCCTCTGCTGCAGTCTGAGGGTGTGATGTTCAGCATATGACACAGGGATGTACGTTTTGCATTTGTAAATTAACATCTTTGTCTTACAGTGATGCACATCTGGTGGGCTTACCACTGTTCAATGTTCCTATTTCCCTGACTGTGTGCCCATCTCCACTGGACATGCAGTTTAGCACACCAATGTTGAAGGACTCATCAGTGTATACAGTGCACCTTGCTTGACACGTGTTTTGGGTGTATGCAGATGACTGACGTGACACTCCCGTACCCAGGCTGATGTGAGCAGAGCCTTCAGTGTGTTGTAGTTGTTGACTCACTGACCGAGTGTTCTGCCGACATGTTTGAGTCGTGCACAGACAAGGCTTGGCACAGCGGACCTTCCACAGCAGTGGAGTGCCCTCATGGCAGTGTGTAATCCCGTGACATTGCCTGGGCCCGTGTTTTGTGTTGTGTAAGCATGTCTGTGCGTGTACCCTTCCCTTTTCCTACACAGGCTGTGTCCCTACGGATGTTCCTGTTTCTGATGCTTGCTGAGTTGTTCTGTGTTCATCAAGCATCTTGGACCTGGTTACTCCGGGATGTGGGTGCATGGCTAACTAAGGTTCATCAGGTTGTCATCCCAGGTTGTCTTTGTTGTCAGGGCTGGGGATGTGGGCAAACGCAGATGGGACACATTCAGGATTCCCCTTGGCACTTGTTGGTTACACATGTAATGTAATTTACAGTCTATGGTAGCTTTCAGTGATTGTGACACGTTGTGTGTGTGACTGCTGCCACTCCTCAGGGTCAGAGCTGCAATGTTGGAAGTTGTGTACGTGTGTTCTTTGTGTGTCACCTTGTCTTCTTCATTGGTGTGTGACTATGGCCAGGATCCCATTGATTGTGGTGGATTTCACGTCATGCCCATGTACCGCGTAGTGTGCAGTGTGTCAGACATTCACGAGTCTTGTTGACTGGCCATGTGTGATGGGTTTCTGCACCTTAGTTCCCCCCACCACCCCTGGGATTGTCATGGGTGCATGTGCAATGTCACCAGTCCATGTGAGCTTCACTGCTGCACATTGGTGGAGATCAAGGTGTGGGGTGTTGAGTGTGTGCAAATGTGAGTTGTTGCACGGCTAGACCCCTACCTCCATATTGGCCATGGCTGGCAGGCCGTGCTGTTTGATTTGTGCTTGTGTAGGTGTGATGGTAGTTTGTTGCTCAGGACACATGGCTGTGGTTCACAGTGTGAATGACATCTACCTTTGTCATCACAGTGGGATTATCATGCAGGGTAGTGTCACCACAATGTGGGGTCCCTGGGGGTTGTGCTGTGGTGGGTCTGTCTCTTGCTGTGTTAGTTGCTGTTCCTACTAGCTTGTGTGACATGTGTAATTTGGGCTCCCTCTCATCTAACAATGCCTCTTTGCCCACATAGGGGAATCCAATCCATGAGTTACTTTTGTATGGCACTGTATACACATCTGTGTAATTGGAATTCAGGCCTCCTCATGTGTTGTGTGGTTGCCTGGGGACACTGGCACACACCCCCATCACCTGTTGTGTTTGATATGCAGTGTGGGTCTGCCTGTTTGTGCATTTGCACCACTGCATTGGCATATCTTGAGTGTGCCATTGGCTGTATGTTGTTTGGTGGCTTTCCCCTGCTGTCCCTGGGACTCCTAGGTCATCAGTCAGCACAATAATCATGGTTTGTATGTCCCATTGCTGCCATGGTATGGTATTTGTTCACCTGACATCTACAGTCTCCCTAGGATATCTACATTTGTGTGTCCATTGGTGCAGATATGTGGGTCTGCATTATGATGGTCACTTCTGTCATTGTGTTATATGTGAATGTTGACGATGTGAGCCCCCATGGGTGATGTTTGTATGCACATGGCCAAAGGTATGTTTTATTTGCACTGCACTGTTTGCCTCACCCAATCTATGTTGCTATGGGACACAAGCACTACTATGCCACTGATGTGTTTGTTGTTGTGTGACCAGGAATCATCCATGCAGTTTGGCTTTGGCAGCTTTTACCCAGACTACACTTCCCTTTTGATCACTGTGGTGATGGGGCTTTGGGCCCCATTGCCACACTGTTCAAAAGGTGCATCAGCTATGGACCCCACACTTCCCTTTTGGTCACTGTGGTGATGGAGCTTTGGGCCCCATTGCCACACTGTTCAAAAGGTGCATCAGCTATGGACCCCACACTTCCCTTTTGCTCACTGTGGTGATGGGGCTTTGGGCCCCATTGCCACACTGTTCAAAAGGTGCATCAGCTATGGACCCCACACTTCCCTTTTGGTCACTGTGGTTATGGGGCTTTGGGCCCCATTGCCACACTGTTCAAAAGGTGCAGCAGCTATGGACCCCACACCTACCTTTTGGTCGCTGTGGTGATGGGGTGTTCAACCCCATTGCCACAGTGGCCATGGTCGGCTTGCATTGTGGAGGCCACACACATTTATGTGTGACACATGTGCTAGGGGGTCACATTGTATGTTCAATGTCATGTTCAGTGTTGTAGGCATTTGTCACAGACTACACACACTTGTCATGGTGTTGGGGGGGGTGTAATTTTCAGTCATTCCTTATATGGGAGTATGCTGGTTGTGTCATGCATTACCCGTCCTATGAGTAGGGGTGGAGGTAGTGGCAGGCATCCAGCCCCCCCTGAGTAGGGGTGGTGGTAGTGGTAGGCATCCAGCCCCCTGAGGGTGGGGATGGTAGTGGTGACAGGCATCCAGCCCCCTGAGGGTGGGGATGGTAGTAGTGACAGGCATCCAGGCACCCCTGACTGGGGTGGTGGTAGTGGCAGGCATCCAGCCCCTATGAGTGGGGATGGTAGTAGTGATGGGCATCCATCCCCCTAAGGGTGGGGATGGTAGTAGTGACAGGCATCCAGCCCCCCCTGAGTGGGGTGGTGATAGTGGCAGGCATCCAGCCACCCCTGAGTAGGGGTGGTGGTAGTGGTAGGCATCCATCCCCCTAAGGGTGTGGATGGTAGTGGTGACAGGCATCCAGGCACCCCTGAGTAGGGGTGGTGGTAGTGGTAGGCATCCAGCCCCCCCTGAGTAGGGGTGGTGGTAGTGGTAGGTCATCCATCCCCCTAAGGGTGGGGATGGTAGTAGTGACAGGCATCCAGCCCCCCTGAGTGGGGTGGTGGTAGTGGCAGGCATCCAGCCCCCTATGAGTGGGGATGGTAGTAGTGATGGGCATCCATCCTCCTAATGGTGGGGATGGTAGTAGTGACAGGCATCCAGCCCCCCTGAGTGGGGTGGTGGTAGTGGCAGGCATCCAGCCCCCTAAGGGTGGGGATGGTAGTAGTGACGGGCATCCAGCCCCCCCTGAGTAGGGGTGGTGGTAGTGGCAGGCATCCAGCCCCCCCTGAGTAGGGGTGGTGGTAGTGGTAGGCATCCAGCCCCCCCTGAGTAGGGGTGGTGGTAGTGGTAGGCATCCAGGCCCCCCTGAGTAGGGGTGGTGGTAGTGGTGGCCATCCATCCCCCTAAGGGTGGGGATGGTAGTAGTGACAGGCATCCAGCACCCCCTGAGTTGGGTGGTGGTAGTGGCAGGCATCCAGCCCCCTAAGGGTGGGGATGGTAGTAGTGACAGGCATCCAGCCCCCCCTGAGTGGGGTGGTGGTAGTGGCAGGCATCCAGCCCCCTATGAGTGGGGATGGTAGTAGTGATGGGCATCCATCCCCCTAATGGTGGGGATGGTAGTAGTGACAGGCATCCAGCCCCCCCTGAGTGGGGTGGTGGTAGTGGCAGGCATCCAGCCCCCTAAGGGTGGGGATGGTAGTAGTGACAGGCATCCAGCCCCCCCTGAGTGGGGTGGTGGTAGTGGCAGGCATCCAGCCCCCTATGAGTGGGGATGGTAGTAGTGATGGGCATCCAGCCCCCTAAGGGTGGGGATGGTAGTAGTGACGGGCATCCAGCCCCCCTGAGTAGGGGTGGTGGTAGTGGCAGGCATCCAGCCCCCGCTGAGTAGGGGTGGTGGTACTGGTAGGCATCCGAAAAACAAAAAGAGAGCGAGGATTTTGGGGTATGTCCTAATCCCCTGGGTAAAGTTACAAAGAAACAATATGGACGGACCCTGAAATAGTGGAGATCTATCAATCACTATGTGTGGTAAGTCCAAGGACCATTAGGTATATTTAAAAGACTCCTCACACACCAACCTAGTTGGTGTCATGCTTCATCATTGGGGTCCCAACCGGGAGTCCTAATGCCGCCCGGTTGTGCTACGACGCCTGATTACAGCGGAGCAGGTGTAGTGTGAAGATGTGATGTAAAATTAAAAATACCTCTGAGAATCCTTACCCAGTAAATTTATTAGTGGCGGCTCAGGGTATGGTTAAAAACTATGTGAAACCAACTAGCAAGAAATATTAATCTGTAGTTGTTTTAGGTGATGTGGTCTACATGTTTCAGCCCGTCAAAAATTCAAATGGGCTTTCTTCAGGACCTAGAATTAAAGTGAGTGGCAAAGTGAAGGCCACGTGAGAAAGTAAAGTACCAACACACGCACTAAGGTGTGTGGACCCGGTGTCGATATACTTACAGACACCACTCAAAAACCTGTTAGGGAGAAAGAAATAGACAGCACAAGACATATATCGTTTAGCAACATAAAATGCAATCTTTTAAAGCAACTCAAAATTGCAATCTCCAACAAGCCGTCAAGAATGACCTAACCACCATCGTGACAGTGATAGTGTAATGATGATATAGCATGCACGTTTCTAAGGCATGCTAGGAAATTAGATGAGACTGAATGAACACATAGGGACGTCATGTGCTAAGACGTGTATTATATAAAACATGTGTCCATGCTAAGGCGTGAATTGAATGATCACATCAAGGCATGATGGAAGCCATGTGCTTGTATGTATCCAAGCAGCGAGTGAGAAATACGCGCTGCATGCCGAGTGATGGTAAAATAATGCGGCGTGGCACGACAGTGGCGAGTTGCATGTGCGGCCGATCGAGAGCCTGTAAATGCATGTATTACAAATTATGCAAAAAAGCAAGTGTTAAAATGGTAGAGACACATGTGGCAGCGTAAATGAAAAGGGTCATAATTACAATTAGTAGAAAAAGTAAGCAGCTAATCGGGACATGGGAGGGGTTTCAACCGATCAACCGATCTGTGGGATAACATGGAGAGAAACAGAAGAGCGATTTTTAGTGAAAAGCGGCTTTTAGTGAAAAGCCATGAGTCGTGGGGCAGTATGCCCGTCGTCCACAACTACAAAACCTTACTTCGCTCCGTGAAGATTCCCATGAGACTACCTACTGCGGTCTCCCGAAGTCCCGGCTGGTGAGGGACGCGGTGGGAGAACGAGTTAAATCCAAACTACAGGCGTCGTACGAGGAAATGACGACACTACGTAAGGAGATGACATTTGCAGGGAACAACTAGTCTGTATATAGCAAACAAAGCACAGAAAAAGGGCGGCGGCCATGTTGGAAAACTCGCGACATAAGCGAGATAGACAGTGGCGGCCATCCTTAAGTGTTAAAAGATCACGATATAGATGCAAGAGAGCCATAGTGTGTGCTCTATATCAGCTGAAAAGGGGGGAAAAAAAGGGGTAGATGATGCCCACGAAAGTGTGTATGGAGGGTGGTGCACCAGGCATATATAAATAAAAATAAACAGACAGGCGCTTGATCGGCCGCACATGCAACTCGCCACTGTCGTGCCACGCCGCATTATTTTACCATCACTCGGCATGCAGCGCGTATTTCTCACTCGCTGCTTGGATACATACAAGCACATGGCTTCCATCATGCCTTGATGTGATCATTCAATTCACGCCTTAGCATGGACACATGTTTTATATAATACACGTCTTAGCACATGACGTCCCTATGTGTTCATTCAGTCTCATCTAATTTCCTAGCATGCCTTAGAAACGTGCATGCTATATCATCATTACACTATCACTGTCACGATGGTGGTTAGGTCATTCTTGACGGCTTGTTGGAGATTGCAATTTTGAGTTGCTTTAAAAGATTGCATTTTATGTTGCTAAACGATATATGTCTTGTGCTGTCTATTTCTTTCTCCCTAACAGGTTTTTGAGTGGTGTCTGTAAGTATATCGACACCGGGTCCACACACCTTAGTGCGTGTGTTGGTACTTTACTTTCTCACGTGGCCTTCACTTTGCCACTCACTTTAATTCTAGGTCCTGAAGAAAGCCCATTTGAATTTTTGGACGGGCTGAAACATATAGACCACATCACCTAAAACAACTACAGATTAATATTTCTTGCTAGTTGGTTTCACATAGTTTTTAACCATACCCTGAGCCGCCACTAATAAATTTACTGGGTAAGGATTCTCAGAGGTATTTTTAATTTTTACATCACATCTTCACACTACACCTGCTCCGCTGTAATCAGGCGTCGTAGCACAACCGGGCGGCATTAGGCCTCCCGGTTGGGACCCCAATGATGAAGCATGACACCAACTAGGTTGGTGTGTGAGGGGTCTTTAAATATACCTAATGGTCCTTGGACTTACCACACATAGTGATTGATAGATCTCCACTATTTCAGGGTCCGTCCATATTGTTTCTTTGGTACTGGTAGGCATCCAGCCCCCCCTGAGTAGGGGTGGTGGTAGTGCTAGGCATCCAGGCCCCCCTGAGTAGGGGTGGTGGTAGTGGTGGCCATCCATCCCCCTAAGGGTGGGGGTGGTAGTAGTGACAGGCATCCAGCACCCCCTGAGAGGGGTGGTGGTAGTGGCAGGCATCCAGCCCCCTAAGGGTGGGGATGGTAGTAGTGACAGGCATCCAGCCCCCCCCTGACTGGGTTGGTGGTAGTGGCAGGCATCCAGCCCCCTATGAGTGGGGATGGTAGTAGTGATGGGCATCCATCCCCCTAAGGGTGGGGATGGTAGTAGTGACAGGCATCCAGCCCCCCTGAGTGGGGTGGTGATAGTGGCAGGCATCCAGCCACCCCTGAGTAGGGGTGGTGGTGGTGGTAGGGCATCCATCCCCCTAAGGGTGGGGATGGTAGTGGTGACAGGCATCCAGCCCCCCTGAGTGGGGTGGTGGTAGTGTCAGGCATCCATCCCCTAAGGGTGGGGATGGTAGTAGTGACAGGCATCCAGCCCCCCTGAGTGGGGTGGTGGTAGTGGCAGGCATCCAGCCCCTTATGAGTGGGGATGGTAGTAGTGACAGGCATCCAGCCCCCCCTGAGTGGGGTGGTGGTAGTGGCAGGCATCCAGCCCCTTATGAGTGGGGATGGTAGTAGTGATGGGCATCCAGCCCCCTAAGGGTGGGGATGGTAGTAGTGACAGGCATCCAGGCCCCCCTGAGTAGGGGTGGTGGTAGTGGTAGGCATCCATCCCCCTAAGGGTGGGGATGGTAGTAGTGACAGGCATCCAGCCCCCCCGAGTGAGGTGGTGGTAGTGGCAGGCATCCAGCCCCCTATGGGTGTGTATGGCATTGATGATGGCCATCCCACCCCTATGGTTCTGCTGTTGCTAGTGTACGTCATTTGTGCATCCCTATGAGTGTGTGACATATTTCGGGTACGTGTCGTTTGTTTGTATTGTTGGTGTTTGACTTACCGTCTGCGCCGTACGCGTCCGTGCCGGTCCCGGTAATAGATGTAGAGTATAGGTAGGACCTGCGCAATGGGATTCATGCTTGGATCGTCTCGCTCGGGTTTCTCGTGTCTTCGAGTCGTTCTCGTAGCAGGCTTGTTCGCCTCGTAGCCGTGGATCGCCTTGTGGCGCGAAACGGAGCTTATGTGCGGCTCGCCCGGATCCTCAAACGTCCCGGACGTAGCGACGGGTTCGGCGCGTACGGAGTGCGCATCGTACTCGTCCGGCCGGAAGGTGCTGTGTATTTGCTTCCATACGACTCGATTCGGTGTTTACGGATCCGGCTCGGGCGGGGACCAGGAGCTGAATTGGGTAAGTACGGCTCGCTCGGAAACTGGGTTGTTATACGCATCGTACTTGTTCATCCGGACGAATGTTCGAATCGGTCGGGAAACACGCAATCGGCTGCTTTTTTTTCCGGACGAATACTGTTAGGTGCGCTTCCGGCCGGGATCGGAATCGACCTCTCAGTCTCTAATCTGCCTTCTCATCACGGGCCACCAGTAGCGTTCTTTCAACAAAGAAACAGTCTCCTTAAGTCCCTTATGTACAGAACCTTTCCCTTAGTGTGCTGCCACAATTAAGCCTAACCTACGATCCATATTTGGTATTACTCTATCCCCCACTCCAGGAATCTGAGCATATGGAATGTTTTGTGCATCTAACTTGTAGGAGTACTTGAGTGAAAATGTCCTTGGTACTGCTGTGCTGCCTTTGCGCGAAGCATTGACAGCTACCATTATCTCGCCGTCTACTCTCGTTTTTGAACGAGTAACTGCAGCTACGGAAGCCGTGCGAAAAGCCCCCTTTGCGGCTTCATCAGCCAATGAATTCCCTTCAACGTGAACGCCATCACGCTGATGACTCAGTGTATGTATCACATGAGCCCTTGGTAGTTCGTTTCTCAACTCCACTACCTGTTCCCATAGCATTTTATGCTTAATTGTGCCACCTGTTGCATCTTTGAACCCGTTTTGTTCCCAATTATGTAAATATTCATTGTACGACTGTGCACAGTAAAAGGAATCACACACAATAAGTGTGGGGAATTCGTGTTCTGTAGTTACAAGTGCCAGTATTAGTGCTTTTAACTCTGCCAACTGAGCTGTGCAGTCTCCTAGAGATTGTGTCTTAGTGCAACTCAGATGGAACTTTCCATCGTGCATGCGACCTTTAACAATCGCACACACTGCGCTGTAAGCTTGCTTACTCCCTATGGCCGGTTGAGCAGATCCGTCAGTGTAAATAATGTATTCATACTGATCTAGAGGCAAAATCTCATTTCAAGAGGATATTCTTGTTCGCATTGCAGAAATGCTTGTGTTTTTAAACTTGGATCAAATCTGTATTCAACATCCGTTGCAGTAAGAGAATTAGCCCATTGTATCCATCTTGGATGTAAGGCTTTCGCATTTGGAATGCTGGCTTTTGTAACATTGGTACTGGGGTCACGACAATTATTCGTTTTCCCTGAGCCAGAGCTCTTTCTCTTGCTACAGCGGTCTGCACTGCTGTCAGGATTTTTTCTGTTGAAGTGAAACGCATCTCTGCGTTTGTGTACAGGTGTGATTTGCATGTGATTGGTACCGTTTCGCCTTCATTGAAAGTCAAATAAGTGTACCCGCATTGACCCGCTATGACTCGGATCACTAAGTTGCGTACGTTTACGCGTGTCTGTAAATGTTTAGAAGCTATCATGTCTTCCTGTAGGGAATGCAGGATATTTGTATGTTCCTGTGTCCATTGTCTGACTGAAAAATCAGGTTTTATTAAGTCGTAGAAAGGTTTTACTCTTTCTCCGTAATCCAAAATATATGTTCGACCAAAATTTAGGAATCCCAGAATTGATTGTACATTCTACAATGATTTTGGAGGTTGGAGCAGCGCACACTTTTCTAAAAAGTTAGCTGCTAGACTTTTTCCTTCACTTGACAGCTCGTATCCTAAAAATAGGACACTGAGGTGGGCAATTTTTGATTTTTTTAAATGAAATTTATAGCCCTCAGAGGCGAATCCCATAATAATGGTGCTCACCCTGGTCAAGTGCCTCGGTAAGTCATCGTCCGTCAGATAAATATCATCTACATAGGACAATGCTTCTTCATCCAAATTTTGGAGTAACTCTGCTACTCTTGCTGAAAATACCCCAGGGCTATTTTTATACCCTTGGGCTAGTCGACAAAATTGTCGCTGGGACCCTAACGCACTGAATGCGGTCAGATACCTGCTTTCAGGCGCCATATTTTGGCAGAAAAATCCATTTGAGACATCAAGGGGTCGATTCCGATTCGGGCCGGAAAAAGCACCGACCGACTCGGAGCCGGAAAAAATACCGACCGACACGTACCAGTGGCGCCCGACATGCCAAGTACGATGCAAGCCGCGATAAATCCGACCGACACGTCAGGAAACCAAGCCGACCGACCGAGCCGCTCGGAAAATAGCAATCCGGCCGGAAAACACGCGAATCCAACCGACCGACACGCACCCGGAACAAATCCGACCGAATCGTACCCGCCAACTCCAACCCGCAAAGTACGATGCAAGGCGCGAAAAACACGACCGAGTCGGACGGAGGACAAGCCGTATGACCGACACGCATACAAAACCGAGCCGAAGCAATACAATACACCGCGACCGACGCGGTACGCAGCATACAAAACTGCACAAACACAGCGTGAACGAAACGGAAAACACCGTACGAGACCAATGCAGGGTCCGACTCGGTCACAAGAACGTTTCCAACATACACAAACAGCACAAAGGAAAAATCAACCAAAAAAGGCCAAACAAGCAATTACCAAGCCAATAAATACTGGGGGTGGGGACAGAGAACAAAGACACACCCACAACTCCACCTATATAAAGGACACAAATCACTACCATGAGCCTTTGCAAATGCCATTTCACTGCCAGCACCCAAGAGAAAGCAACCACACACCCACAGCTCATCCCTCACACAAGCCACACACCATCAGCACACCAACAAATACCTACCTCACATACACCCAGCAAAACACACACTCAGACACCCTCACCTGCACACCAACACACACATCACTCACCATCACCACCCATCACCATGCCCCCAAGAAGAATCCCAAGTTCCTAGATTGTGAATTGAAGTCCTGGTAGACGAGATCCTCAGGGTGGAGCCACAGCTGTTTGGCACTCTGGTCCAACAGACCCCCATGTCGCAGAAAACCAAGATGTGGGAGAGGATCATCAACAGGGTGAACGCACAATCATCATGTCGGCGCACAAAGACGGACATCCAGAACAGGTGGTATGACGTGCGCAGGAGGGTACGGGACCTGCTGAAGATAGACTACAGCAACAGCCAACAGACCGGCAGTGGCCCTCCTGCCAAGCCAATATACCTCAGGCCCTGGGAGGAGAAGGTGCGGGCCATCCTTCCGCCAGTGAGCGTATATGGACTAGAGAACATCCCAGAGCCTGGTGAGTACACAACAAATGTACACAATAAACTGCCACAAAACACACACATCACTGTCAAGGGGAGAGTCAAACCATGCACACATAGCAATTACACAGCAACTAGAACAGAATCATCCCAAAATGTGTATGTCAGTCAGATAAACACAACACATGCCATCAAAAAAGTCACATCCAACTGTGCCAACACATGTACAAACACAACCACAACTACAGCTAGGCAGTGGCACAAATAGAACTAACAAACACATCCACACATGTAGCCACCACAACAACACCAACACACAGTGAAGACCACTCAAAGGAAGGAATTCTGTGTATGCTGGCCAAGTCAGTGTAGCCAATAGCATCATGGGAGTCGCAGTCACACATATTGCCCGCCCCAAAACTGTCCCATCAACACCACCATGAACCATGCGCACATCACAGGGAGTGGAGAAGGACCTCACAAGATGGCTGACACTGGCTACTGCTGTGGGGAGCACAATGCCCTGCTGCCAACTGTGCACCAACAAACAGCAGGACACCACTGACTGACATCCTGAGAGACAACTTCCACTCCCTGCAATGCAAGCACGTTCCATGGTGGGCTATCTGGCTGGCTGGGTGGGAAGGGGGACTTGCAGCACTGACTATAGTCACCAGCACCTCCCCTCACACCCCCCCAACACAAACTCCACAGTACCCACCTGGTAGAATGCAATGCCCTCCATCCTAACACAAGATCCCACAAAGCACCACCACCCTGGGTTATGTTGTGTGAAGCACAGGGACACTCTTGGGACTCTTAGCCAAACAACTGCCAGGACAACACTCCCAGCCATCCTGTCAGCACAGCCAGCCCACCCCACAGGGAAGCAGAGTCAAAAGGAAGGAAGCATGGGCATGCTGGGAAGGGGGTGGAGGCAATAGCATGATGGGAGACGTAGTCACAGACATAGCTCACCCCCACAACTGTCCCATCAACACCACCCTGAACCATGCTCACATCACAGGGAGTGGAGAAGGACTCACAAGATGGCTGACACTGGCTACTGCTGTGGGGAGCACAAGGCCCTGCTGCCAACTGTGCACCAACAAACAGCAGGACACCACTGACTGACATCCTGAGAGACAACTTACACTCCCTGCAATGCAAGCACGTTCCATGGTGGGATATCTGGCTGGCTGGGTGGAAGGGGACTTGCAGCACTGACTATAGTCACCAGCACCTCCCCTCACACCCCCCCAACACAAACTCCACAGTACCCACCTGGTAGAATGCAATGCCCTCCATCCTAACACAAGATCCCACAAAGCACCACCACCCTGGGTTATGTTGTGTGAAGCACAGGGACACTCTTGGGACTCTTAGCCAAACAACTGCCAGGACAACACTCCCAGCCATCCTGTCAGCACAGCCAGCCCACCCCACAGGGAAGCAGAGTCAAAAGGAAGGAAGCATGGGCATGCTGGGAAGGGGGTGGAGGCAATAGCATGATGGGAGACGTAGTCACAGACATAGCTCACCCCCACAACTGTCCCATCAACACCACCCTGAACCATGCTTCACATCACAGGGAGTGGAGAAGGACTCACAAGATGGCTGACACTGGCTACTGCTGTGGGGAGCACAAGGCCCTGCTGCCAACTGTGCACCAACAAACAGCAGGACACCACTGACTGACATCCTGAGAGACAACTTACACTCCCTGCAATGCAAGCACGTTCCATGGTGGGCTATCTGGCTGGCTGGGTGGGAAGGGGGACTTGCAGCACTGACTATAGTCACCAGCACCTCCCCTCACACCCCCCCAACACAAACTCCACAGTACCCACCTGGTAGAATGCAATGCCCTCCATCCTAACACAAGATCCCACAAAGCACCACCACCCTGGGTTATGTTGTGTGAAGCACAGGGACACTCTTGGGACTCTTAGCCAAACAACTGCCAGGACAACACTCCCAGCCATCCTGTCAGCACAGCCAGCCCACCCCACAGGGAAGCAGAGTCAAAAGGAAGGAAGCATGGGCATGCTGGGAAGTGGGGTGGAGGCAATGGCATGATGGGAGACGTAGTCACAGACATAGCTCACCCCCACAACTGTCCCATCAACACCACCCTGAACCATGCTCACATCACAGGGAGTGGAGAAGGACTCACAAGATGGCTGACACTGGCTACTGCTGTGGGGAGCACAAGGCCCTGCTGCCAACTGTGCACCAACAAACAGCAGGACACCACTGACTGACATCCTGAGAGACAACTTACACTCCCTGCAATGCAAGCACGTTCCATGGTGGGATATCTGGCTGGCTGGGTGGGAAGGGGGACTTGCAGCACTGACCATAGTCACAAGCACCTCCCCTCACACACCCCCAACACAAACTCCACAGTACCCACCTGGTAGAATGCAATGCCCTCCATCCTAACACAAGATCCCACAAAGCACAACCACCCTGGGTTATGTTGTGTGAAGCACAGGGACACTCTTGGGACTTCTAGCCAAACAACTGCCAGGACAACACTCCCAGCCATCCTGTCAGCACAGCCAGCCCACCCCACAGGGAAGCAGAGTCAAAAGGAAGGAAGCATGGGCATGCTGGGAAGGGGGTGGAGGCAATAGCATGATGGGAGTCGTAGTCACAGACATAGGTCACCCCCACAACTGTCCCATCAACACCACCCTGAACCATGCTCACATCACAGGGAGTGGAGAAGGACTCACAAGATGGCTGACACTGGCTACTGCTGTGGGGAGCACAAGGCCCTGCTGGCAACTGTGCACCAACAAACAGCAGGACACCACTGACTGACATCCTGAGAGACAACTTACACTCCCTGCAATGCAAGCACGTTCCATGGTGGGATAACTGGCTGGCTGGCTGGGTGGGAAGGGGGACTTGCAGCACTGACTATAGTCACCAGCACCTCCCTCACACACCCCCAACACAAACTCCACAGTACCCACCTGGTAGAATGCAATGCCCTCCATCCTAACACAAGATCCCACAAAGCACCACCACCCTGGGTTATGTTGTGTGAAGCACAGGGCCACTCTTGGGACTCTTAGCCAAACAACTGCCAGGACAACACTCCCAGCCATCCTGTCAGCACAGCCAGCCCACCCCACAGGGAAGCAGAGTCAAAAGGAAGGAAGCATGGGCATGCTGGGAAGGGGGTGGAGGCAATAGCATGATGGGAGTCGTAGTCACTGATATTGGCTCACCCCCACAACTGTCCCATCAACACCACCCTGAACCATGCTCACATCACAGGAAGTGGAGAAGGACTCACAAGATGGCTGACACTGGGTACTGCTGTGGGGAGCACAAGGCCCTGCTGGCAACTGTGCACCAACAAACAGCAGGACACCACTGACTGACATCCTGAGAGACAACTTCCACTCCCTGCAATGCAAGCACGTTCCATGGTGGGATAACTGACTGGCTGGGTGGGTGGTGGAAGGAGGTCTGGCTGTCAACCAAACACAACCAATGCAGACCATGTTCACACCCCAGAAAATACATAGAAATGCCCAAATAATGCAGGACAATGTGCCACACCAATATCAACCCCTGACTGTGACGACTTAGGACAATACAATGTACAGGCCCGCACCCAGAGGCACAGTCACAACTGTCATGTGTGTCAACCATTGATGCCTGCAGAAACATAACATACATTGTTTGTGTCTCCCAAAAACAGGTGATGATGGGGACACAGCAGCAGACGCTGAGGAGTCCCAGTCCCAGGCTCAAGAGGATGCCGAGCTCACTGGCGTCGTACAGCCTCTGTCCTCATCGGACGATGAAGAACAACCTGGCACATCCGGTGCAAGTCAACATGCAGCACCAGCAGGACCACCAGCTGCACCCCCTGCACCCACCCCTCCAACGACTGTCACCACGAATACCATCCCTGCCGACATGGACAGAACAAGGAACAACACCAGCACAGTGACCCTGGACCAACCTGGGGCCATGGACACCACCACCACCACCAACCCCCAAGGTGGACCAGGGTTATCTGTGCGTGCCACTGCACACACTGCACATGTCAGCAGGGGTGGTGGGAGGGTGGGAGACAGAGGTCGCTGCTTGCAGACGTTGCTGGTGTGCATGATGACCCACAACTGGTACGCATAGCTGATGTGTACCAGTCCAGCACCGGAGAGCTCAGCCAGGTAGTGGGGCTCCTCAGAGACATTAAACAGCAGCAGGCTGCCCATCATGCCCGCTTGGACTCCCACATGTCCCACGTGGAGTCACACATGTCCCGTGTGGACTCCACACATGTACCACGCGTGGAGTCCAAGTGGGATGCACTGCATGAGATGACAGCGGTGCACAGGGACATTTTACAATGCCTCCGCCAGATGAACAGCAACCAGTCCACACCTCCCTGTGTGCCAACAACATCTGGTGCCGAACAAACTGCAACTGCCACAGGGAGGGAGGAGGACTCTGGCGGAGAGTCCCCTGCACCGCAGCAGCCTGTACTTGAGGGCCCCCCCCAAGAAGAGGGGTCGTCCGAGGAGGGGAAAGTGAGAGGCCGATGGCCAAGCGCAACTCCCAGGAAGCCTGAACCTGTTCTGGATGTTCGCCTTTGTGCACAGACTGTTCACCCTGTTGATGGCAACACTACTCCCACACATTGCATGGGGAGTACAAGTTGGACCAATGTGTCAGACAACTGTGGCCCCGATACTGGGGATCCTGTCTACCTGGACTTTCAATTCACCTAGGAACTTGGGATTGCAAGATTTATGTACAGCACTACCCATCCTATGCACTATTAACACAAATGTATCACAATAAACACACTATACACCATACTTGCCTCTGTCGTGATTCCAACGTGGGTGCTGTTATGGGGATGATGAACTGCAAAATTACACTGTGTATGCAAACTGCAACAGCAAGGACAACACAGGCATGTGAGTACAGGCAACGTGACACACATGAGGGAGACACACCACCAGGGCTACACAACACATACACACCTAGGCCATCTGACTCATTGCCTACACTGATGTTGCCAGGGAAGACGGTGCAATGCACAGACACCACACCCATTCCCAGTTGTAGTCAAGTAGCCCACAGGTGCAGTAAGCAAATGGCAGTCAAATGTGTGACCACAGACAACGCACATCACAAAGTGAAGCACAGGTTTATTACACAGTTGCAACATGCCGTAACCACTACAGATGCAAGGTAATCCCACCTGGCAGCGGGCACACAGTCAACAACTGTAGACGGAAGGAAGTCCATGGGTGTGGCGCACATCACCTGTAGGGACACAACAGCTACCAGCCTGGATGTGCAATCACGTCGTCGGTGGACACAGTTGACCAAACGAATCTGAAAGTACCCTGTGAAGGACAGAAATGACACACAGTCAAAAGCAATGGAGTACAGGACAGAACAGCAAAACTCATGCACAATACATGTTACAAGATACCCACCCAGAACCAAGTTAGCATGTCAACACTGTTGGGGAGTACAGCCCACCTGTCACCACACATCGCAACACACATCCAGTCAAGTAGCCCATGGACACACTCCAACAGCACCAGAGCACCACCCACACATCATGCCAACTCACATCATTGACATGACACCTCAGGATACTCACATTCAGCTAAAGAAGTTGGTGATGAGCTGTGTGCGGACATCACCATCACCATCATCATCATCGTCGTCACTGGCATCGTGGTCCAGGCCAGGATCCTCCACAGGTGGCGGATGTTGGTCATTGTCATCCTGGATGAGAGGCAACTCCTTCCGCACTGCCAGGTTGTGGAGCATGCAGCAGACGATGATAATCTTGCACACTTTCGCAGGGGCATATGGGAGGGACCCTCCGGTCTTGTCCGGGCAGCGGAAGCGGCTCTTCAGGAGACCAAAGGTCCGCTCAATCACTCTCCTGGTCCAACCATGTGCCTCATTGTAGCGCATCTGGGCTGGTGTCACAGGGTTCCTGAGGGGTGTCAGCAACCACGGCATGTTGGGGTATCCCGAGTCACCTACGGACAGACAAGTGCACATTAGCTGACTTGGAAAAGTGGGCGGAATACTACAGATCAGATCACACACAATGGCACAAAGTCAGTACACACCGACAAGCCAGGCACGCTGGTTCTGCATCTGTGCCATCATCCTGGGGATGCGACTACTCCTCATCACAAAGGCATTGTGTGCTGAACCAGGGAAACGGGCACACACGTGTGTGATGGTCATGTCTGCAAGACACACCACCAGTGCATTGACCGAGTGGTAGTGCTTGCGGTTCCTGTAGGCCTGCTCCTGGGCCTGTGGTGGTACCAAAGCCACATGTGTCCCATCAATGGAGCCAATTACATGCGGCATCCTCCCCAGGGCATAAAAGTCACTCTTCACGTCAGTGAGTCGTCGCAGTCTAGGGAAATAGATGTACCGGTTCAGGAAGAGCAACATTGCCGCCAAAACATCGCGGAGCACACGGCTGAACATGGTCTGTGACATTCCACCAGCAGTCGCCACAGTATGTTGGAAGGTACCAGTGGCAAAGAAGTGTAGGGCTGCCATCACCTTCACCTTGGGGGTCAGCGCTGTAGGATACGGCCGGCCAGGCTGCAAATGTGGGGACAACTGCACTGCCAAATCCTCAATCAGCTGCCTGGTGAAGCGGTACCGTCGGATGCTGTCCCGTTCCACCATCGTTGCCAGGTCTGGGAATGGTCGATGGACAGCAGGAGCCCTCCAGTGCAGAGGAGAAGTAAGCAAGATTGTCAGTCACCCCACATATGCGGCATTGAACACACTCAAGATCTCAACATACATCATTATGAGGCACAACTACATGAAGTGTGCAGTACCGGAAGGACATGTATGGTACATACATGGCCAACATCTATCAACACGGTCCAACAGGTGGCATCAATTAGTCCCAAGTTGGCCCATTGGATATCATGAGGCCGTGTCACAGTTCCATCTCCTGCTGCCGTGTCACAATAACCCCCACAGTGACATGTGAGGACAGATGTGCCCCAGGCACCACAGCTCAACGACAGGTACATTCCCAGGGACCCTGTAATGCCACATGGACACTGGCATTACATGGAGTATCATGTATACACCACAGCAAAACAACCATGACCCCCACAGGTAGTGGCCCCACTTGCCACGGCAGGACAGACATGGACGTCTGTGACACACACGCACAACATCAGAGTCCATGCACACACAACGTGGATGTGGAGACTGTCTCCCATTGTGCACATGAAATCAGAGACATTGTAAACACTACATGCACAAAGACTGTGGAGGACCATCACTATTGTGCCACTGGGACACCCTGGCTCAAACATACCGTCCCACATGGGACTCACGGGGTATGTGACATGACATACACATACACCACTGTGAAATGTGACCAGGGCACATGCACAGATATGAACAGTTGCACATCACAGTGGTCATGTACACGTAACACCCAGGATCCTGTCCCCATGAACACGTGCACAGCCTGGGGGTGGCTGCCCACAGGTGACACCCACAGGACAACATGTACACCAACATACACACAATAGGAAATGCAGCCTTACATGCCTTATGATAAAGTTTGGACAGGCTGTCGTGATGTAGGTGTGCCCCTCACTCCCTGGGAGCTATCTGTGGCTGGCATATGTCCATCTGAGACAGGCATGCTGACATATGCCAGTCACATGTACAGTGATGCGTTGTACTGCAATGGACCGATCGGTGCCTCCGGCCGGCCCATTGCATTCAATGTGTCGGGTACGCGTTGTACCCCTGTGCGCGTTGAACTGCAATGGACCGATCGGTGCCTCCGGCCGGCCCATTGCATTCAATGTGTGCGGGTACGCGTTGTACCCTGTGCGCGTTGAACTGCAATGGACCGATCGGTGCCTCCGGCCGGCCCATTGCATTCAATGTGTGCGGGTACGCGTTGTACCCCTGTGCGCGTTGAACCGCAATGGACCGATCGGTGCCTCCGGCCGGCCCATTGCATTCAATGTGTGCGGTACGCGTTGTACCCCTGTGCGCGTTGAACTGCAATGGACCGATCGGTGCCTCCGGCCGGCCCATTGCATTCAATGTGTGCGGGTACGCGTTGTACCCCTGTGCGCGTTGAACTGCAATGGACCGATCGGTGCCTCCGGCTGGCCCATTGCATTCAATGTGTGCGGGTACGCGTTGTACCCCTGTGCGCGTTGAACTACAATGGGCTTGCCTGGCAACGGACGCGTTTTCGAATTTTGAACGAGTCGGTTGCTGTAAATTCAGTTGGTCACCCACAACAATGTTGCAAAATCATGTATGTCATGAAGTTGAAGATTTGAAGGATGCTGTGGGCGTGTTTTGGTGCTGCTATTCCATGGATTGGCCAGATTCAGAAGATGCAAACGACTTGGACCTATCACTTTGGACACAAGGGACAGTATCTGCCTCTCCAGCACATATATATTGCTGGCTGTTCCCCTGAGAGCTCACTTGCCTGCACTACATGCTCCAGGACGACATCTGCCACTGCACTGCTGCTGTCTCTGCCCCTCTGGACCCTGCAATGGCACGTACTGTGGAGAGAGCCCCAGCCTTCAGCCTTGAAGAGAACCAGGCCCTGCTGGACAGCCTACTTCCACAGTACAGCAAGCTGTATGGGACACCAGGGGAGCAGGTGAGTGTTCTGTGCACTGCCTTTCTGAATGTGCATTTTGTGTGACTAGCAAGGCTGAGAGTCTGCACGCCACTGGCTAGCAGGCTCACTGAGTAGTTGTCACCCCCATAGTGTGTAGTGACTTGCACTGGACAGGTATGGTGCAGTGACAGTGCATTTGAACATGGTTTTACTTCCCATGCAATGATACCATGTAGTGACGTCTAGCAAACTGTCCATGGTCAGCTTTGCACTGCCTGTGTACATCATGTGCCCCTGTGATTGAGACATGTATATACAACTGTGTCATGCACGGATATGTTGCATGTGTGGTAATGGCCTTTTCACTTTGTCATCCTGACAGGTTAATGCCCATCGGAAGCAGGAAATCTGGAAGGACATCGTCCGGGCTGTCCGGTCCGTGGGGGTCTACAAGTGCCGGATCCGCAACTGCCAGAAGAGGTGGCAGGACCTTCGGGGCTGGACCCGGAGAATTGCACGGGTCCAGCTGAAGCTGTCGCCTCCTCGCAGGAGGGCGGAACACGGACCCTGACCCCCACATGCTCCAGATCCTGGCGGTGGTGTTTCCAGACCTGGATGGGCAGCTGCAGGCCAGACAGCAGCAAGGAGGGGGTGAGTCAAAGACTGCACTGTGAACTCTGTATTACATGCTTTGTGCCCTCCTCTGGCCTGGTTCAACTGCCACAGTGCAGCAGTCATGTTGTCCAGGAGCCATGTCCCTCTATTGTGCACTGCCCACTGCTCATCTGATACCCAGGTGTGGCCCTTACATTCAGGGAATTGTGTCACTTGGGACTGTGTCCTTGCAGTTTGCTTCACTAAAGGTGGGGGACAGCATCTGTTTCCCTAACTCTGTTGTGGGCATCATGGGTGGGTCCATTGTTCACACAACGCCTGGGTTTGGACATGTGATCTGCGTGTTGCTTTGATATGCGGTCCACTTGCTGAGCTGAGCCACCACATGTGCCTGGGGTATGTGGCACATGCCCATGCAGCGGGTGGGAACAATGTTTGGGCCCCAGGAGTGTGCAGATTACGTGTGTCACACATACATAGCCAGCTATCCACTGTCCAGGGCACATCCCTCATTCATGTGGAGCAGGACAGTCATGCCTACTCCAGGCCATGCAATGCACTCTGTACTCCCACTCCCGTGTATCAGCTGACACATTGTGCACAGTGATTTGACCCCTCAGGTGTCTGCCTCTGTGTCAGTGTGCTGTGGATTAGTTGCCAGGACTGCTGTGGTGTTTCTTGGTAGGGGCTCAGCATGCCCCTGGAGATGTGACCATAGGAGAGGATACTTGTGTGTCACATAGGTGTTTGATCAGCTGCCCGTGCAGACTGGGGTATGCGAATGTGAAGTTCAGGCAGCTGTTCCCCATTCACAGCAAATTGTGAGGGGCTCAGGTTCCGAGGGTAGTGTCACAGGTCTCCCATATATCCAATAGGTGTGACCTGGACAGATGAGGGTTAAGATGATGTGTTGTGTGGGGATGTACATGTGCACTTGTGCAGCTCCAGGACTTGCATTCCCCATGACCTACTATTGTGACACAGTGCATAGTGTTGTTGTCTGGCTGCCAAGTCATACATCACTGAGACAGTGATGTATGACTTAGCAGTCATGCCTCTGCCATGGCATGTGTCAACTTATTGGTGGTCCTGCAGGGGAGTGACATGTGCTACATGCACACCATAGTGGCGCTGGCTATCAGGACATGGGTGCATCATGGTGTCTGTCGCTGGTATGCATCACATGCATTTCCTATTTGACTCTGGGCATCCCTTTCATCCGGAAACCTGTACTGACTCAGTGGCAAGAGCTGTGATGTGTGCATGTCCACATGCCACACCATGTCCTCTGCACTGTCCAACTACTGTGTACTTGGTGCATGTGTCCACACTGGGGTGTTGCAATCCAACAGACACCAGACAGATGGGTGCAAGGCCATGTGGGATGTGAGTGCCATGCTTGGCATCAGACTGACAATTGGCTTCTCCTGTTCAGTTAGGGCACTTTTAGCAATGTACAACTAATGATGCCAGGGCTTGCTCTGTAATGTGCTGTGCTCACAGTGGTGTGTGCGTTTGGTGCAGGTGACTGATGTCTGTCTGTTTCCCCATTGTTTGCAGATACATCCACGGCCACGGAAGGGGACAGCTCCACGGACCAGGAGGAGCCAGAGAGCCAGACTGGGTCAGCAGCCGAGGAGTGGTCGGAGGGACCCAGTGGCACGGAGGGCAAGGGGAGCCACACCGAGGAGTCCTCAGCACCATCCACCTCAGCTGAGGACCAGAGCAACTCGGAGGATGACTCCCTTGTGGAGGCGGGTGTCAGCAGCCACCACACGCCAGCTAGTGTTGCTGTCCCCGCCACCACCAGCACCACCACCGCCCTCCCATCGGCTCCCATTCCCCAGGTCCGTGGAGGCTCCCATGTTCGGGAGCGTGTCTCCTTTGGCCCAGGCACCGCACCCCCTGCCCCTGTGTCCCCTGCTGCCCTGAGTGAGGAGTCTGTGTACCTCCTTCGCCAGCTCCATGTAGGGCAGACAGCCATGCTGAGTGTCCTCCATGCGCACACCACACTGTTGACTCAGCTTGTGTCGTTCATGGAGGGCATCTCATCGGGCATGTCTGACCTACAGAGGGGCAACAGGTCCATGGACTCCTCCCTGACGGCAGCAGTGTCCCTCCTCAGACAGTCCCTCACCCCTCCTGCCTCTGCTCCATCCACACTCCCCAGCACCTTACCCGTCCCAAGCACACACACACCGGCACAGGCACACACCAGCACACACACGTCCAGCACACAGACACACACGCCACAAACTAAACACACACGCACGCACAGTCAGGGGACTGAAACCAGACTCACAGGGGATGGGGCCCTGGTACACACACACGCATCCACAGTCACTGCGCAGTCCTCAGTTGCCTCTCCCTCCAAAGCACCCTCCCTTGCCTCACCTGCAACCCCAAAGACCCAGCGCCTCTTCCTCAGTGACCTCGGCCTCTTCCCCTCCGATCCAGCTGCCCCAGCATCCAGGGGGAAGAGGAAGCCCCCCACACGGAGCAGAGTGCCCCTCGCCCCCGGACACCCTCCCCCAGGCGCAGACAGACTGAGGCCCCCACCCGCAAGTCCCCCGGAGTGCTAAGAGCAAGACCCCGCCGCCGCCCTGCAGCTCAAGCACCAGGTCTCCTTCCTCCATCCCTCAGGCCCCCACTCCACAGGTGCCCCCACCACACCCTGCCCCAGGTTCCCCCACCCACAGATATACCATCCCCAAGAGGCTCCGGCCTTCTCCCCCTGCCACTTGCTCTCCCGGCACCACACCCCCGCTGCGCTTGTCTGTGCCACTGATGTGGTGAGGGTGTCCTCCCCCTCTGTCCAGCCCACCTTGCCTGTTCCCCATTCTCCTCCCCTGGTGGTAGGCACTGCAGTGGAGTCCACTACCACCCTGTCTGACTTGGGCACTGCAGTGGCGGACCTGTCCACTCCATCTGCAGGGTCCACTGCAGTCGTGCCGGCACCCACAACATCTGAGCCATGCCCCCCAGTTGTGCCGGCACACACCATGTCAGACACCTCCACTGCAGTTGTCAGTGGCTCTCCAGCACCCACCACCCCTTCCTGCTTCCTCCTGGTGAGCCCTGATCCTGTCCCTGCGGTGCCTGGCCTACCCCCGGTTGCCCCTCCTAGTGGATTGTCCCTGGTTTTGTGCAGGCATGTGTAGGGTGGCATCTGCCACTGTCACCCACTTGTGACTTTGTTGATGGACTGGCCATTGGCCTTTGTTTATGTTCTACCGGACTTCTACTTTTAATGCCACATATGCTGAATAAAGCAACTTTCTGTTCTCTAGTGCTTTTGCTTCTGATGTACATGATGTTGATGATGCTAACCATGCCCTTGCTGCAGTGATGGTGATATTTGGTCTCATGATAATGAAGTGTTACTGTGCAGGAACCCATGTGGTCCAGGGGAATGTGTCCTATCCTGTGGTGTATCCATGTCATCCATAGCAGCATCTGAGGGTGTCATGTGTTCAGTATTTGGCAATGGGATTTCCTACTTAGATTGGCAATTTCACATCTGTGGCTTCCACCCCTGCACATCTGTTGTGCCTGCCATTGTTCTATTCGTCTACTTCCCTGACCGTGTGGCCATCTCCAGTGAACATGCAGGTTTGGGCATCAATGGGGAAGGACTCATCTGTGTTGTCAGTGCAACATTGCTATACAAGTGTGTTGGATCTGTGCTGATGATTCCGTTGGCACTTCCATGACCAGGCTGATGGGACGGGAGCCCTCATTTGGTGCTAATTGTTGATTGTGTGTCCCATTGCTGCCATGGTATGGTATCTGTTCACCTCACATCTGCAGTCTCCACAGGGTATCTGCATGTGTGTGCCCATTGGTGCAAATATGTGGGTCTGCATTCGGATGGTCACTTCTGTCATTGTGTCATTGATGATTGTTGACGGTGTCAGCCCCCATGGGTGTTGTTTGTCTGCACATGGCCAAAGTTATGTCTTATTTGCACTGCAGGATTTGGCTCCCCCAATTTATGTTGCAATGGGACACATACACTACTTTGCCACTGATGTGTTTGTTGTTCTGTGACCAGGAATCATCCATGCAGTTTGGCAGTTGCACCTCTTACTTTGTCAACACTTACCTTTTGGTCACTGTGATGATGGGGGTTTGGACCCCATTGCCACAATGTTCAAAATGTGCTGCAGCTATGGACCCCACACTTACCTTTTGGTCACTGTGATGATGGGGTTTGGACCCCATTGCCACAATGTTCAAAATGTGCTGCAGCTATGGACCCCACACTTGCCTTTTGGTCACTGTGATGATGGGGTTTGGACCCCATTGCCACAATGTTCAAAATGTGCTGCAGCTATGGACCCCACACTTACCTTTTAGTCACTGTGATGATGGGGGTTTAGACCCCATTGCCACAATGGTCATGGCCTGCTTGCGTTGTGTGTGCCACACACATATTTGTGTGGCACATGTGCTAGGGAGTCACATTGTATGTTCGAAGTCATGTTCGGTGTTGTAGGCATTTGACACAGTCTACACACGCTTGTCATGGTGTTGGGGGGATGTCTTCTTCTTGCATTCCCTAGGTTGTGGTGTGCTGGTTGTGTCATGCATTGTCCATCCTATGGGTGGGGGTGGTAGTGGTGGTAGGCATCCTGCCCCCCTGGGTGAGGGTGGTAGTAGTGGTAGGCATCCAGCCAACCCTGGGTGAGGGTGGTAGTGGTGGTAGGCATCCTGCCCCCTGGGTGAGGGTGGTAGTAGTGGTAGGCATCCTGCACCCCTGGCTAAGGGTGGTGGTAGGCATCCAGCCCCCCTGGCTAAGGGTGGTAGTAGTGGTAGGCATCCTGCCCCCCTGGGTGAGGGTGGTAGTAGTGGTAGGCATCCAGCCCCCCAGGGTGAGGGTGGTAGTGGTGGTAGGCATCCTGCCCCCTGGCTAAGGGTGGTAGTAGTGGTAGGCATCCTGCCCCCCTGGCTAAGGGTGGTGGTAGGCATCCAGCCCCCTGGCTAAGGGTGGTAGTAGTGGTAGGCATCCTGCCCCCCTGGGTGAGGGTGGTAGTAGTGGTAGGCATCCTGCCCCCCTGGCTAAGGGTGGTGGTAGGCATCCAGCCCCCCTGGCTAAGGGTGGTAGTAGTGGTAGGCATCCTGCCCCCTGGGTGAGGGTGGTAGTAGTGGTAGGCATCCTGCCCCCTGGGTGAGGGTGGTAGTAGTGGTAGGCATCCAGCCCCCCTGGGTGAGGGTGGTAGTGGTGGTAGGCATCCTGCCCCCCTGGCTAAGGGTGGTAGTAGTGGTAGGCATCCTGCCCCCTGGCTAAGGGTGGTGGTAGGCATCCAGCCCCCCTGGCTAAGGGTGGTAGTAGTGGTAGGCATCCTGCCCCCTGGGTGAGGGTGGTAGTAGTGGTAGGCATCCTGCCCCCCCTGGCTAAGGGTGGTGGTAGGCATCCAGCCCCCCCTGGCTAAGGGTGGTAGTAGTGGTAGGCATCCTGCCCCCCATGGGTGAGGGTGGTAGTAGTGGTAGGCATCCAGCCCCCCCTGGGTGAGGGTGGTAGTGGTGGTAGGCATCCTGCCCCCCCTGGCTAAGGGTGGTAGTAGTGGTAGGCATCCTGCCCCCTGGCTAAGGGTGGTGGTAGGCATCCAGCCCCCTGGGTGAGGGTGGTAGTGGTGGTAGGCATCCTGCCCCCTGGCTAAGGGTGGTAGTAGTGGTAGGCATCCTGCCCCCCTGGGTGAGGGTGGTAGTAGTGGTAGGCATCCTGCCCCCTGGCTAAGGGTGGTAGTAGTGGTAGGCATCCTGCCCCCTGGGTGAGGGTGGTAGTGGTGGTAGGCATCCTGCCCCCCTGGGTGAGGGTGGTAGTAGTGGTAGGCATCCTGCCCCCCTGGGTAGGGGTGGTGGTGCGCATTCAGGCCCCTGTGTGCATATGTGGCATTGGTGATGGGCATCCCGCCCCTATGGTGCTGCTGTTGCTGGTGTAAGTATATTCTGCATCCCTCTGTGTGTGTGTGATGTGTCGTGTACGTGTTGTATGTGTTTTGTGGTTGGTGTCTGGCTTACCTTCTGCGCCGTACGCGTCCGTGCCTGTTCCGGTAGTATATGTAGAATATTGGTATGATCGGGACGAAGGGATTCATGGTTGGTTCGTGTCGTTCGTCCTTCTCGTTGCTTCGCGTCGTCCTCGTCGCTTCGCCTCGTCCTCGTCGCTTCGCCTCGTCCTCGTCGCTTCGCGTCGTCCTCGTCGCTGCCGTGTTCGTCTCGGAGCCGTGGATCATGTTGTGGCGCGAATCGGAGCTTATGTGCGCCTCTCCCGGATGCTTTGACGTGCCGTGCGTAGCGACGGGTTCGGCGCGTACGGAAGCGCATCGTACTTGTCCGGCCGGACGGGGCTGCATTTTCCTTCCGTGCGACTCGATTCGGCGTTTCCGGATTCGCCTCGGTCGGAGAACAGGACCTGGTTTGGGTGAGTACGGCTCGGCCGGATTCTTTGCTGTTGTGCGCATCGTACTTGCTCGTTCGGTGTGCTGTACGGATCGGTCGGGAAACAGGCTTTCGCATGGCTTTTTTCCCGACCGAATGGTGTTGGGTGCGCCTCCGACCGAGATCGGAATCGGCCCCTCAGTATAATGAAGAGATGTTACACATTTGTTTTATTTTTATTTGTTTTCAAATTTAATTTATTCTATAGTTTTAGATTTTGAAAAATATATACTTTAAGTAAACATAAAAGTAAATAAAACATTTGTTTTTACTTTTTAATAATAAAAAACAAGTAATTTGTATTTTATATACAGTTGTATGTTGTACATTTTCAAATATTCTTTTTCATTGTTATCAATTTTTTTATATATCTTAACTTTTTATATACATATTTGTAACATTATTTCAACATATCTTGCATTAGTATATATTAAATAATCGAATATAGTTTATACTATTATTTAAGTTATACTTTACAATTTTTTATAATTTCTTATAACATTGTTTCAGATGTTTGACATTTCTAATAATTGTTTACAATTTTGTAAACATTTATGTACACTTTTTGCAATATTTCCTATTCTTTTCTATGGGGAGACAGTCTATTTTTAGTTTCATTTAGCAGCCATTTTTTTTTACCGCTACCTTCTCTTTTGTAGTCTATTTGCGTTATTTTCAGTCTATTTTCCGGAACCAGGTCGCAGTAAGGTGCTGCTGATCGTCGGAACGGGTTAGTCCTTATTTATTTAAGGATTTTTAAAGGGTTTTTAGGGTAGGTGGGATTTAGGAGGGAGGTTTGAAACTTGGTTATAGTGTTGTTTATGGGGTTTTTATATGTTTAGATCTATTACTATTAGTGTTTTACACTAGTTTGTTGTTTTGCATTTTGCTACATTGTTTTAGTAATGTATGAATATGCTATGATAAATTATGTGATGGTAGGTATATTTTGATGATTAAATGTTATGCATATGTATATTTGGGAATGTAATGCATTTTGTGAGTGGATTCTTTAAATTTATTTTACAGGTATTTGTCTATGAACGCCTACTATAGGTATTTGGAGTTTACAATTTTTTTAAAGGAAATCGGTTTTGGTGTATTATAAACCAATGGTTTTTACTTAAAATTCCTTTTTATTGGTTTATTGAGCGACTTGTGCTTTTTTAAAACCCATTTCAGTTTTTTATGGAACCTAGAGACTTTGGATTGCTTCGAGGGATTTCAATTGGATTCCTTATATTTTAGCTTTTTTGGGGGGCCCTTTAGGATTCAGTTATCTCATTTTTTATGGATTACTGTTTTTTGTTACGTGGAGATGGAGAAAGATCTGCAGCTACAGGACAGTAAGTTTTTTTTCTCTCTTTTATTTTGTGTGGGAATGTGATAATATATTGTTTATATTATATTTATCTGTTTATTATGTAGAATTGTTTGGATTATGTGTTATATTTGTTTTATGTGATGGCTTGAGTTTGCTTTTACTTTTTGATTGGTGATTGTTGCATTTAAAAAAAATAATTAATATATATATTTGTACTATATCAATATGTATTAAATTATTGTTTCACTGATGTAATAACATATTATATAAACATATATTTTTTAAACTGGATTTAATATGTTGGTTTACAGTTTTTTAATAGTTTTTAAGGACTTTAGTAAGTTAAAATTTATTTTATAAGCTATCTTTTCCAAGCAGTCCACTCCTTTGTTATTTATGAAGAGTTTGACTTTAAATTGTAGCGTGCCATCCATTCTTTTAGTTTTTTTTAATTTTATTTTTTATATTTTTTTTGAAATCCATATAACATAAAAAAAATTGTCCATAAATACATCCATAAAATTCATTAAATATGTCAAAAATAATACAGAGTTATTAAATAGCACTGATTTGCCGGAAGAGAGTAAATCCTAAAATCCATAGAGATAAACAATGTAAACATTTAAGCCAGTGTTAAAAAAAAAAGACATCCACTGCCGACCATTAATACAATCTAAACAATTGAAGGTGCCCTAAGCATATAGCTTAAAATCAGCGAGTATGTGGAAAATACTAATTCATCCTGTATTCATTGATATACCTAATTTACAAGAGAATATCAAATGTCGCATAATGGATTAAGATACTGGTATTGTAAAGCATAGGAGTCAAACATAGTGGGAATACCTCAAAAAAGATAGGCTAAATTTTGAGATCTTTACCCGAAATAAGCTGCCCAGACCCTTTCAAACTTCTTAAGTCCACCACTTCGCAATGCATAGGCTCGTTCACTTTTTTTAACTAGCTTCATTTTTCGGACCCATTCATATATAGATGGTATAAGATTTGATCGCCATCTCTGAATTAAAAGTGATCTGGCGACAGCCATTGCAATATATAATAATTTGATAAGCTTGTCTGTAAGAAGAAGGTCTGGGTCATAGCCAAGTACTATTCGACCCTATTGAAATACCACATTCAAGTTCCAGATAGTAAAAAATGTCGTTCCAGAACCTCTGAATCAAGGGACATTGTAATATAATGTGTGTCCAATTGGCTGAGGGATGGTTAAGGCAACGGAAACACTGCGCTGATTGGTTAGAATAAATCTTAGATAAAAAAAGTGGGGTTCTATAAAGTAGCCATTTACTAAAAAACAACATCCTTCGCCAATTAGCTCCCATTAACGTGTTAAAATTGAGATTGTTAACTGCTGACCACATACTCGCTGTGATTTCCATCTCCTCATGTTTTGCCCATTTCGTTATGGCCTTCCCCTCCAGATCTAAACTCTTGATAGAGGCTAAACGCTTTTTCCATTCCCCAGGTTTCTTAAATGCCATAGCTTCTAATAGATCATATACTAAACATTTCTGTTCGATGATCTGGACCAAGTCAAGTTTACTCAGGAACTTACTAAAAATGTTACATGACCCAAGGAGAAGGAAGTCATTTGCAATTAAATGAGACATTTCGGCTATGTTCAGCCATCTATCATTCCTTAAAAAATCGGAAATTTTCAGAAAATCCAGCCTTGGCCCATTTCTGGGTAATTACTGATGAATCTTTAATCCCAGATAGTAAGATAGGGCCAGATAACGGAGTTGAGGAGTTGATTACGGGGATAGAATATCTTCTATAAAATGCCTGGCGTTTATGGAAAAACTACTGAACGGACTTATACCGTACTAATTTAGGAGATTTAACAATTGTTAATGGGCAGTGGATCTGATTTTCTTTGCAAATTAAATTCATAAAATAGTTAATAAAAAAAAACGATTGTAGTTCCGTCTTGAATCTGGACATATACTGTGCAAAATATGCAAAATAATAATCCCTCAAATTTGGAAGAGCTAATCCTCCATTTTCCAGCTCCTCGTATAAAGTGCTAAGTGCAATTCGGGGGACCTTCTTTCCCCAGAGAAAAGATGTAAACATGGACTCTATTTTGGTAAAAAAAAGAGCTCATTAAAACACAGGGAATCGCCGAGAAGAGAAAATTAAATAGCGGGAGAACAGACATTTTAATCAATGCAGCCCTGCCCAAGATGGTTAATGGGAGAGAAATCCATCGAGAGAATAAATCCTGGACTTTTCGTAAAAGTGGGGCAAAATTCAAATCAAATAAATCAGTGATTTGCGCCGAAAAATAAACACCAAGATATCTTTTTGGTTTTGTATTTAAACAGGAAAGAATATCGAGATGCAAATCCGTAGATGCTCCACCACACTGTATAATTTCTGTCTTTTTAAATTTATTTTATATCCGCCTAATGCCTCAAATTGCTCAAAAATCTCAAAAGTTTTTGCTTGGACCTCCTTCTCAGGCTTTATAATGAGCATAATATCATCGGCGTATAATTTCAATTTTGCCATAGTTGATAGTGGAGGGCATATATCCGTACTATTCCTAATGGCAATCGCCAATGGCTCGATAAAAAAGGCAAATAGTACCGGAGACAATGGACATCCTTGTCTAGTCCCCCGTTTAACCTTAACCTGGCCGACCTCCGTGGTGTTAATAATTATGTTGGCTTCTGCATTCAAGTATAGTTTCTGAACCAACCCCATGATTTTGGGAGGTATGCCAAAATTTTCCAAAATAAGGTCTCCCAAACAACTAGGTCAAATGCCTTTTCGGCATCTAAAAGGAGGACTAGAGCTGGTATCTTCCGAGTCTCAAAATAGTCCAGTGCTTCCGCTAAATAATGCGTATTTAGTGCAGAGCTGCCTGCCAGCAATCAATCAATCAATCAATCATGTCACTTATAAAGCGCACTACATACCCGCGAGGGTCTCAAGGCGCTGGGGGAAGAGGGGGGTGGTGCTGCTACTGATCAAAGAGCCAGGTCTTGAGGAGTCTTCTGAAGGCCAGTAGGTCTTGGGTCTGTCGGAGGTTGGTGGGGAGGGTGTTCCAGGTCTTGGCGGCGAGGTGGGAGAAGGATCTGCCGCCGGCGGTCGTTTTCCGGATGCGGGGGACTGTGGCGAGGGCGAGGCTGGTCGAGCGGAGCTGGCGGGTGGGGGTGTAGAAGCTGAGTCGTCTGTTGAGGTAGGCTGGTCTGGAGTTGTGGAGTGCTTTGTGTGCGTGGGTGAGGAGCTTGAAGGTTATCCTCTTGTTGACAGGGAGCCAGTGCAGGTCTCTCAGGTGGGGTGTGAAGTGGCTGCGTCGGGGGATGTCAAGGATAAGACGTGCAGAGGCGTTCTGGATGCGTTGCAGCCGTCTCAGGAGCTTAGCCGTCGTTCCTGCGTAGAGGGCGTTTCCGTAGTCCAGCCTGCTGGTGACGAGGGCCTGGGTGACTGTTTTTCTTGTTTCGGTGGGGATCCACTTGAAGATCCTGCGGAGCATTCGGAGGATGTTGAAGCAGGATGAGGAAACGGCGTTGACCTGCTTAGTCATGGAGAGGGTGGGGTCGAGGATGACCCCTAGGTTGCGTACGTGGTCGGTGGGTGGCGGGGCTGTTCCCAGTGATGTTGGCCACCAGGAGTCGTCCCAGGCTGAAGGGTTGGAACCAAGGATGAGGACCTCCGTCTTGTCCGAGTTCAGCTTCAGGCGGCTGGTCCTCATCCATTCGGCGACGGCCTTCATTCCTTCGTGGAGGTGGGCTTTGGCGGTGTGAGGGTCTTTGGTGAGGGAGAGGATCAGCTGGGTGTCGTCGGCGTAGGAGATGATGTTGAGGTTGTGCTGTCGGGCGACGTGGGCGAGGGTGCCATGTAGATGTTGAACAGCGTTGGGCTGAGGGAGGAGCCTTGGGGTACGCCGCAGATGATCTTGGTGGCCTTGGATCGGAAGGGGCGAGGCGGACGCTTTGTGTTCTGCCGGAAAGGAAGGATGTGGTCCAGTCCAGGGCCTTCTCTTGGATCCCGGCATCGTGAAGGCGTGTTCGTAGTGTGTGGTGGCAGACCGTGTCGAAGGCGGCTGATAGGTCCAGGAGGATGAGGGCTGCTGTTTCTCCGTTGTCTAGCAGGGTCCTGATGTCATCGGTGGCGGCGATGAGGGCGGTTTCGGTGCTGTGGTTGCTGCGGAAGCCGGACTGGGAAGGGTCCAGGATGTTGTTCTCCTCGAGGTAGCGGGTCAGTTGTTTGTTGACGATTTTCTCGGTGACCTTCGCGGGGAACGGGAGCAGAGAGATGGGTCGGAAGTTCTTGAGGTCCTTGGGGTCTGCCTTGGGTTTCTTGAGTAAGGCGGTGATCTCGGCGTGCTTCCAGCTTTCCGGGAAGGTTGCTGTCTCGAAGGAGATGTTGATTATTTTCCGGAGATGGGGCGCGATGGCTGTACTGGCTTTGTTGAAGATGTGGTGAGGGCACGGGTCTAGCGGTGAACCGGAGTGGATGGTGTTCATGATCTCGCTGGTGTCCTCGTCGTTGATGTTGGTCCAGGAGAGCAGGCGGTTGGTGGTTGTGGGGGCAGTGGTCTCGGTGGTTGCCGGGGCGGTCGTGGTGTTGAAGCTGTCGTGGATGTCGGCAATTTTGCGGTGGAAGAAGGTGGCCAGTGAGTCGCACAGGTCTCGCGACGGCTGGATGTCGTTGGTGTTGGAGCTGGGGTTGGAGAGTTCCTTCACGATGTTGGTCAGGGTGAATCAAATGCGAGGCAATTCGATTAAAACGATTGGCTAAAAGTTTAGTAATTATTTTATAGTCAGAATTTAAAAGCGTGATGGGATGATAAGAATTAGGGTCTTCACTATCCTTACCTTTTTCAAAAAACTGACTATGTTCCCATTTCTAAATGACAATGGTATCACTTCTCCTTCTAAATTGAGTTGGCCAACGATAAAAGATAACCCGAGATGGTGCTAAAAAGGTTTTAAAAAATTCTGCCGGGAGGCCGTCCGGGCCACAAGCTTTGCCATTCGGGAGATTTTTTATGACATCCTCCAGCTCATCTTTTGTAAAAGGACTCGCCATGCTCAGTTTCTCCACATCTGAGAGTGCAGGCAATTCATGTCTCTGCAGAAAATCTCTCAAGGATGTCATATCAATGGTCTGTTGTTGGCCGTATATATTCCTATAATGTTGTAACATTATATCCCTTATTCTTACCGGGTCGTCAGTACGGGAAGCAGTTATAGCACATTTCAATGCACTTATCTGGTTAGTTACAGTCTTCTCCCTTGCCTGCCAGGCAAGGAACCTCCCGGTATAATTACTTTCTTCGTAGATTTTTTGCCTGTGGTGCTGATAAAAGGATTCGCTTTTGAGATAATATTTTTCACTAAGATCCCTTTTAGCCTGATCAAGCTGCCGTTGGTTAAAAGCTGAGGGACTGCTGAGAAATGTGTCAAAAGACCTTTGCACTTTCTGCTCTAAGAATCGCTTTTCTTCCTTAGCTTTCCTAAGATTATTGGCATCCTTTCCGATGGCTAGTCCCCTTATGAAAGCCTTAAACGAGTCCCAAACCATGTGCAGAGGTGCAGAGCCCTGATTTCGCTCAAAGAATTCATTAATCTCAGTTTTAATAGAGAGCACCCAGTTCTCCTCTGATAGATATTGCCTATTTAACATCCATCTTTTAGGAGTCATAGGGGTATATTCACAAGAACGTGTGATAACTACCGCAAGAGTAGCGTAACGCAACTTTCAATATCGCAGCCTATCGTGGGAAAATAACCCCGTGTCAACGTGGAATTCACAACAAGGCGGTACCATGCGATAGTCTGCCGATACCGCGGACAATGTCCGCGATACAACCACCATGATGGAGATAAAAACGCAAACCACAACACCAAAAAACACGCGATGGGCAAAAGCGCGATGAGGAAACAGCGACAAGCAGCGCCAGGCCTGCAACACACACCTGGCAGGCGTCAAAAATTTCTGTAAGAGTAGAAAAACACCCACACACAAACTGACCAACACACAAGCACCATGGAGGCAGCCGGAGCAGACGCAGAGGACGAGCGTAACCCCACAAGCACCCCGGACGACCAGCCTGGGACCTCGGGGACAGGGAAGGGCAAGGACAAGAAGACGAGGAAGACCAAGTTCAGTCCGCAGGCGAACAGGATCATAGTCACGGAGTTGATGGAACACCATCAACAACTCTTCGTCCCCTCCAACGTGTCATTGGGCACCAAAACTGGAATATGGCGTGACATCGTCGACAAGGTGAATGCCGTCGGAGAGCACAAGCGGACAATGGACGAGGTCAAGAGGCGATGGAATGACATCAAGTGGAAGACAAAGGAGAAACTCTCTGCCAACCTGAAGGCAGCAACGCAGACCGGACGTGGGGGCCCAGCGCCACAGCTGGAGCTGGATGACATGGAGGAGCTGGTGTCGACAGTCATCAGTGTGGAGACTGTGGCCGGAGTTGGGGGACCGGACACTGCTCGACAGGACACAACACAATCGCAACAGGGTGAGTGACCACCAGGTACTGGGGGGACGGGGCGAGATGGCCACAATGGCACACATGCACAAGCAAGCAGGGCACAGTGCACACCCACAATCACTCTGGGTCCTCGCCCAGACCCACAGACTGTCACAATGTACAATGCCATGCTGTCTGAATGTCAACCTGTACCATGCGGCTACATACATATGGACACATTGTAACACACCATCTCCCCTTCACATCGCAGGGGCATCGTCAACACCTCCTGCAGAGCAGTCACAGCCACTCTTCACTGATGACGAGAAGGAGGACAACACCAGCATCGACACCCAAACCATCCAAGACCTCATTGACCTCATCCGCAACTCACCTCCAGGATCAGGGCAGCCCAGCTACATCCATGAGACCCCACCCACCACCCAAACCACCCAGCAGGAGGCACCCACAGCCCCGGCACCCTCCCAAGTCCCCCAGGAACAACAAATGGCCTTCCAACGCCGTGTGCTGGAGGGCCAGAGGGAGACGGCTGAGCAGGTGCAGGTGGGGTTCGAGCTCATGGCTACCAAACTGGACGCCATCCTTGGGTTTCTATGTCCGCCCCATGGACTCCAGTGAGCCCTTACTGACATCTCTGGAGTCATGACGCAGAGGGAAGAATACCTGTCCACTCAGAGTGGCCCCAGCGATGCCAGCCATAAGCTGGCACACATGCGGAGGCTCATGGAGGACATGGTGCGGATGGAGGCGGAAAGGATGGCAGCCACCGCTGCACATCAGCAAAATGTAGCTGGGATCTACCGTGCCCTGCATGTCCTCATCATGGCATTGCTGCCACAAGGCGTGGCGATGATGAATGCTGCTGCCCCCACACATCCACATCTCCGCCCCCTGGTGTGTCAGTGCCTCCCAGTGCAGCAGGCGTATCCACTCCGGCACCTGATGTGTCACTGCCACACAGTGCGGCCGACAATCCTCCTCCGGCCCCTGATGTGTCAGTGGCACACAGTGCCGCAGCCGGTACTGCAACACCCACAGGTGGGGCAGGGCACACACCCGGGGACGAGGACATGGATGGGACTGTGGTCAGGAGGGCCAGGCACTAGCATCCATTCCCGCCACCTTGCCTGTTTCTGATTGGTGCCGCACATGGCCTCAAGACCTACCACTGACCCCCAATACACTCCGATGCACTCACCTTGGACAGCGACATGGACTGCCACATCCTGTTTGACGACCAATGACACGGCAGACAGACTGCGGACTGTACCCTTCCTCTTCCGCAGTACAGGTCATCCCAGGATGGACACTGGTTGGCCCTCCACGGGCCCATATTGTGTAGTGTGCTCGGCATTGCCCTGTACCGCTCCAGCTGCATGACTGCACTGGATGTGCAAATAAACATCCAGTGACGCACTGCTGTGTAATGTCTTACGTCATTCATGTATGGATGTGTGGATGAATGTGGGGACAGTGCCTTCCCTTGCGTCAATGATGTTCATCCTGTGGGATGCCAGTCAGAGGGTGCGACATTGCATTTTGTGTACCGGGTTCCGTGCACACTACAACAGGGACACACGCATCAGTCACTTCCTTGTCCGGACATGGACTGGACCATGCCCAGAGCCCATGAGTCATTGTTGCAAGCCCTGCGCTGGTCGGGCGTACGGCAGGCCAGACCACTCCGCTAACGCCCCGAGGGGGGCCCTCATTGCTACCCGTCGCAGCCGTACTCGCTGGTGGTGTGCAGGTCACTGGTCTAGTTGTCAGCATGTCACAGACACTCCCTGAGGGCAGGTTTTCACACACACCACACCCATCTGGCACAGGCATCACAGGCCATGTGACTCCGCCAACATAAGGGGCCGACGACGTCACATTCCCCTCTTCCGGTGGTGACTGGATGACGGCCGCTCCACGGTTCTCACTCATGTAGGGCCCATGAGTTGTTGCGCACAGGGTTAGTGGCATCCGAGGCCTTGCGGATGGCACAGGCCTACCACTACGTGGCGCAGACTGGGGTTGCACAGGGTTAGTGGCACACGGGGCCTTGCGGACGGAACAGGCACCCCGCCACGGGATGCTGACTTTCGGTGCACTGTGTCAGTGGCACCTTGAGCTGCTGAGCGGTTGTGCAGCCTGCGATGATGCCCCATCCCGGCAGTCCGGACAGCTCAGGTTTTGTGTGCCCTGCTGGACCGCAGTGTAGGCCAGAGCCAGCGGGCAGCGCGGGCCTACCACCATGTGGCGTCGCTACCAGGATCCCAGAGTTGGTGGCACCCATTGGGCTGAGCGGGTGTGCAGCCTGCGATGGTGCTGGGTGCACTGGTATGTCCTCTGCCATGGAGTAATCAAGACCCAGCACCAAACGTGAGACCTGGTGGCCTGCGGAGCGGGGCTGCATGATGTGGAGGGTGCCATGTCCGCGGGCCCCGGGCTTGTGGCTCGCAGTGGCACGTGGTGGGACCTCCTGTCTATGCACCGGTGGCGGAAGGTGAGCATTGAGGCCTGGGTGTGCATGGGCGGGCATGCTCCGATGGGCGGCGGGATAGGTTGGGGTGCCTCTGCCTGGGTGTGCATGGGCAGGCAGGCGATGTTGTCTTGTGCAAGTGTGTGTACTGTGCCAGTCATGTATCTGGGCTCTGTTTCAGCTGACGGCTCTGAATCAGATGTGTGACCTGGTGAACTGCACTACATACCGGCACGTGGTTGGAGACACACCGGTGGCAGCAGGTGAGCAGTGTGGCCTGGGTGCGCAGGGGCGGCACTCTCTCTCTCTCTCTCCCTCTCTTCCTCTCTCTCTCCTCTTCTCTCTCTCCCTCTCTCTCTTCCTCTCTCTCTCTCCTCTTCTCTCTCTCTCTCTCTCCCTCTCTTCCTCTCTCTCTCCCTCCCTCTCTTCCTCTCTCTCTCCTCTTCTCTCTCTCTCTCTCTCTCTCCCTCTCTTCCTCTCTCTCCCTCCCTCTCTTCCTCTCTCTCTCCTCTTCTCTCTCTCTCTCTCCCTCTCTTCCTCTCTCTCTCCCTCCCTCTCTTCCTCTCTCTCTCCTTCGTTCTCTCTCTGTCCTCTGATGTGCGCAGGACACACCTTCTCATCATGTTTTTTGTCTTACAGGCTGTGACCTACGTATTGTCCCAAGGGGAGCGGCCATGTGTCTTCATTTCATTTCGTTGTTCATTTTAATAAAGTTTCATTTGTTTCTTCAAAAGTGAATGTGTGCTGGTCATTTCTGTGACGACACATCCATGTCACCAGTTGTGATTGTGCGGCATCAAGCAGAATATTTTGTACATGTTTAGGTGTGGTTGATGTGGCATGTCTTTGGTCGGGGAGTGCCAGGGAGGGGTGCTCCTGGGGGTGGTGGCGGTGGGTGTTGTGGCCCTCTTGGGTGTCCAGGCCGCATGATGGGTGGCTCCATGGCATCTGTTGCCCTTCCGATGTAGCCCTTGGCTGTGCTCCCTTTTGGTTTGCAGGCTGCCATCTGACTTTACACCAGGTCAGGGCAGGTGTAGATTTCCTGGTGCTAATGCGCCTTATCGCCTGTTTTGTGTTTTTATCGCGGATGTGGCTGGTCGTTGTGAATGTTGAGGTGTGCTGTTGTCTCGACTTTTGTCACGGGAACGCCTACTCTGCATCTCATTAGCGATATTTGCGGGGGTCCTCTATGGCGATGTTTTTTGCGGCTGCTATCACGGGTAAACTGGTGCTGTGGGCAGTTAACACCGGCTTGTGGATGGGGAGGTAAATTTATCACGACTTTGGCTGCGATAAAGTGCCGTTAATTCAGCGATAGCTCCTTGTGAATATGCCCCATAGTGTATTTTCCTAACTCTAACTCAAGAATCACCATCGCATGATCCGAGAATCCATTCTGAAGGATTCTCTGCTGGCTAAAAATCAGTCTCTTAGAAATAAGGAAAAAATCGATGCGTGACGAAGTACGAAATCTACCTGATGAACAAGTATAGACAATCTTAGTTGGGAATACTGCCCTCCAGGGATCCAATATGTCCAGAGTCAAACCATAGTTTCGTAAAACTTTTAAAGTTTTAGGTTTTAGCTGTTTTTTGGACAAAGCAGAGGAGTCGATTTTAGGATTCATTAGAAAATTAAAATCCCCCCCTAAGATCAATTCACCAGGTACTTGGATTAAAGATTGAAAAAATTCCTCATACGGCATTGGATTATCCTCAGCTGGGGCATATATACTGGCAAAAGATAAAAATCTGCCCCCTAGGTTACAGGTGGCCCAGCACCACCTACCACTCTGATCGTTAACAAAATTGACAACTTCAGCCTGAAGTTTTTTACTGAGGAAGATCGCCGTGCCCCGATGGGATGCCGAAGATTAGGAGAATCCCCTGTAAGCTGCTCAGGACCTAAACATTGGGAAAACTGATAGTTTCCCTTCTGGTATATGGGTCTCTTGTATTAAAATGGCCGCTGGATTTTCTGTCTTAATCCATGCCTCGATGGCCCACATTTTCTTTTTATTGTTGAGGCCGTTGACGTTGAAAGAAACTACTTTCAAGATTTGCTTTTTAGCCATTAGCAGCAGGTAGGATAATATCCATGCAACCTGACATTATAGATAGAAATTTACTGAAAAACTGCGACAATAGCCACAATGGTAAATGGCTCCATCTGAGATCTAGCAAAATGTGAGTCTATTAAAACAATATGGATGTATATGTGTATGGATTTAAGAAATGGATTTTGTTTTTTCCCCATGCTCCCTTTTCCACCCCTGTGACCCCCCCCAGCACCCATGCTCCCTTTCCCACCCTCGCGACCCCACCCAACCCCCTGAGCCACCATGAGCAGACCGCCGTCCCTGCTCACATCTGACAAGCTTCCCCACCCCTTGACTGGCACTATGACTTGGTGCCTGTTGCGACCGGTCTCCCCAGCCCCGCCCCCACCCTTCCTTCAAAAAAAAATAAATGAGAAACACAGAAAGAAACAAAGAAAAGCGGAAGAGACAAAGGAGAAGTCAAACAAAAGAAGTCGACAACAATCTATCTAAAAATATCAACCAATATGTACTAACAACGGGAAAGAGCAACAAAAGAAAAAGTCAATAATACAAATTAATAACATTTGTTCGCTCATAACATCGGAATTTTAACATTATTTTGACATATTAGAGTTAGCATATCATTGAAAATTATCCAACGAGATTTGTTGCAGTCATTCCTGCACTTCCGGGACATTACAAACCGAATTACCTGCCCTGCCGCCTTCCTTCAAAAGAAGAAGACCAGAAGTATGAGCCGAGAGGACAGGAGAGAAAAAGAGAAAGAAAAAAAAGAGAGAAAAAAAAAAAGAAGAAAACCAGTAGGCAATAAATAACAGACTGCCTAAGAAGATATACTAGGGAAAGGAGGAGAACCAAAATAAGAGACAAAAACAAATAATTGAAAACATTTTGGAAACAATTTGAGAACATTTTGAAAGCATTTGAAAACTCATAACAGTAGCGCTATGTCATGTCTTAATACTCAGGAGTCTAAAGGTCCTTTAGCATTTTCCCATCGAAATTTGTTGCAATAATTCCTGTGCTTCCGGGACATTACAGAATACGTGAAATCTGCCTTTGACTAGCACTTTTAACTTGCTCTGTTGGGCAATCATTGCCTGTGCCCCCTGTTCCTTGAATAAATGTAGCATTTTTACAAACTCTTCCCGCCTTTTTGCTGCGGAGGCAGACATGTCCGGAAAGATGCAGCAAAGTGGGACCTCTGTCGAAGTAAACTGTCATTGTTTAATAGCCTTAGTCAAGATTTGTTCCTTAACCCTATAATCCCCGAAATTGACTAACATAGTCCGTGGGAACTTTGCATTGGGAGGGAGATGGGCTGGCACCCGATGTGCTCGCATAAGAGTAAGATCACCATTAAACTCTGGGAGGACATTCTTTTTAATAAACGAATCCACCCACTGTAGGGTCTGCTGCCCCTCAAGGCCTTCCAGGATGCCCAGAATGCGAAGATTGGAGTGTCTAGAATGGTTCTCTAATTCCTCGAGTTTATACTCTAGTGCTGCTCTCTGGCTCTGGAAGGCGGCGACTTTATTATTCACAGTTGAAATTTGGTCCTCCAACTGCGAGATCCTAGTTTCTGCCTCATGAAGCCGTGTCGGCACCTGAGCCATGCTTTCTTCGATTTTAGTTAGACGAGCATGGATTACGGCGATCTCAGCTGATTGGGAGGATTTCAGTTCTCGTATCTCGTCCAGAATCAGGTTGAGGAGGCTCTTGGCGTCCCATTGCATGGAAAAAGATCTAATTTCCTGGGAGGGGTTGTCTTGAGTTGCTTCTAGCCTGCCTTCAGACTGCGACGCCAGTGGGTCGGAGGGCACAGACTCTGCTGGGATAGTCCGGACAGCGCCCACAAGAGTAGATAAATCCGATGAAGAGCCCCCCACACAAGAAGGCATAGAAGAAGGCATAGACTCTACTGGGATGGTCAGGGCAGCGTCCACAGGAATAAATAGATCCGATGAAGAGCCCCCCCCAAGAGAAGGAGCCCACAGAGAAAGGGATGGCGTGGGAGAGTAGTTGCCGTCCAAAGGAACTCTAAGGCTCCCATTTTTACACAGATCCATGGGGTTGTCCATGGGGTTGTCAATTGGAGGGGGTTCATTCCCTGCCGCCTCCTGTTCTGCGGATGACAAACCAGGCTTAACTTTGAAGAATAAAGGATACTTTTTGAGGTCGTTGGCTACTCCGGCTGAGTCGAGCAATGTCGGCGTCTTTAGTTTGGTCAAATCTGATGCAGAGGAGGTGCCTGCCCTAGGAGAGGCGATAGAGCAGGGACTAGCGCTCAAGTCAAGGTCCACAGAAGCACCTCCAGGATGGTCTTGATCAGCAACCTCAGAGCTTGCCATTTCAGCAGTTTCGGTATTCAAGTCAAGATCTTTCCTGAGAGCCGCCGCGCGGTTTGCCCGAGCAGCAGCCTGGCCAACTCGTTTTTTCACCCTTTGACCCAGGCTTGGGGAGTCAGAATGGGTTATTGTTGCTCCTTTAGAAAAATTTCGCATAATGTAACTGTACCGTTAACCCCTAACAAGACAGCCAAAGTTACTACCTGGGACCGCCCCAGCGACCCTCAGCCAAGTAGCGTAGGGGACTCCCATACACTAATGGGTAAGGATAATACGTGCCCTTGCCCCCTCTTGGAGAGAAACCTGGTGGTCCGAGTGTCCAAGAGTAGGGAAGTAAAAAACTACAGCTCCCAGAAGCACAAGCGCCAGCACTGCAATAAGTAGCCAAGAGGAATTCAGGTTAGCCAGTAAACTACCTCAGGACGATATACTGCTGAAATGATGTCTGCTTGTTGAACACCAGTAGGTTAAAAACCCTATACAGCGATGCAGGCAGGGTGAGTCAGAATTCTTTCAGCTCCAGTTCTCGTAACGCTTGCAGGCGTGTTCACGGAGCTTAGCGGAGCATAGAAGCTTAGCGGCTCAGTATTTCAGTATTTTCAACAATGTGGTTAGCCAAATAGAGTTCTGCTACGCCAGTGTAGGCACCTGCACTGGGCCATGTAAGCAAGGAGGCTCCCTAAATACACCCGCGCAATACCGCAATACCGCTTATGTGCTGATATCAGTTCGATCCCGTTGCCCGGTTCCTGGCTCCCGCTGGTGAATTCGAGGAGCTCGGCAGCCCCCGCATCCGCATCCCGCGTCTGATGTCAGCTCCGATCTCAGCTTCGGAGGAAGGAGGAAGGAGGAAGGAGAGGGGTGTGGCTACGGCGTGATCAGCCGGTCATCCTGCGCCCCTCTGGACCATCCATTCTTTTAGTTTGTTTGATAAGTTTAGGGCCAATTTGGCTAACAGATTGCTCTATTCTTAGTTCTTGATAGGTTTACTTTTTTTGTAATGCTTCTATACATTTTTACAGAGTAGGATGAGTTCTGCCTAGTGTGGATTGGAAGGCTTTGTGCCATTCTTGCACTGCCTTGTTTTTTTTTGGCTTTCTGTGCCAGGGTGATGTTATAGACATTCCACCATGGTATTTGGAATTTGGCATGACGTCTGTGTCCAGAGCAATTCAGTCTGCCCACCCAAGTGCCTTTGAAATAGTCCATTAGGGGACTAAGTTTATCTCCATTTTTTTGGTAGAAAGGGCTTTCTATTATTAAGTTGTAGTGGTTGGCTACCTATGTGAGAGGGACATAGCATTCACATTTTAGATTTCAAAGGCAAATTGGCTGTTATTTGGATATTGTACCACAGACCGTCAGTGACTGTCCCACCGACATCCAGGATAGCGGTCCGAATGCCACATTACGATGTGGTTGGAGAGACCGCCGCAGTCGGAGGGACAGACCAATGCCTCCGACAGGCTCAAGCAGCCCATCGGGGTGTCAGTCAGACCGTAATCCCTACAATGAAGATGGTGCCTGCGCAGGCACCGCCGTATGGATTACAATGTCCATTTCCCACAGCCTTTCCATGGCAGTCCCACTGCTATGAAAAGGCTGTCAAAAAGGGACTTTGGGGGCCCCTAGCAGGCCTCCCGTGGGCCTCCGTTATGTGGCCAGGGAGGCACATGTGGTGCCCCCACAAACATTCATGCACCGTGTTCCAGGCACCACATGGTGCCTGGCACACAGTGCATGGATGTTTAAAAACATCCCTTTATTTATTGCGGTTTGTGCTGCGGCCCTTTACCGGGCTGCAGCACAAGCCACAATAGAAAAAGGGATGTTTATGACCACCGTGAAGTATCATAATCTGGCGGGTGGGACCTCCAACTACTTGTCAGGCGGTCCCACTCCCACTGCGATGGTGGTCGGATGCTTGTCCGATCGCCATCGTAATAAGGCCCTTAGTGTAGATTTATGGAGCTGTATCCATATAATTTGAATAAAATCATAATAATAGCCTTGTATGTCTGTGTGGGGATATATTTTTGGAATGGTTTGAATCATGGCTTATTCAAAATCTATGATTATTTTTGGGGGTAGTAGTTATTTGTTTGTTGTTTTATATGGTTTAAGAGTTCATAGTAAGTGCTGCTTTGTTTGTTTGGTAGCAAAGCATATATAAAAATTATATTGGTGTTTCGATATTTACCATGTATGATGTATATCTGAGTGAATGGTTTGGGACACATCTTGAAGGTCCCATCCATCATTCAGATTTGACATTAGCTAAGTTTCATTAAGTTGTTTGCTGTAGAGAATATTAGGATTGGTTTCTCATTATTTAGATTGTCATGCAAAAGGAACGGCTAATAATTATGTGTAATTATTAAATGTTCAGGTATGTGTATGTCTTGATATCTTCTAAGGGCACATGGGGTATTGATTGTGGCTTTTTTAGTTCGTACAATGAAACTTTTTAAAGTGCGGATAGGTGGTAGTTGGCCTGTTATGTGTTCCGGGACTTTGGGCGGTATGTCTTTCAGGATTTTGCTTGTGGGTTCCTGGAAGCTAGTGCTTGCCTCTCTTATATCTTACAAGATTTCCCTAACTTCTATTTCTGTGCTCATTTACATTAATTACAACATTATCTTTTGTAGTTGCTCTCCCATAGTATGGATTAGAATAATATTTAGTACATGTACAGTTTATGTTTTCTGGTGATGCACTTTTTTGGCTGTAGGTGTAGTCCATGTGAATTAATAACTGTTTTCCTTTAGGTGATGTGTAAACTTGCCAGCCTCTGTCATTGTGTCTGTAAGTAGCGTAATAGTATAAATATATGTTATATTTGAACTTTTGCACATTTGTTATTAATATTTGAAAAAATACAATTACTTTTTTTTGTTTGCTTACTTGTATTTTTGGTTGAGATGTTTTGCACGGTTTTGCAGCTTGTCCTGTGAGACCGTTGTACAGTGGACAGGAGCTTTCTTTTCAATTGAAAGAGAATTTTTTTTTAGTTTAATTATAAATGGTAATTTGTAGGTATTTTGTAGAGGTTGAGGTTGTTAGGTTTATTTTTGCTCGTTATTTGGTTGGGTTTATAATTTCTTATTTATGAATACTTACTTTATGATATATTTTTGCTGGTTTGTTATAGTTGTTATTTTCTGGCAGTTTGTTGGTTTTGGAAGTTGTAGACTATTTCTTTTAGTCAGTCTACGTAAAAATATAAACGTTACAGAGTGTGTTAATATTTATTTGCTAATTTACTTTTTTAAGTTGAAAAACAGTTACATTTTAGTTAAATATAAGTATTACTTACAGCATTATGTAGTTGTTGAGATGTATATACTTTTCTTTAATTGTTTGTTGAGAGAATCTGGCAGAGTTTCCTCGCCTTGTAGCGTTTGTCATTGTTTATCTATTGAGGGTCTGATTTGTATGTCAGCCAGAAAGCCTCTTAACCCAGGTCATGGGTGTGGATCACTGACAGAATATCGACGACCACAATATCGAGGTTCCAAAATATCAGGACCTAAATATCGATGTCAAGAATATCGACATCCTATCTACATCATGGTAAGTACAAAAATATCGAAACAAAAATATTGGGGCACATTACGATGGCGGGCGGAAGCACCACCGCCGTGCTGGCGGATGCAAAAACCACCAGTTACCGCCGGCACGCAGCAGTCCACACGCCCATCCAATTACGATGCGAAAAGTAGGCCAAACACCGCCGGCAAGCCAGCAACACCGTCCGCCATCAAAGTGCGCCCGTACATGTAGCGGCGCAGCTCAACTGACACACACCGTCCGACGAAACACGTCCCGCCCGGCGCATAAATTACGATGCCGCAAACAAACGGCTCCCACGGCCAAGAGATACCGTACGACAAACCGAAGCGGTAACACGGATGCCGAGCACGGACAACGAAGAAGCGGCTCCCCGAGCATGAATCCAGCACTGCAGGCACTCCCCATGCTTCTGCTGATGCACCACCAAGGACGCAACGTATCGCGGAGACGCAGGTAGGCACACACACAACAAGTGCACGCAAACAGCGCACACAGTGCAAGGGCGGAAAAGCGGACAACCCCCACCAGCGCGTGTACACTACACATCCACCATCGCATCCACATATGACACACAGGCCAAATCATAACATCGCAGAACACATGTGTACACACCACCTGGGACTAGGAACCAACCACCCCGTCACGGCCCCAAAGCGCCGATGACGCCGCCACACATGCGCACAACGCAGAGGCCAACCGCAGCGCCATGCATGCGTCGCACACAGACACAGGGACACAACCAAGCAGCACACACATCAGCCCCACCCCGAACGCACATGACACGTGACAGGCTGGCCACAGACATGTCCCCAACGCCCAATTCACGGACAACACCCAACGCCACACAACCGACGCACACATGTCAGTGAAGACACGCAACAGCAGGACACACCCCAGTGTAACAAACATGGCGTAGCACACAGCGGCGGCAACACCAACTAGGAGAAGCAGGGCCCCTTCGGGAAGAGGAACGCCAGTACCACACAGAAACACCCATACCACCCTGCACATATGAACAAGACATATAAAACGGAACACCAAAGAGCCCGGGGACCGACAACAGGTGGCCCAAGAATAACATTCACACACAAGGCCCAACGCAGAGCGGAAAGGCAGCCTGCCGCCCACACAAGGGAGAGCAGACAGCACTGAATGACCTTCCATTCCAACTCCGAAACCACAGCCCTACGACAGAAGCCGGTGAATACAGCCATTGTCCAAGAATAGACCAACACAGGCATGCCGAGGAGACCGACCACAGGGCAGATAGCGCATATCACAGAAGCACACAACGGACGGGGAAGAAAGAAGAAAACACTCCCCATGTCGGCCACATGCAAGTTAATTGGAAGGAGTCACACAGCACTGACCTTGAACTGTCTGAGAAGCATGTGGGAAGAGGGCCCGTGTCCTCCAAACAAGCCAACAGAACACAAGTCCTGTCTCCCTACGACTACACAGAGCTCACAGCAACCCCGGAGCGTGCACATTGCAGACTGCACACACAGCCGGAGCACGCCACCTCAACGAACCGCTGCGAAATGGCAACCGCAACACACCTACCCAACTACGCCGAACAGCTCAAGCTGTACAAAACCAACCTGTGCCATACATTGGGATGCGATCTCCTGTCCCTGCTGAACGTAAGTTACCGACTGACTTACCGCATCACATTGTTCAGCTGCGTCATGCCCGTCTTCTACTGTCGGAGGTGTCCCTACCAGCATCCCGTCGAGATATGCCTCTCCAACCCGGCATGTCTGAAGGCGGACCTGCTACCACTACTCCTCCCTCTGGACGCACACGACAGGGCCTGCTCTGCCTATGGGGGCATGGCGTATGTGGCCAACATCGCACCCGCACTGAAATGGGACCACTGTGCCTCCACACGACGGATCATCGAGAACAGCTACATCGAATGTCACCCAGCATGCCCCATCATGGTCCTCCAAGGGACAACTTACGAACAACACCTTGACAGCCACCATCCGCTACATTGGCTGGCAAACATGTACACCACCAATGACATGGAAGCCCTGCTGGACGGCATCGCATACCTGACAACCTGTAAATACGTCGGACCACAACGCAGGTTCCCGAGTGACCTATGATGTCCAACCCCGCACCCATGCTTAGCTTCCGCACGGACTGGCCAGTCACCACCACAACAGCCATACCAAACGACCGGCAACTGTAACCACACCATCAACGACATCGCCATGACATCGGATATGACCGGGACATGCACACTGTTCCCCATCACATCCAGGAACACCGCATGCATCGTGGGAGGCAGTGGCATGGGCTCTGTGTATCGCACCCACATGGACGGAACTGCACGAACAACCAGGACACGACATGGATCCAGCGCACATGGACACACACACCGCTCAGTGGACATGAATAGGTCGCCTGGAGTCTGTGGGTGCTGCACCCCTCCCACCCCCGCCCGGGAATCCCATACCAGGACCTTTGCATGGACGACAAGTGCATACAACAACAACACAACCCCAGTGACTGTGACATGTCCAGTAACCACCACAGTGCAACAACAAGTGGCACGCCGCTGCATGCACGCAAGCACATGCCCTGATGTCAACTCACATGCACGCGTGCATGAGGAACAACCACAGCAAACCTGTCACATGGAACTGAGATGGACTGTGCCCATGATGCCAAGCGGTCTGGTAGGCTACATGTATACCGTCTGTGTCAAAGTCCGCAGCTCCACAGCTATACGTAAATGTACATTAGCACAGCCTTGGCCAAGCAGATGTCACTCTGAAGCCCACATCCCACATGCAACAGCCAATCACATGTAACCCCACACCCTATCCCATTTGCAATCATGCTCAGTATATCCTCAACATGTATTCCGCTGCCAGTAGTGTCCACTATACTGCATCACAGAGGACAGAAGACTCAATATAATGTTTGAAACCAAACTGTCTCCGCTGACTCATTTCACAAGTACGAATGAGAGAGGATGAGAGTATGTGAAGTACACGGCAGTCGTGACATGACCATGTAGTCCACTGGCATTGGATGTCAACGCAAATGAGTAGCACTACTGTGGAAGACACACATGTGTCGTGTGAAGTCGTATGGACGCAGTGCTCAGGTGGGTGGGTGCGACGGGTAGATGCGCACATGCCAAGTTGGAGCACGCCGTGTTGGGAGGGGTCATGAACAGTACACCACCGCTTCCCTGGGCATTGTGAGAGGACACCTGTCGGGGGGAGTGAACACGTGTGTGCACAGCAGCCGGGCACACGTACAAAGCGGTACCAGGCGCACCTCAGCCCACCCTCTGTGGACAAGCTGGATCCTGTTGTGCGCCCGCCATGCCCCTTGACAAGGCACACACAGCCCCAGTCAACCAGGTGTAACCCCAACATAGTCAATCCGCACAGGCGATACAGGGCACGGGATGGCAGTGGAGCATGGTGTGTGAGAGGTCTCCTCGCGCTCCTCCTGGTCATATCACGCAGGCAATAGAACCTCAACGTCTAGCATGGCACAAGTCACATGGAAGTGTAGGGGGACGCACCACAGCACGAGCAGCACTGACGTCACGGGAGGTGGCTCGCACCATCCCATCCATTGCCCATCATACCAACCACGCCACATGCCATTGCGACTAAGTGCAAGCGCGTGCGCCACCACCCCCGAGCCCTCCCCAGAGAGGCCAAAGAGTGAATGTGTGGGCCATCAGCCACAGACGGACGCGGCCTGGCCGCAAGGGCAGCCACAGCCACTGGGTGTCGCAGGTGGCGGATCCGGAAGGCGAAGACTGTGATGCATAGTCCATGCAGGCCGGGTCTCCATTTGGGGCACCACGCAGGTGGACGGCGTCCCGCAACACATCATACCCTGAGACAGCCCACTCGTGCAACTGGACCCACACATACACTCCTTGCCCTCTCTGGTGCGAGCTTGGGGCTGCCTGTGCAAGCGCTAGCCTCGCAGGTGAGCATGCATATTGGGGGAGCGAGGGAGGACATGAGGGCTGGGGCGAAGATGACTGTATCACTGTCAGTTAGTACAAGGGATGACCCAGATGTGGAAAGGAAGAGACGTGTCCCGTGTGTACTGCAACTAGTCGCCAATACAACTACCCCCCATGTCCGGAATGTAAGCCCGCACCTAGGCCCGCCCATCCGCCACATCGAACATACCACCAGCACGACAACCTTCCCATTCGAAACACTGACTGGGGGTGGCGACCAGTGTACAATCATGTGTAGCCTACCCACGCGTACATGTGGGCCCTCCATGATCCATGTCACCTGCGGCAAAGTCATGACATGCGCAATGAGGGAAGTGAGGAGAGCTGCCCGCCCCACGCGCAGAAGGTGCATCAGCTCCACAGACCCAGCAGCGAGTCCAGCAGGGGTCACATGTGCAGGGGCAGCTGTGCCTGGTGTGAAGGCACATGCATATAGACAGCACATCGACCAATGTGTAGTCTGCCCACATCTACAGTCCATCATCATGCGGACATAGGAATTGAACACAGGGCAACACATCTTAGTGGGTGCACCCACCGTGACCAACAATGCGCAATCATCGACGTACCCGCCCTGTGCATGGCCCCCACCCAACGGAGGCACATCCAGTGCCACCATCCCACACACACAAGCCTTCCACGGAACATGCTGTGTCCAATGGTCAGTACAGAGTCAGCGCCCATCTGGTGGATCCTGAACAGGAGACACATGCACACACATGCCAGCTCCCACTATGTACGACTGCCACCTGGCACGTGCAATGTAACCTCTCACCTGTGACGTGTGACTGCAAGCACACAGCCGTCTTGGCATGGGGCTGTCAATGTGGACACCTGTCAATGTTTCGGGAGGTGTGATCCGTACAGTGCTGTACATAGGGTGCAGTGCTGACACCTACTACTGTCTCATATCCCCTCGTGCCACAGGTCCCACTTGTTTTGGCCGCTCAGCCTGTGCCCACATCGTCGTCGTCGTGTGCCATACTCATCCAGCCGCGGAAGCAGTTCCATGCTCAGCAGACATTCATGTTGCCGTGGCGTTGCCACTTGACGGATATGCAGTCAGTCCACATCAGCACGCCCCGCAAGTCATTGGGGCCTAGATCCCCATGTGCATGCACATGGCAGTGGTTTGTATCACTAGCCATTGCCATTGTTGGGAGACCTGTGTAAGTGTATTGTGGCCGTGCCGTCCCAGCTTGACAGCTGGGCTGTGGCTCATGTGCTTGCTCAGTCATGTCAGTGATGTGTATGCGAAATTGCTATGTGTCGTGTTGCATTGACATGTGTCCTCTGCCATTGTCCCTAGGCGGAGACCGAACATTGACCGCCCATACCAATTGCTGGCGGACATGGACGATACAGAGGTTATTAGGAAGTTTCGGCTGGACAGGCCAACCCTGCATCGACTGTGTGCCATGTTAGAACCCCATCTCCGTCCCCGCAGGGTGTATCCGACTGCTGTCACCCCCACGGCTAAGGTGATGGCCGCCATGCATTTCTTCGCCACTGGGTCATTCCAGCACACAGTGGGCAGTGGAGGAGGGATGTCCCAGCCCATGTTCAGCAAGGTGCTGAGGGATGTACTGGCAGCCATGATGCTGTACCGGAACAGGTACATCCGCTTCCCCAGGGCTCGTGAATTGGCGGCAGTGAAGGGTGCATTCTATGCCCTTGGCAGAATCCCACACGTCGTTGGAGCCATTGACTGCACACATGTCGGCCTTGTTCCACCACAGGCCACTGAGCACCTGTACCGCAACAGGAAGCACACGCACTCCCTGAATGTGCAAGTGGTGTGCCTTGCGGACATGGTGATCACCCACGTGTGTGCAAAGTTCCCAGGCTCGGCCCATGACGCACACATAATGCGCAACAGCATCTTGCCACGACTGATGTCCAATATGCAACAGGATCGTGCCTGTATTGTCGGTGAGTATGTGGAGTGGCGTAGCGTGCTGGCTGTGCGATGCTGTCCCCTGTCCAGTTGGATTAGCAACGGTTCTCTGTGTCCCTCACACCCAGGTGACTCTGCGTATCCGAATGGGGCATGGCTGCTCAGTCCATTGAGGAATCCTCGCACCCCAGCAGACGATCGCTACAATGAGGCACATGGGAGGACCAGACGTGTGGTCGAGCGTACCTTTGGCCTCCTCAAGTCCAGGTTCAGGTGCCTGGACCGCACCGAGGGTGCGCTGGCGTACTCCCCACAGAAGGTGTGCCGGATAGTGGTGGCGTGCTGCATGCTGCACAATCTGGCCATTCGGAAGCAGATCCCCCTCATCGTGGATGACGGAGATCAACCAGGGCCCCAGCCCGCAGACCAGGACAGCTCGAGTGAGGAGGACAGCGGAGAGGAGGAAGCTGGTAATGTGCGGCAGCAGCTCATCGCCCGCTACTTCACTTGACGGTGAGTGTCCATGTACGACGGCTGATGTGGCTGTATCTGTGCAGGTGTGTGTGTGCTGTGTCAGGGTGGCCGTTTGTTCACTGCGTGCTGTGTGTCAACGCTCCATGGCCAGGGTAGTATGCCACTGTTGGTGGCTGTGGCATTGTGCCCTATTGCTCTGTGCGATGTGTGTACATTGCTTGTAGTTGTTGACATGTACTGTGTGATGGGTGTGTGACACACTCATTGAATGTGCTCCTGTTCTGTCTCCCACCCCTAGGTCCCTACAGGTCCTCCGGATTCAAATGCCATGCCACGCATCAGGTGCCTTTCCGCCCAAGGTGGCCGTTGTATTCCGTACAAATAAGACACAGGGCACAAACAGCAGTTAGTGAAAAAGGTGCATTTATTACAAACTGTGACATGTGACTGTGTGTAAGGTGATGACAAAAGTGGTGCGTGCAGTGACAATGAGCTGTCGGTCATGGCTGCGTGATGATCAGGGTGTACCCACTGGTTCTATGTCCATAGTCCAACACACACATGCCATCCAGATGGCTGTGTGGAGTGGGATCGTAGTCCAAGTCAATGCAGTGGCTGGTCAAGGAAGGCTGGCGGAAGGCTGGCTGGCTGCCTCACTTGCGTTTGGAGCGTGCGAAGTCCTCCCGGGAGATCTGTTTCCACTTCGGACGGCCCCTTCCATGTTTGCGAGGGGGGGTGCCTGCTTGCGACATGCTGGTGGTTGAGGTGTGATCACTGGCTGTGGACGCAGGGGAACTGGACACTGCTGCTCCACCCTGCGCCCCGGCAGGTGGTGGCGGAGGGGGAGCTGCTGTCCCTGGCTGTGACCACCAGCTGTCCCATGAGGTCCACGATTTGGCCCATACGGGCGTCCATGGACCTCAGCACCCCCAGCACCTCACGCGTGTCTGAAGCAGACCGGACCCATTGTCCTTGGGCCTCTTCATAGGCCCCAAGGACTCTGGCCATGTGAGGCAGGGCATGGCTCCCAGGGGAGGCTGGCGTTTCCCTGACCCTGCTCCTCCTACCAGTCCTGCTGCCACCGGCCTGCCCACTAGCCACATTGCTCACCACGGTCCTCGCTGTGGCTCCCAGGGTGGATCCAGTCGTCCGGGCCACCACCTGCGCTGGGGCTGGTGCCAGCGAAGACGTGGCAGTGGTGGCGGCGGTGGTGGTCGGTGCGGCGATGGTGGCGGTTGCGGCAGTGGTAGTGGCCACAATGACCGTGGGTGTGGCCGCAACGACAGTGGCAGCAGGGGGCTGGGAATGTTCAGCAGCCCTGGATGATGGGTTGGTGGGTAGGAGGGGTCCTGGGGAGCGGCTGGGCCCTGCCACACCAGATGGGCCTGCTTGGTTGTCCGTGTCCGAAGAGGAGGACAGATCCTCCAGATCCGTGTGTCCTCGTTGGGGGCTTGTAGGCTGGCTGTGCTGGCTGCTGGCTCCATCCCCAGCATCCAGCAGTTCGTCACCTGTGGAGAGAATGAGATTTGTTATTGTGTTGCACCTGGCGAAGTATGTATTTGTCGTCTGACATTGACAGTTCGTGCAATCTCGTACATGGGTTTCCCGGAGGCGTGTGTGTGGCTGTAGCATCTGTAGTTGTGTGTGCTTGGCAATGGGACTGTGTGCTGTGCACATGTGGCATGGGACGGATTGGCCATGCCGATGGGTGTGTTGCTGTGCCCCTACTTATTGTGACTCTGGTGTATGCGGGCTCCTGGCCCATCCTGGGTCTGGTTTGTACTTTGCTTTTGGTGTTCAGATGGAACGCTTAGGAACGCATATGGCAACATGGGGGCCATGCCCCAGATTCGCATTTGGGAGGGGATATGCTTTTGGGGTTCAAATGGAACGCTTAGGAACGCATATGGCAACATGGGGGCTATGCCCCAGATTCGCATTTGGGAGGGATATGCTTTTGGGGTTCAAATGGAACGCTTAGGAACGCATATGGCAACATGGGGGCTATGCCCCAGATTCGCATTTGGGAGGGGATATGCTTTTGGGGTTCAAATGGAACGCTTAGGAACGCATATGGCAACATGGGGGCTATGCCCCAGATTCGCATTTGGGAGGGGATATGCTTTTGGGGTTCAAATGGAACGCTTAGGAACGCATATGGCAACATGGGGGCTATGCCCCAGATTCGCATTTGGGAGGGGATATGCTTTTGGGGTTCAAATGGAACGCTTAGGAACGCATATGGCAACATGGGGGCTATGCCCCAGATTCGCATTTGGGAGGGGATATGCTTTTGGGGTTCAAATGGAACGCTTAGGAACGCATATGGCAACATGGGGGCCATGCCCCAGATTCGCATTTGGGAGGGGATATGCTTTTGGGGTTCAAATGGAACGCTTAGGAACGCATATGGCAACATGGGGGCTATGCCCCAGATTCGCATTTGGGAGGGGATATGCTTTTGGGGTTCAAATGGAACGCTTAGGAACGCAAATGGCAACATGGGGGCTATGCCCCAGATTCGCATTTGGGAGGGGATATGCTTTTGGGGTTCAAATGGAACGCTTAGGAACGCATATGGCAACATGGGGGCCATGCCCCAGATTTGCATTTGGGAGGGGATATGCTTTTGGGGTTCAAATGGAACGCTTAGGAACGCATATGGCAACATGGGGGCCATGCCCCAGATTCGCATTTGGGAGGGGATATGCTTTTGGGGTTCAAATGGAACGCTTAGGAACGCATATGGCAACATGGGGGCTATGCCCCAGATTCGCATTTGGGAGGGGATATGCTTTTGGGGTTCAAATGGAACGCTTAGGAACGCATATGGCAACATGGGGGCCATGCCCCAGATTCGCATTTGGGAGGGGATATGCTTTTGGGGTACATGCTGTGAGCCATGGGTGCCGAACGTGACATGTGTTGTGGCAGCATGACAGTGCATGGTTTGAGGTGTGTGCATGCTTGACATGGCCTGCATATTTGCTGTCTGTTGTGATTACTGGACATGGCATTGGACGCATCGTTATGAGTGAGTGATAGTTGTGTGCCAGCCAACGTATTGCAGTTGTCCCATCTCCTTGGTGTGCGTGCTGCCCTGTGCCATGTGCATCACTGCAGTGCTCGAGGGGGTGTGGCCCATGTTGTGTGTTGTTGCTCACAGTGTGTCGTGCGCTTAATTGACTTCTGGCACATGGTTGGTCATGGGCATGTGTCTTAGCGTGACTGCTGTATGTGTGGCAGCTGTGCGGATGACATGCCTTTCATGAGACTGGGGCTGACGGATGGGATGGATGGTATGTTGTATGTGCATGGTGTGTCTGTGAGTTTGATGGGTTCAGTGGTGTTCGTGTGCATTTATGTTGTTCCGCTCTGTTGCGTCTAGTGTTGTTTGTCTTACATAGGCGTAGTTGTGGGGTGTGTTGTTGACAGGCAGTAGGGGCTACATGGACAGGACTTCAATGGTGTTTCGGTTGTGTGTGATGAGTTGCACAGTGGCTGCCGTGTGGGACTATATTCAGTGTGGCTTGTGCATGCAGACGTGGCTCCTTGGGTGTTGCTATGTCTGTGATGGGTCATGTGGGGTGTGAGTCTGTTGTTCATGTCCGTGTGCACATTGTTCACTTGTTCGTGACGGTGGGCGGTGCTGCGTGTTCGTCTGCTACGTGACATGTCCCATGTGTTGGTCGTGTTATGGTCCTCATGCCTCCAGTAATCCAGCCCTGTCCAGTTTCCCACCTGCAAGTTGTTCGTGCGTGCACTGTACTGGATGCCACATGGCTCTAAGCGGGGGTGCTCCATGTTGCAGGTCTGTGGGGGTGGGGGGTGTTGTGGGTCGTGGGGGTGGCTGGACACCCACTGACACCGATTGCTGTGGACCGTGATGTCTGCCTTTCGGCTGTCGTTGTGCACTGCGGTGGCTGACACGTGGCTGTGGGGTGTGGGGGATGCTCCTCCTTGCTGTGCTGTGGGACTGGGGCCTGGTGTGTGTTGTACTTGGGCTGTCCACCGTCCCACCCACTGCACTTTGTGTTCCTGCCACTTACCTGTTACTTGTCGGTTAGTGCAGCTGTGGCGGACACATGGGTGTGGTGGGTGCTCGTTGTGGCGCTTCTGGCATATTTGGGGACCTGTTGGTGGTTACGTGGCTGGCTTAGTGTACACATGTCCCCACGCATCTTACAGTTGTTCGGTTTGGGCTGTGTGTGGTAGTGTCTGTTGCATGTGTGTGTGATGTGTTGTGTATTGTGTGCTGGACATGGGGGTGTTTGTCCCTGGGAGCTGTGGCATGGTGGTAGTGCATGTGAGTACATAGCGGTGTGCTGGTATACATTAGTTTGTACTTACCAGCCTCCACTCCCCTGCTAATCCGGCGAGGATCTCCGGATGTATTACGATTCGCACCTTCTCCTCCCACGCTTTGAAGGTCTTAAAGAGCGCTGGATTCCCTCCGCCAGTGACGGCAGCCAGCTCTCTGTTTTTGCCCTCCTTCTTCTTGACCAGGCTCTTTACGTCATTCCAACGTTTGTTAATCTCGACTCTGTTCCTGGGCAGGGTCCCGACTGCATTGACCTGGTCTACGATCCGGTTCCACATTCTGTTTCTGGTGGCTAGTGGTGTGTGCTGGACCATGTTCCCATAGATTTGTGGGTACACCTTGATGATCTCGTCGACCATGACCGTCAGCTCCATGGGCGTGAACTTGGGCATTCTTTGTGGTGCCATGGTGTTTGTGGTGCTGGTGCGGTGTGTGTTGTGTAATGTGCAGGGGGTTTGTGGTGCCGGTGTTTGGTGGTGGTGGTGGTGTTTGGTGGTGGTGGTGGTGGTGGTGGTGGTTGTGATGTGTGCGTTTCTGTGGTGTGCTGCTGTCCTTGCTGTGTCACTGTGTCCTCTCCTCTCCTCTCTGGTTTGCAATGTAGCAAGGGGTTGTGGTCTGTGGGAGTGCTGCTTTTGTACTCACCTATGTGGGTGTGTCCTCATGGTCTGTTGTTTTCAGGTGTGTTGTGTCTGGGGTTCTGGCCTTTGTATTTTTTGTTTGTCCGGGGGGTGTTTTCGGGATGTGTACTGTGCTTGTGTATTTGTGCGTGCCTTGCTGTGTGGACTTGTTGGCCATGTTGTGTGCTATTGGTTTTGTGTGCGGATGGTTTCTGTGCAGGTACGTTGGCGCCATGGCTTCTGCCGTGTCGATTCTCATCGGCGTTGTTTGCGCTGGCGGGCGGTATATTTGTGGTTTTTCCGCGCTCATGTTGGTGCGATCGTAATTTCACGTGCGGTGTGTCGGCCGTGAGGGCGGGCGGTTTTGTGTTGTCGTGCGTGTTTCCGTCCGTGGCGGGCGGTTTGACTCCGACTCGGACGTTGGCGGGCGGTATTTTGTGTGCTTTTTCCGCCGATGGCGGTTTTCGGTTTGTGATATCGTAATGGCGTGGTCGGTGTTCAGGCGGTGTGTGCGGGCGGATTTTTGCCGCTTCCATGCCTGGCGGATTTATTTACGCCGGGTATCGTAATGGGCCCCATAGTTGTTAAAAATTTTGATGTTAAAAATATCGGTTTTTTTATGTATAAAAAAAAGTTAAATAAATTAAATAATACATATAACTTAAAAATAAATATTTATAATTATTAGAAAATGTTAACAATTATAAGTAATAAATGTAATGTAAAAATAAATTAAACATACATATATAAAATATAATATATATATATTTAATTAATAATTATTATTAAATAATTAATTTAATCAATTATAAAATGTTAGAAATTTATTAAAAATTATAAATACACATATATATACATACACCTCTAACATAAAAATAAAAAAATATATATATTATAAATTAAAATATAAAAATATTTATTAATTTTTAAAACTACATTTTACACTACATTAATTACAACAGTAAGGATAGTGTTAGATAGCGGAGGTGAATAAATTACTATTCCCACTCCATCAAGTGCAACAGTAGTGAAAGTGTTGGATAGCGGAGGGGTATAATTTACTATTCCCACTCCAGCGAGTGCAACAGTAGGGAAAGTGTTGAATAGTGGATGGGAATAATTTACTATTCCCACTCCAATGAATGCAACAGTAGGGAAAGTGTTGGATAGCGGAGAGGAATAATTTACTATTCCCACTCCAATAACTACAACAGTAGGGAAAGTGTTGGATAGCAAAGAGGAAAAAAATACAATTCCCACTCCAGCGAGTGCAACAGTAGGGAAAATGTTGGATATCGCAGGGGTAAAAATGACTATTACCACTCCAATGAAAACAACAGTAGGGAAAGTGTTGGATAGCGGAGGGGAATAATTTACTATACCCACTCCAATAAATGCAACAGTAGGGAAAGTGTTGGATAGCGGAGGGGATAAAATTAGTATTCCCACTCCAGCAAGTGCAACAGTAGGGAAAGTGTTGGATAGGGCAGGGTTAAAAATTACTATTCCCACTCCAGAGAGTACAACAGTAGGGAAAGTGTTGGATAGCAGAGGGGAATAAATTACTATTCCCACTCCAATGAGTGCAACAGTAGGGAAAGTGTTGGATAGCGGAGAGGAATAATTTACTATTCCCACTCCAGCGACTGCAACAGTAGGGAAAATGTTGGATAGCGCAGGGGTAAAAATTACTAGTCCCACTCCAGAGAGTACAACAGTAGGGAAAGTGTTGGATAGCAGAGGGGAATAATTTACTATTCCCACTCCAATGAGTGCAACAGTAGGGAAAGTGTTGGATAGCGAAGAGGAAAAAATTACTATTCCCACTCCAGCAAGTGCAACAGTAGGGAAAGTGTTGGATAGCGCAGGGATAAAAATGACTATTTCCACTCCAGGGAGTGCAACAGTAGGGAAAGTGTTGGATAGCGTAGGGGAATAATTTACTATTCCCACTCCAGCAAGTGCAACAGTAGGGAAAGTGTTGGATAGCGCAGGGGTAAAAATTACTATTCCCACTCCAGGGAGTGCAACAGTAGAGAAAGTGTTGGAGGGTGGAGGTGAATAATTTACTATTCCCACTCCAGCAAGTGCAACAGTAGGGAAAGTGTTGGATAGCGAAGGGGTAAAAATTACTATTCCCACTCCAGGGAGTGCAACAGTAGGGAAAGTGTTGGATAGCGCAGGGGAATAATTTACTATTCCCACTCCAGCGAGTGCAAAAGTAGGGTAAGTGTTGGATAGCGTAGGTGTAAAAAATAATATTCCCACTACAGTGAGTACAACAGTAGGGAAAGTGTCGGATAGCGGAGGGCATTAATTTACTAATCCCACTTCAGCAAGCGCAAAATTAGTGAAAGTATAGGATAGAGTAGGGGTAAAAATTACTATTCCCACTCCAGTGAGTGCAACAGTAGGGAAACTGTTAGATAGCGGAGGGAAATAATTTACTATTCCCACTCCAGTGAGTGCAACAGTAGAGAAAGTGTTGGATAGCGTAGGGGTAAAAATTACTATTCCCACTCCAGTGAGTGCAACAGTAGGGAAAGTGTTGGAAAACGGAGGGGTAAAAAATTACACAATTAACATAATTAATTAACAATTAATTAATAACAATTAACACTATAAAATCATAAATACAAAATATTACATATTAAATATTAATAAATATATTAAAATTAAATTACTTCCCACTCTATTCCCCTATCAACCCACAACCCACTCCTAAAAAAATGACGCAATTAACATATTTATCAATTAATTATTAATAATTAATAACAAATTACTAAATATTTAATTATAAGTTATTTCCCACAATTAAAACTATAAAAGATTAATTAATTAAATATGAATTATGAAAAATATTAATAATTTAATTATAATTAAAATATTTCCCACCCTATTCCCCTATAAACCCACAACTCACTCCTAAAAAAGTACACAATTAACATATTTACCAATTAATTAATCAATAAAAATTAACAGTCAATTATTAATTAATTAATATTTAATTAATTACCATAATTAACACTATAAAATATAATGTAAATAAATACTAATAAATAAAAATTATTATTCAATTAATTATTTTTAAATTACTTCCCACCCTATTCCCCTATAAACCCACAACCCACTACAGAATTAAAACGCAAAATGTAATTCAAATAAAATTAATATTCAATTAATTATATTTAAATTACTTCCCACCCTATTCCCCTATAAACCCACAACATGCTACGGAACTAAAACGCAAAATGTAATTCAAATAAAGTTAAAAATCAATTAATTATATTAAATTACTTCCCACCCTATTCCCCTATAAACCCACAACCCGCTACGGAACTAAAATGCAAAATGTAATTCAAATAAAATTAAAAATCAATTAATTATATTTAAATTACTTCCCACCCTATTCCCCTATAAACGCACAACCCGCTACGGACCTAAACACAAAATATAAATTAAAAAAAATTAGTAACTTCTAAAAATGTAACACATACATAAAAAATAAATGCAATACTTAGACAAAAAAATATAGCACATACATTTAAAATACACACTAAAATACATAACACTAACTAAAACAACGATATTTTTAACAACTATATTTTTGCAAACGATATTAATGACTTCGATATTTTTTAAAACGATATTACTTACCTTAGACTCGATATTCTTGTCCACGATATTCTGACTGTCGATATTTTTGACAGACGATATTCTGAACTCAATATTTGTGCTAGTCGATATTTAAAATTCGATATTTAGACTGTTTACCCATGGATGTTTGTCCGACATCTAAGGTTTAAACTCCGACAGCCGTATTACAAAGACGGCAGTCAGAGTTTAAACTGGCCGGTTAATCCAACAGGGTTCCAACAGGCTTAAGGAGCCCATCGGCCAGTCGGAAGGGCGTCATAATCCCTAATGGATGGCGTTTCTGCCATCGGGATTCCGATGATACATACAACAAAGATCCAACTGATCAAAGAATCTTTGAAAGGGAAAAACACAAGAATAGCAAAAACCCCATAACAATGAAAACATGCACTGACCAGGTTAAACTTGGTTGTCAACAAAGTATTTATATTGACAAATATTAATCTAATTGCTTATTCATCAATTCACAATTACAGTGGTTGCTCCATAGTGACAAGGTGGATGAAGTGCTCAAGGTAGTGCTCGTGAAGTGAAGGAGATGTGAAGGGTGAGATGTGAAGGGTGGTAATGCTTCAGATGATCAGTGTGATCAGAGAGGGGGCAAGAAGTGAGAAGTGACCAAGGAGGGGTGAGAGACTGAGAGCTTCTGTGTCTGAAGAACGCATCCCGGACACCATGAACAAGGAAATGGAGACAAATAAAGTGACAATGATGTGGAACAGGCAGTAGTTAGGAAATCAAGAAAAACTTAGCTGTCAAGCCGAAGGAACTCAACTGTTGAATTAACCTACTGTACTGAAAGTGAAGCTGACTAGAGAACACATTAGATGGAGGAGGAGGACTGAGAGGCTGCCTTTGAAAAACCTCCATGATTAAAGCTGCATTTTGAGCATGACTGAATTTTGATTTTGACTGATCTGAAGTCAACTGATATTTCTAAATGATTGGACAAATGAATTGAACTTTGTGATGACACTTAGGGCAGAGGCTCCAGAAGAAGAGCAGGGTTGTCATTTTAGAAGATTGACGTTGGGTTAGGGATTCATTTTGAAGTATTTGAACCTGATATTCATTGTGAATAAATCATCAGTTTTGAAAAGTTTGCACAAGTAGCAGACATTAGTTGAATTGCTTGTTTATGTTATTTTTGAGCCTTGTATTTTTTTTCTGATTCACGAGAAAGCACCTCCTTACACTGCACCATCATAGAGCAATAATGGTCATAGTATCATTAATTTCTATTGTCTTATTGATATGCTTATTAATAGGTTTAGTTTCTCTGCAGAGCAGGTTATTCCTACAGCTAAACCTACACCTACCCTTGTAGAAGAGCAACCTATTTTTCATTTGGAATTATTACATAGAGATAGTTCTGAGGGAAATTTTACCGTAAATGTGTTTTTCAAACTTTTGCATGAGTATTCATGTTCAATGCATGCAAAGGATTGGTATGTTTGTACCCATCAGCCTGCATCTGTAGTGGAGGATGTGACCTATCATCACATTCCCTTCACTTAAGGTATTTATTGTAATATAATTTTGAGTCTCCTATATAGTCAGGGTCATTTCAAACATTATTTTTTGAATTATGATTTGGCTGTTTCAGAGGTGACCATGAATACACATTTAAATCCCCATTCTAATGCCAAGTATATGAATATAGTGTGGCACTTATTTAGGCCACAAGTTTAGCCTGACATTACCCGAGCCACAGAAAAAATGTTACCTGTAAATTGAGTAAGCTTGAAAAGGAATTTATTGGTGATTTAGAGGACAGAAGAGAAGAAATTGCATTGAAGGCAAAGAAGAAAGGGGTTGAATTGAAAGGTAGATGGGCTAAAGAAGAGGAGAAATATAAAATGCTTGGAACACAGCTGAAACTGACTTTGGATTGGGAGCTACATATAAAGTTATGTTTTACGAGGAGAAAGGAGAATGTCTGGGATTTCCAGATGATGAGTTGGAGTGAATGTCCATATAAATTTGCCTTTGATTATACAGATCAGATTTTTGCTGGCAATGACCCTGTCATTCCTGGAGTTTATTATGTTTGTGGAAAGAATACATATTTTAAGCTTCAGATTGTGTTGGGAGCTGCTACTTAGCTTTAGTTTTCCCCAGTGAATATCATGTGTATAATTTAGATAACCAGGGAGTTGGGTTTCCTGAGAGAGCCAAAAGAAGTGCTTCACAGATAGTAGATGATATTTTGGGGGCCATAAATCCCTCTATAGGCATGGCTTTGAATGATGTGAAGATTAGAAGGCTGTCTACCTTAGTGGTTAAACTTTCAACCAGTACATCTGGTGCACTTTTGGCGATTAATTTAGAATTGTGCAGCAGGTCCACACAATCAGCAACTAAAACCAACGCAAGTGTGCTACTAGGACCACTGTGTCCACACCTCGAGGCTGAATCGCTCTATCATTTAGCAGGGTGCCTGTGACCCCCCCACCCCAAAACAAATCTTCCCTCGGTTCCCATTACATTAGCTTCGACAAACATGTGCAAAGCAGCCAATCTTGTACAAGGTGCCGCCAAACATAGCAAGGCATCAAAGCAACCCAATGATTGCACACCCAATGAGATAGATCTTCTGATAGGAGAAGTTGAATCTATCATAGGAACAAACAGTTTAGACATGGCAACTCAAGGGGGCTCTGCTGGGAAACCAAAACAAGCTGCTCAAACTCTTTCAAACTATTTAAAAAAGAAAGTTGTTAAGAAATCAATACTGAAGATTTTGCCTCCATTAGAACCCGCTGAATTAGCTTGCATTGGTGACCATGAAAACCCTGAGTCCCCGTGTGAACCGCTTTGTGTGAGTGCCATACCCTGTAGCATTCGCGTTTCGCCTTTGCTAGATACAATTGATACCCCAACATCCCAAGAGGCCCCAATCAAGGTTTCAGGTCCATCAGCCCTGGATAATCCCTTTTCTGATATGGGCAATCCCATGTTACAAATCAAGGAACTGAAGGCAGAGGCACAAGCAATTAAGTCTCTGTTAAATCATTAATCAACAATTAGCAGTCAAGGAGGGATCCAATGCTAGAAACCAAGATGAAATAAGAAATCAGGAGAACAGGCCGTCAGAGCAGCCACTTAGGGTGCACATGGGACATAATGCTTCAGAAAGACCCAAAGAAACATGTACAAGACAAGATAGAAACATAACCCAGGGCACCCTAAGATCAGTGCCCCCTAGTGAATTTTAATCAATAGGGAATCTAGGCACCATTGATCAACTCAATCTAGGTAGCGATCACATAAGTGAAGAGCTGTTGGGTAACAATAAAAACAACTGACAACAGTAGGACAATTGCCAATTGACTAAACCTCATGCTAACACCAGGAGTTCCCCACTTTTTCCCTTGATTTACAAGGACAACATACCCAAACGTCTGCCTCACATAAGAAATGAAGGGTCGGATTCATTAAAAAATAAAGATATTCAACTGATAAGAAGTATGGGGGGTGTAGATCAGTCATCCAGGAACATATCCATAGTGCCAAAAGATTCTCTGCGCAGAAGCAGAACTTTGATAGCATTGAACTAACCCTTAGAGACTGGAAGCTAAATGATAGCTTAATTGATCTTCATGTCAGGACTAGCCCTTCTAAAAACTCTAATATCCAGTTTAAATACCACTGGGCAGGTGACTTGATGAACAGTGTTCCACGCAATTCTCTACATCTTGCAGCTGGCACTTCCCCACTGGGGGAAATAGACTGACTGCACCGATTGAGCTCCTTTCTTCCAACGGCTTGTCCTATTCCCCCAGAAACCACTTGCAGCCCCTTGTGGGCAAATCTGAGTGGCCGGTCACTAGTATTAAGTCCTCTTATAGCTAACATAAATATAAGCTCTTGCGCGAACAACAGTTGTCCTATCACTCAGGGAATTAATGATCCATATAGTACACTGGTTACCAACACCAATGCTCTTAACCAAGCAACCTTGGTAGAGCCGTGCTTAACCACCACTGCATCAGTAGCAGAAAAACCTCCCTTGGTCACACTCATCTTTTGGAATTTGGCTAGCTTTAAGTCTAGAATTGCACTACCTACCTGGACTGACCTTATTGAAAAATTTGACATCTGTCTGTTTCAAGAAACTTGGAGTATTGATCGATTATTTAAGGTAGGGTATCTAAATTACTATATCCCAGGCAAAACAAGATCTTTTGGCCGACCTTTTGGTGAGTTTTTAATTTGGATCGAATCCTACCATAACTCTTTAACCCAGCAACTAGCTATAGATTGCCCAGATATCTTAGGTGTTCAAATAACGTGCAATAAGAAACCCACTGTAGACATCTACAACATCTCTGCTAGCGGGGTCAACGTTGGCATGGCATCTAAAATTCTACAAATCCTCAAGGCTTACCTGGAAAGGAACCAGTGCCAATCTCATCTTATCCTATACGGGACTTCAATACTACCTTTGAGCCCTTGGACAGGATAGATGTAAGGCTATCTAACAAGGAAGATGAGAAATGGGCTATCTCCAGCTGGATTTCGTCCCAATTAAAAGGTGGTCCCAAGCAGCCCTACAACTGAAGGCTCTCTCATTGGAATTAGGGATTAGGGAGGCTAATAGTAGGACTGTCAGATAAAAAAGGGGCTTTACATTTAATAAACCTGATTGTTTGAGCTTCATTGACTATATTTTGGTTGTTATGAGGCTGTGCATAACGTGGAAGACATGGTAGTCAGGGATAGAATAGAGAGTGACCTCAATCCCTTGTGCCTTAGCATGATATCATTATGTGGTAGGCGCCTATCTGATTCCATCTTTCGTCGTATCGCGTTGGATATTGAATCCTCAAATGACAAACCTAGCCTTAAATGGCACCAGGTAGCTGTTCTACAAGATATCATGTTCTCCAATAGTCTCGACCTGCAAGTACCTTTATCTAACTTAAGTGACAGTCAGCACAAAGATGATGACGCTATGGAAGTATCGTGTATTCACAAAAGCTTTTTTTGAGCACATTGTATCATACTTTATAGTTCCTACATTATATACCAAATAGCATTCACAGAAACCCCAACTCAATAAGGATTGTAGACATTCATGAAGACTGCTGCACCTTCCCATTAAATCTAAGGATACTGACCAAATTAGCTCTACAAGGAAGAAATACAAGCAAATTCGACTCAAGGCAAAAAGGGACTGGGATGAAAAGAGGTGGCAGGATTTTATAGAATCATGCACAGATAAAGATTCCAGCAAATTCTGGTTCTTGCTAACTTGGGGGGAAACACGGCTGCATCCCAACAAACTAATCATGTATCACCAACTGACTGGTTTAATTACTTTAAATATTGGTACACCAATGAAACACTAGCCTCTGACTCTGAGGTGCCCACACCAACTGAAGTTCAAAGTCATGATGATCAGATGTTTAATCTAGGTGACATTAATGCTGCCTTAGATGTTATTTTGAGTGGTAAAGCCCCAGGCCTGATGGTATACCAGGGGACATTTTCATTCATGAAAAGGGAAACTGGTCTAAATATATACTTGTATTATCAAATTCCATTGCAAAAGGTGCTTCGATTCCTGGCTCTTGGTACCTATTTACAAGAAGGGCGACAGAAACCTACCTGTAAACTATAGACCTATTAGTATAATATAATGTATCCAAAAGGTATTCTGTCTGTTAGTACTGGCTACAATCCAGGATTGGACTGATGAAAAAGAAATATTAACACCCTTCAGGCTGGACTCAGAAAATAAACATTACTATAGACCAGGTCTTCCACTTCTTACTCCTGTATTGGAAAACTGTATTAATTGCCAGAAGTAACTTACAAATTTCCTTTGTCTATTTAAAATCAGCTTTTGATCTGGCCCCCCGACAAAAGATATGGCACGTTCTTCATGAGATAGGCATGCCCGCTGACATTTTATCCCTAGTTATTCGCCTCCATGAAGGCAACTAGGCTAAAATTAGTTGGGGTTAGCAGGGACAGCTCACAGACCAAATTCCCATCAACAAGGGTATCCGGCAAGGATGCGTGCTAGCCCCCACACTATTTTCTCGATACCTGAATGACATTGTAAAATTTCTCTCAACACCCTGCAGATGCCCCCACCCCTGCTAAGGTAAAAACATCCATTCTTCTCTTTGCTGATGATATTTTACTAGTCTCCAAGACACCAGGCAGGCTCCAATGGTTGTTGAACCGCTTTGAGGAATTTTGCCTCGTTCGCGGTTTGGAGATTAATACAGTGAAGATCAAATATATGACTATAAACCAGCAGAAATCCTATAGAGGGAAGCTAGAATTAGGGGGGTGTGCCTCTTGAAAAGGTTGATGCGTTTGATTACCTGGGTATAAAGTTAACTGCCTCTATGGCATGGAAGCATCATGTTGACAAAATAACTATAAAACATAGGCAAATTGTGGGTGCCATTCTTAAAGAACAGTGTGCATCATACAGCAAACCAGTGGTGCCTGCCCTTCAGATTTATGAGGTGAAGGCAGTGGGTTCGGCCCTTTATGGAGCCGAACTCTGGGTTTTTTCTAAAATAACCGACATTGCTAGTTCTGAGAACAAATTTTTAAGAAATGTAGTCCTCCTCCCATCTAGTATCCTCTGAGACTTGACATGGGGAGGGAATCGATAGAGAATGAAGCCAGGATATGCCCACTTCTGTTCTGGAGGAGCTTATGGTCCACATCCGAATTAGCCCACTATGCTGAAGCTCTGCAGGAAGTGATTGAATTGTAAAGATTTCATAAAATCTCTTGGCTTACCAATATAATAAAGCTGCTGACTTCCTTGGGCATGCAAGAGGTGTGGGATATCCCTACCCAAGAGCTAGTTCCATTGAAAGAGCTGCTAAAGAACCGTTACTGGTTATGTTCAGAGTAGAATGACACCCAAATCGCAATCAGAGGCACATTAGCAAGGGAACTTGTCGACTTTAAGCCCGCTTGTGCTTTTGAACAACACTTGGATATTATTTCAATCTCCATGGACACGAAGCTTTACTTTCAATTCAGGATAGGATTGTTGCCCTACATAGCATTTACAGCTAAATTGACTGTTAGACTACCTACATCCCTACTATGCCCAGCCTGCAATGTTGCAAATGAAACTGTAGCTCATGTTTGATTTGCATGTACGGCTTATGTTCACCCACAATCCATCTAGATTAAGCCGATATGTTGACAGATAGGCACGCATAGTTACAGCATCACCCTGACAATATTAAGATATGACCCTAGCCCTCTTTCTGCTTATCCAGTGGCTAAATTTTTCGCAGTAAGTGGATCACAATAAGTAAGGCCCTACTGATCTGATCAGATGTAAAGCTACCCACATGCGTAATTGCAATATTTGCACTCTATATTTTATGATGAATTTGCGGGACTGTTATATTTGCATTATGCATTTGGGGCCAGATGTACGACCGTTTTTTGGGGTCGCAGAGGGGAATTTTGCACTTTGGCGACCGCGAAAAACGGTAGCACAATGTACCACCCTATTTTGCCAGTCACTAATGTAATAGCGACTTGCAAAATAGCGTTAGAGACTCCCTATTAGGAAGGGGCGTTCCAAGGGCGTCCCTTCCTAATAGCGACTCTGAACCCTATGTAAGAATGTTTTGCGACCGCATTTGCGGTCGCAAAACACTCGCAGTTTACCACCCTCTTCAAGACGGTGGTAAACCATTTGCAAACGGGAAGGGGTCCCCAGGGGACCCCATGCCCTTTGTGAATGGGTGCGCAAACATTTTTTATTGGCAGGCAGTGGTCCCAGGGACCACTGCCTGCCCTTAAAAAACGAAAATGAAAAGTTACATTTTTATTTTTTTAATGCATCCCGTTTTCCTTTAAGGAAACCGGGCTGCATTTAAACAAAAAAAACTGCTTCATTTAAAAGCAGTCCCAGACATGGAGGTCTGCTGACCCCAGCAGGCCACCATCCCTGGGAGTGCCAGACATTCCCAATGGGGTCACAAATTGCGACAGCCTCATTAATATGCATGAGGCATGCAATTTGCGACCCCATTGGGAATCGCAAACAGTGTCTCTGACACTGTTGTACATTGATGTTTGCGATTCGCAAATTGCGACTCCCAATTTAATGCAATTTGCGAGTCACAAACATCAATGGTCGTACATCTGGCCCTTAATGTTGAATTTCATTGCAATATAATAATAGCAGGACCACACAACTATTAGAAATGATCTGCTTTGACCACTCGTATATTCATATTGCTGGATTTTGCAGGATTGTTTTTTTATCATTGAACGGAGGAACTTTTTTCAAGCCTACAGTACGGCTTTTAGTCTTTCTTAGGAATCAATCTATTATGTATAGTGTTTTTATATAGTGTTTTTCCACTCTGTCATTTTTTACCCTTCCTTGATAAGGTCAGGCATCGAGCACCTAGTAACATCAGGAAACTATAGTCCCTTATTTTGCAAGCAATTGAAATAGAATATTGCGAAGTTGTATAACTGATTGTCTTTTCTAGCAAATCATTGGAAATGGTTGTCAACTTGAAGCCGAAACATACACAAGATCTAATGCTCCTTATCTAGGGATATTTAACCAAGCAATTATGCCTTAGGAAATACTGTATTTACGGCAGACTTATCTTGATGATATAACAGTAATGATTATTGAGGCTCTATGCGCATCTTTTATTAATACACATACTGTATTTTATGCATCTTATATTGTATGTCGCAAACTTTTATGGCACATGTCAAAGGTATTTTGACATGAGAATTGATTGTTATTAGGGCAATGGTTTTGCAGAATAGGCTTCCTATAGCTTTTTGCTTGTGAAAGAGGGTGGAGTTTGTAAAATGTTAAACGTTCCACAATGCTGAACTTATGTGCCAGATAAGAGCAGGGAGATCAACAAGTATGTGAAAACTATCTCAAGTCTACCCAGAGACTTTAAAGTGTTAGAAAAGACAGGTGCCTGGGAAGCAACTGGTAAAGCGTTTTTTGCTGTAGGCAAATGGCAAAGTGGAATTGGTAGTGGGCTTTTTGTGAGACTTTTTTTGATTATTGCAGTTTGTGCATTTTATCTGTTTTTGATTAGAAAGGGCTTTAAGTTGATGAAAGGGAAGAGGGATCCAGAGCAGAAAGGTGGAGCAAGGTTGGTAGAGTGTCAAGGAATGAAAAAAAAGTAAGAAGGGATAGAATTGAAAGAAAGGCAGTGCTGTATTTAGGATCAATTGAAGGAGCTAGAGGAATCTAGATGGAAGCAACAGCAGTCAGCAACTGGTTTCTGAACTGTCATAAAGGGAAATGATGAACGTTTTGTATGATGGCTCTGAGAGCCAACAGAGGAGGAAAATTGGTGGCGCAAAGTCACTTTTTTGTGCTCAATGACATGCTATTATACACATACAAATATTGCTTATGTATGTGCACCTGATATTTCATAATTTGATTGAGGATGACAAGGGATTTTTGCATTTTTGATTAACTATAGCTAGGGTATGTTCACATTAACTTGACAGGAGTCAGTGCAGGCCTCAAAATTTCAGACTCTATGAAATGTTGTATTTCCGCTTGCTGTGCATAACTTTGTTATTGCTCCAGGCACCAAAAATCACCATGATCTTTTTAACTGTATAATTATTGTTAGCGTACTGTGTGAAGGTCATTGTTCTAGCAATTTAACAAGTTGGACAATGATTCTAAGCTCTTGGGTGAACAGGAAGACAGAGGGTGTGAATACTCCCCTGTGCAATATCATGAAGGCCATGATGATGGAAACATTTAGCATTTTACTAACCATGAAGAGAAGGCCAACACCAGGCACATCATGAGCTTTGATTTTTGATTGGCTCCTACCACTGTGCAAACTGTAGGAGTTGCAATTTTCTGTTGAGTTTCATGATTTAATTGTGCACTCTTGGATTACTGTTAGGATTTTCTTCTGTTCCCCTGTGCAGGTGGATGTCCATTTTCCCTCTCCCAAGACCCAATGCTCCTTATATTCCTGCGTATAGAGTTACCTTTTAGAGCAAGCACACTTCTCATTTTCTTGATTGAAACCTTCATTTGGTTCTATTTGAGATTTTATATTTGTTGACACCTGCTGCTTATGAATTCCCAGACTTTGCCCACAACCTAAGTTTAGTATTAGGGAGTTTCCCTTTAAGGCAATAGAATCAGCTCTAATTTGCCTATTCTCTCTGTAATAACTTGAATTCACATTTGCTATTTGTGCTCACTGGATGATATTCATATACGCTGTTTTCAGATGTTTATTGATTTATGATTAAACTGACTTGATTTGAAATATAACTTTACTATTGTGCTAATAAAACTACTTGGTTTGTCATTACTGTTGGACAAAATATGCTTCACTGTTAATGATATGTTATATAGATGACTTTAGGCCTCAGTTCGAGATCAATATCCATCCGAGTAGGTGTAGTGGAGATTTGTGTTTGCACCAAGTTTGCACGATGCAAACACCATTCTAATCATCCAACTATCAAGAGTCCACTCTCTCTTTAAAATTACCTCAAGCACCCTCTTGTCACCCCACATTCCGCTTCCCTCTGTGTGCCACCCACCACTAATAGAATGAGGTGCAGACTATGGGTGTATTCCCTAGGATGCCAGCCAATTGGACAGAGGGAGTAAACCTTAATGACCCAGAAGCCACAGCGGAGAGAGACACCATGCTGGTTCTGTCCAGCTGTCTCGCCTCTGCAAAAGTAGTTAAAAATAGACTCTCAACACACTCAGCTTATATGCCTGTCATAAGTGCTCTGATTGGTGGCCATTTTCCTTGTTGGCACAAGGGGATATCTTCTTCCTGGATGGCATGGTGGAGATTTCCAGTCATGAGCTTTATTCTTCTCACATTTTTGAAGGAAGTGACCCGATTATGGTCACTTGGGCCACGCACGACCACCTCTCAGCCTTCCATACAAATGAAGAGTCAGTCAAACAGTAGAGAATACAAACCAATATCTGTTTATTCAGAGTACACTCAGAGCGGAGCCCTGTCTGCCAGTCGCTAAGGAGTGCTGCAGAGGGACTGCCATCAGCAAGCATAACAATACATTATGTACATTTCAGAAGTGGTGAAGGCATGCCCACAATGGAATTTTCCAGAGAGATGCAGCTGGACAGTAAATTATAAAGGAGTAAGTTTCGATTCTGAGGCCGGGCACACATTATCTACTAGTCAAGGTCAATCTGCCTGTGCCCGCCACTAGACAAGTGGGAGAAGGCCTACATCTGAAGGAAAGGTATGCGCTAATAGGAACAGTGCATTCATTAGAGTGGCAGAACTCAGCTCCGAAGAAACATAACCTAGAGAAGGCCGTTTCTCGGAAATAGCAAAGAATTAGTTTCGATCATGATACAAAATGGGGTCTGTACACAAAATGGCGCTGCGAATGCTAACTTACGTAAAACAATGCGAAAACATGATTTTTATTCCAACAGACCCTCCTTTTAGCATGAGCTAAGTAATTTTGTGGAATGGAAAAAAGGCATATAGGTTAACAAATCAGGAATGCAGTTTTAGGAGCATTCCATATTTTCATCTTCATGGAGAGAAACAGCAAGGAGGGAAGAAGTCTCGAAAATACCCTCATCGATGTGCATGAGGTCTTCGACTTATTTCTGAATCATAATTGTTGCATTAGTATCATGAATCGATATTCTCTTAGGAGCGAGAAGGGTGGTGCAATAAGAGCAACATAAGGGGAGACACTGGACCAGAACACAGCAAGAAATCAGAATCAAAACTAAATAAATCACCTTTTCAAGAATCCAGCCCCATCCACCAAAAAGTGACCAACTCCAGTTCCCACTCTTCATTCCTTTTACATTTTCCAAGATGTCTAAAATGTGCTGGGTAATATTATTTTCCATATTAGTGTTCCCGACTACATACTGGTCTCCTACTACAGCGCACACACCACCACTCTTAGCTAGAATGAAATCAACAGCATACCTAGTTTGCTCGGAATATATCTGCATTCTTTCCAATTGGGTGGTGATATCACGTAAAGCTGCTACTGTAGAGTCAGATAATATCTGCAATTTACATCCGAAATATTCTCTAGCTCTTTCACCCCTAGCCATTGCAGTACCACCAAACATAATAATGGAAGAAAGAATATACCTAAAGGTTACCATTGCTGTAATTTTTAAATTCCAAATCTGTCACTCCGTCACAGAACTCTACAGTCAATGTTCTTTTTACCCATCTTACATTAGGCTTAGTGTACTTACAGGGTACGCCCAGATGGAGCACCATTCCCAAAGCAATATTGTCTGTACCATTATGAACATTTGTAAAAGTGCCATTAGACAAAAAATAAAATCCTGGATGAGAATAGAGCGGGCCCTGGTAATCTACAGGAGCATATCTAGTATTCATTCCAATTGTATTCGGATCCTTCTTTTTCACTAGAGACATTGTATTCTTGAATAGTATTACTCCAGAACAATTGACATACAGAAAGGCATCAGTACTATTAATTATCTAACAACATGCAGGATAGTAACCAGCTTTTCGAGTAACTGTTAAATCTTGGTAATGCCAGCCCACTAAGGTGATGTTCTGTTCTCTCATGTACAAATTATTACAATATGTATTACTGTCACACCCCGGGTACCCCTTTCCTCGTGGCTTTCTGTAATACAAACAAGGGCCAGGATACCCCATACCAAACTCACCCCTTACTTCAATGAAATGAGCTGGGCGACTATACGTATAATTGACAAGTGACAATCGGTAAACAGTCCATAAACTTGTAACAGACTCGGTGGGATAACAAGCTGTACCTGCTCTAAAAAATCTTTTATGAGTATCTAGAAATACATTACTCGGAACTGCCCTCTTGGTGCGCACATTAGAAACAACTTTGTGCTTAGTACATGACGGTGCATCCTGATCACATTCCAAAACCCATGACACCCCTCCCAGAATCAATAGCAGCAGTATCATGAAAACAATATACTCTATTTTTCTTTTGGTAGACCAGAATGCACGTATAGGAACGGGGGAAATCACTGGCTGCTCTTCGTCAGCAACCATCCTACCAAAGGGATGCATGGTAAACGATAAAACAAAGGGGGTAAAGGGGCCAAAATGCCAGCAAGAAAACGATACAAGTTTCCCAGGTCCGTCAGAGCCTCACTGGTACAGGCTCCTATTGTTCATCAAAACATTGGTGCTCTTGAGCACCGGCGGTGGAGCTTGCTCTGTCCTAAGCTCTTGATGTATCCCAGGCCGATCAGGATAATGTACCCCCGAGGGATACTAGCAATATATCCTGTCCAATGTTCAAACGATGCACAAATTTCAGTTTGCCCTAAACTAACTCCGTTGGTACTGTAGCAAAGTACACCCTAACTTACACAGTCCATCCCTTAACTAATCTGACTTCTCCTTTTGTGCACTTTTTTCTCAGCCGTGGTCGCAGATTGTACCTAGTGCTTCCAGGCACAGAGGGATCAGTAAAAAGGGGCTCCTGGATGGCCCGTATTTCCGGAGGTACTGCTGCATTCAGCACTTCATCATTCTCCTCATCCGTTTTGGTCCAGGTCAGCCTGGCGTCACTGAAGGGGACAAACTGAGGCACCGTCTCGCACTCAGAGTCCCCTACTCCATCTTTCGTCCACTGGTCATAGGGCAGAGGCAGAGGCACCCTCTTACAATGTGATGTATGAGACCAGTTCTTACGACCAGAAACTTTGACAGCAGTGCGGGTTGCCAGTAAGACTTGAAGTGGCCCCTTCCAGCGCGGCTCCAAACTCTTTTTCCGCTGAAAATTACGAACAAGAATGTAGTCACCAGGCTGAATATCGTGTCTGGGCCCCTCTGGCGTAGCTGGTAGTGCTTCCCGGACCTGTTGATGAATAGAATGCAAATTTTCAGTTAACTGGCAAAGGTAATCGATCAACAATGGATGCTCAATATCAGTAAACCGCCGAGGACGCGGGACGCCCCAGACATTTGCCGGGCATCCAAACACGACCTCATACGGTGACAATCCTGTCCTAGAATGTGCTGTAGTTCTTGTCGACAAAAGTGCTAATGGTAAAGCATCTGGCCACTGTAACCCTGTGGTCTCCTGAATCTTTGCCAGTTTCAGTTTGAGAGTACCATTGTACTTCTCAACCAAACCTGCTGACTGCAGATGGTTTGCGGCTTGAAACTTCTGCTTTATGTGCAAACCATCACAAATTAACTGAATGACCTTGGCATTGAAATGACTTCCGTTATCACTCCAAATCAAACGGGGCAAGCCGAAACAAGGAAAGAACTCCTTCAGGAGTACCATTGCAGTCGTAACGGCTGTATTGTCTTTAGTGGGATAAGCCTCAACCCATTTACTAAAAGCACAAACAACCACCAAAACATACTTCAAATTATTGCACCATTCCAATTCTATAAAATCCATCTGAAGGACTTCAAAAGGGAAAGTAGGTGGTGCAAAATTACCAGGATGGGTAGGGGTACCTTTTTCAGGATTGTGCATCATGCACACCATACAGTACTTCACTAAATGTGCGGCTGTCTTCGAAATGTTATCATTCTGCCATACAGGGTCTAACAACTTGCAAATACCCTTAGCACTAATATGGGCTGGGCCATGGGCCATTGTGACTACAGGAAGAACATATGTATCTGGTAACATCCATCTTTGCTTCCCTGATTTGTCAATCCAACATCCCTCATCGTTCACTTGTGCTGTACTTTCTTGCCACATTGCCAATTCCATTGTGCCCTCACTTTGTATTTCTTTCACATTCTCAAGTGTGTCCTCAAACATGGTAACTTCAGGCACCCACCTAGCGGGTCCCGCTACAAACATTATTTTCATTTTAGTCTGGGCTGTTTCCTTAGCTGTCTAATCGGCAAAAGCATTTCCCCTACCTTCATCATCAGTGACTTTCCGATGGGCACTACACTTCACTATAGCCAATTTCTTAGGGAGTGTCAAAGCAGACAAAAGGCTCAATATGAGGTGCCCATGCTGAATCTTGGTGCCATGTGAAGTAAGAAACCCTCTCTCTGCCCAGAGTCGCCCAAAGGTATGTGTGACTCCAAAGGCATATTGGCAGTCAGTATAAATATTGACAACCAATCCCTCACTCAATTCGCAAGCTCGTATCAAAGCAACAAGCTCAGCAGCTTGTTGCTGGGTAAGGAACTCGTGATATCTCAACTACTGTACGCAGTGTAGTAATAGCATACGCAGCAGTTGTAGTGCCATCTGGTAATTTAAAACAAGAGCCATCGACATATAGTTCCCCTTGGGGGTCAGATAAGAGAACATCAGTCAGGTCTACCCGTTCTTTCGTCTCTTCTTCTGTCCGAAGATACAATCATGTGTATCAATCTCATCACTCTCAGAAGGGAGGGGCAGTAATGTGGCTGGATTCAGAGTGGCACATCTTTTTATTGTGATATGTTTGGCAAACAATGTTAATTCATAACCAGTCAGACGCGCACTGGTGAGGTGCTGTGTCTTAGTCTTATTCAAAAGCGTATCCACAGCATGGGGTACCATGACCGTGAGATCAGTATCAAGTACAAGTCCAGCCGATTGTCTGATAGAAACGGGCACAGCCGCAACCGCTCTTAGACAGCTCTGGAGGGCTCTTGCGACAGGGTCAAGAACAGCAGAGAAATAAGCACACAGTCGTTGCTTATCTCCAAATTTTTGTGTTAAAATAGAAAGCGCGCAACCAGCCTTCTCATGGACGTACAACACAAACGACTTGTTATAGTCAGGAGTGCCAAGTACCGGAGCCAAACAAAACGCAGTTTTCAATTGCTCAAAAGACTGCTGACATTCAAGCGTCCAGGGCAGGGGCTCATGCATGTCTTTAGTGGTTAGAGCAAGCAAGGGTTTAATTAGTAAAGAGTAGTTAGGTATCCACTGCCGGCAGTAGGAAGTGATACCTATAAAAGTGCACACATCTTTCTGAGTCTGTGGGATGGGCATTTTAACAATGGTGCTGATGCGCTCAGGAGTCAATCTCCTACCCTCCTTCGACAGTAGGTGACCTAAGTAGGTGACCTCCTGTCGACAATACTGAAATTTAGAAAGAGAAACATTATGTCCGTGTTGAGCTAAATGCAACAATAATTTAACTGTACTATCTCTACAACCCTGTTCTGTATCAGAAGCTATAAGTAGATCATCAACATACTGCACCAATACATTACCTGGGGGAAGCGACAAGGAATCCAACTGACCTTTTAATGCTTGACTATAAATACTAGGACTTTCCGTATAGCCCTGAGGAGCACAACAGAATCTAAAGCTCCTACCAGCGAGGGTGAACTCAAACAGATATCTGCTATCTGGATGAATGGGAACGCTGAAGATGCATTTTTCAAGTCAATGACAGAAAAGAACTGAGCAGAAGAAGGAATCATTGTTAAAAGAGTTGTAATGTCAGGGACCACTGGAAACTGGGGAACCACTATTTTATTAACTTCGCGCAAATCAATCACAAAACAATAAACATCTTCATGTTCATCAGGGGAACCTGAGGGCGTCTGTTTAAGAATAGGAAGAATGGGGCTATTGCAAATGTTAGCAGTCGTCTCCTCAACCACTCCTTTCGCAATCAAATCCTGTATAATTTGCAATAAGGCTCGCTCTCCTGCCTGTGGTATTTTATACTGAGGATACAAGTCAAAATAGCACCATCCTTAACCTGTATTGATATCGACAATAACTGCAACAGTCCCACATCTGTGTCGCCTGTCGCCCACAGAGTGGGTGGAACATCTTTAAATTCAACAGGAAGGGGCGCATCTTTGGACAAACACTGTTTAGCGCGTGCTACATCTGGACCCATTGTCATATAGACACCCGCCGGAGAACAATAAATAGTAGCATGCAATTTCTTCAACAAATCCAAACCCATCAAATTTTCACCACAATTAGATGTCAACAAGAATGGCGAATCCACAGTGAAAGGACCAATAGTCAATGCAAGAGGTTTTGAAATGGGGCTTACAACCGGTACACCAGAAAAACCAACCAACACATTATTATGGCCAGACAGAGCCGCCCCGGGGACCATATTTCGCGAAACAGAACTTTTTGTCACACCTGTGTCCACCAAAAATTCCTTAGTGGAACCTTGCAATTCTGCTGTTACATAAGGACCACGCTGGTCTACAGGTATCGGAACTGGCCCCTCACTCTGTCCCTGGCTGTCCTAACTGTAAGACATTCCTGTCACTTCCTCCATGTCATACTCATCATGATAATACTGTCCTTCACGAGGGTCATCAAAATAATTATTATCAGAACGACCCTGTGAGGCTACAGAATTTTGAGCGCCATCTGCTCCACCAGCTCCACAACCCCGTCCACGAGAACCTCGTCCTCTGGGGACCGCTACCTTCTGTAAAAGCACAGGACATTCGCTACGCCAAAGTCCCTCCTCTTTACAGTACGCACACTGATTCGGACCCAAAGACGTAGTGTTTGGCTGCCTACTAGTACATGGAAGCTGTCGGGCAGGACCACCACGTCCTCTGCCATTCCCTCTAAAAGCCTGCTGTAGCAACACGTTTGTCTTTAAATCCTTATGCCTTTTCTCTGTCCTCTCTTTCTCCTCATTGTCCCTATATTCATAATACTGTGCCATATTCAAAATAACAGAGGGAGAAGAGGTGGACCAGGTACTCTCAGAAGCTTGCAATCGAGTCGCAATTTCGGGAAGCAAGTTAGAAACAAATCTATTGACAAACAACCGAACACCTCCCTCGACGGACAAATCCTGTCCACTATAATCCAAACATGTACCTTCAAATTGGGTGAAGAAATCAGACACACTCTCATCTTTCTTCTGTCTACACGCTGACAATTTATCCCAATCCACCTTTCTCGGCGGAATAAGAAAATGCATATACGTACTTATGCGGCCTGGCAACGCTAAAAGTTCCGCTCGAGGCTTATCACCGGGCTTTCTTTCCTGATCCCATGCCTTAATTTGATCCCAAGTACCACCCAACGCCGGAACATGATCTTGCGTCTGCACCTGCCTCCAAATATCAACCGGAACCAATAAACCAAAGAACATTTCAATATCAGCAAAAGTCATCACAGTGGAAGAGGCAGCTTCAGTCAATTCTTTATAATATGCAGTAGGATTCTTCCTAGGGTCTGGCAAATGAGTCTTAAGAGACAAAACCTCACTTCTTTTCCACGGAGTATAAACCCATTGCTCCTGAAACCTAGCCGCCACTGCAGCTCGAGTAACATTGCCATGGACATCTGTCAATTCCGGTATCTCGGGATGATATATGGGATGAACTTCCCTCATTAGAAACTGAGATACTGACCTGGGACTTTTCTCATGTAATCTTCCCCTATATGCTATTATTGTCGTAACATTAGCAAAAACCTGTTCTGGTCCCAATTCACTAATATATCTCTTATGTCATATAAAATTTGAGGTGCTTCCGCTTCAAAGTGCTGTTGCCAAAGACCAATCAGAGGAGCAGAAATATGTTTGAGGGCTTGCTGCTGCATAAACGGTTCACAATCTTTCATAGTCACCCAGACATCCTCTACACTATGAATAGGGTTACAGGCCCACTGTTCAGCCTGATTAGCTATTACCCTTTTTTCTTCATCCCCCACATCAGTTCGCACTAACGGTCCCATGCGCTCCTTAAATTTCATCCAATCCCTGTCCTCAAATCCATGCACCGGTGTCCCACTACTTACGAATGTCGGAGGATGAAAAACCACAGTGGGAGAAGCAACAGAAGCAACAGGCACTATCGTGGCTGGGGACTGTGCCGTGGGGGAAAGAGCTGGCGAAAGGGCAGCTGAGACAATAGGCACGGCGGAAGTACTAGTCACAGTTGCCACAGAGAGTAAAGAAACAGAAGGAAGAGGAGGAGGAGGAGCCAAAGCCAGAGCCGTCGAAACAACAGTAGTAGATGCGGGGACAGAAACAGTGGAAGCCACTGTAACAGGCGGCTGCGAAGGCATCGGAACAATGGGATATATTCTTTGCGGGGCATATGGAAGCGGGGGTTGGGTATCTAATAATTCTTCAACAAAAGCGTCATCTTCTTCCTGAACCACATAAGATTTATCAATGTGTAATCGAAACCTTCTATCTTCACATTCAACACCCTTTTCCTGTTTCTCCCTATCATATGATACAGCCTTTTGAGTCAACGTCTGCATTCTTCCTTTCCGGGTGTTTTTTTCTGCCTTTAACCCCTTCTGTCTAGCTGCTTTCTGCCATGTTCTGAGTGAATCAAACATAGACTGCCTACTTCTTTTCTTAAACAACTGTTCTTGTAAATACTTAATCTTTTGTTCATCAAAAGTGCCCGTCAACGGCCACTGCAACTCGGCATTGTCCCTCGTATATTTGTGCCATAATGTACTAAACATAATAGGGCCAAGACCATGCTTCACATACATATCAAAATTCGGAGTGCCTTCTGGAGGCGCTGGCTGACTTTCTTCCAATCGAGCATCAGTAGAACAACAGCGACAGCACAAAAAAACAATTTACTGATACTAGGCATTCTCAAAAGAAAACAAGTTCACTATTTTATGCCTAGCAAAACAATTGCACTTGCTTTTATCCCAAAGACGGTCCTTAGACCGTACCAAATACAAACCAAAGTGGTACCATATCCACAAAGAACCAAAACAAACTCACCTGATATGCAGGTCAAACAAATTTATTCTCCACTGCTGACTCTTCAGACCAAACGGTCAGATCCAAGGGTTTCGCCGTTCAGGACTCCAGTCGGGGTGACCACTGGGCAAGGCACCGTCTTGTGGGACAGAAGGGGCAGCTGCGAGTACCAGGAACTCTTTGTGCAGGGATCCCTGATCCGTCCGTCTGACCCAACGATGGCCTCGACCTCCCCCCGTCCGCGGAAGGGGATGGGTCACTCACCCGAAGGAGTCCCTGTTCGGGCGCCAACTGATGGAAGTGACCCGATTAGGGTCCCTCGGGCCACTCACGACCACCTCTCAGCCTTCCATACATATGAAGAGTCAGTCAAACAGTAGAGAATACAAACCAATATCTGTTTATTCAGAGTACACTCAGAGCGGAGCCCTCTCTGCCCAGTCGCTAAGGAGTGCTGCAGAGGGACTGCCATCAGCAAGCATAACAATACATTATGTACATTTCAGAAGTGGTGCAGGCACGCCCACAATAGAATTTTCCAGAGAGATGCAGCTGGACAGTAAATTACAAAGGAGTAAGTTTCGATTCTGAGGCCGGGCACACATTATCTACTAGTCAAGGTCAATCTGCCTGTGCCCGCCACTAGACAAGTGGGAGAAGGCCTACATCTGAAGGGAAGGTATGCGCTAATAGGAACAGTGCATTCATTAGTGTGGCAGAACTCCGCTCCGAAGAAACATAACCTAGAGAAGGCCGTTTCTCGGAAATAGCAAAGAATTCGTTTCGATCACGATACAAAATGGCGCCTGTACTCAAAATGGCGCCACAAATGCTAACTTACGTAAAACAATGCGAAAGCATGATTTTTATTCCAAAGTTTTGTTTAGGAAGATTTGCTAAGTTGTTTTTGTAGTTTGAAAGGGGACTTCAGAATAGGGATCTGAAGCATCCATAATAAAATTAAGTGGAAGAATGGCCAATGCCAAGAAACGAAGGCGTCTGTTGTGTCTCTAGTGAGATCCTGAATGTGCTCATTTATCGATACAGTAATTTAATTAGCCCTAGATCCGCACTTAAGATCTCCTCCTTCTTATCAAGTAATGTGTAGACTCTTCCAGACAGCAGCTTTCTCACAATTCATATATGTTCTGGTCTTCACAAACACTTTGCATAAATGTTTTTGTTAGGAGTAAACTAAACTGTTCTCAGAGCATTTTTACTCTAAGGAGTATCATATTGATACTTAACTAATCTACACGAATTCTTAAAGAATCACAGCCACAATCCCTAGGTTAGCTTTTGGAGAGTTTATTACTCTGGAAGTGTAACCTGTCAGAGCTGCACAATTTCTTGTTAAATAATGTCTCAGTACAAAATGTTTCTTGAGTCATGTTCTATAGTGCCATTTTAGCTAATGGTGAACTGTGTTCGTAGTCTGTCAGCACCAACAGGTTCAATTTTACCTCTGTGGCTTGGTGGAGCTATCGAGGGGTCAGCTCCACAGAAGAGCAAGATGACACGATGCTTGTTAAAACAGAAGAAGAGCACCATTACAAGATGGTTTCAGTTCAAGTGCACACATGCAAGATGGTTATCTTGTAAGGTTTTTTCATAGAGCTTAAGAAAAATCATGACAATTGGGGCCAAGGAAATCTACTGATGGTTGTGTAATAACCTGAGCACCGCGGGAATGGTGCGGAAGTGATCCGGAAGCTCCTTGCACCCTGTAACACCCTCTGGGCAGGCATGGCCAGAGGATATAAATAAAGGGGGGCAAAGACCGCTCGGGGTCTTCCACCCAGAGTATTCCACAGAAGAGTGTGTCCTTTCTTTACTGCTGCGCTAAGGGCCATGCTACGCCCAACTCCAAACCCAATGCTACACTGGCGACGAGGGTGGTGACCCCCTCCAGTGACACCACACTACTACTCCACACTATCCCAATGGGACCAACCAGTGTGGGCCTACCTTCAGCACAGAGGCCGCTGGCGGTAGGTCCGCTGTAATCCGGTGCCTCGTTGCGCAACCTTGAGCTCCGCTGGCCAAAGCTCCGCCTCGCTCCTCTGCAGCAATCGGAGAACGACTGGGCGCACGATCTTTAGCCGCCTTGAGAGCCCGCCGGCTGCCACAGCTCCTCCCCCGCTGCTACGCGGTTGCCACCCAATGGGCGTGGTCGACCGCCTCCTCCCTGGGGATCCCGATGTGTGAGGAAGTTGAAAAGAAGCTCAGTGGTTACAGAGAAAACAAATAACGAATAATAATAATTCTGGGACACAAGAAAATCGAACAGGAGAGGGAAAAGGCAGAGAGAGGAAAAAAAACTAAAATGAAAGGAAAACCAAAGAACAAGCACTTACCAGCTCCCTGCCACAGAGCTGCCTGGCACACTGTGCCCTATCCTTACTGCAGACCCCAAAAGCAGGTCAGGCCTGACAAAACAAAACAAAGGAGTAAGTGAAGTGGACTTGTTGTGTGTGTGTGCGGAAACTACAGCCTGCCTCCCACCCCCAACAGAGGGAACAAGGTACTCCACCCTCTCCTCTACACCAGCACCACCTGGCAACCATGGCAGACGAAGCAGCCAACGCAGGCCCTCAGCAGGTACAACCTCCTGCTACACCGATCACACAACATACGCAGGTCAGCGCACTATCGCCATTTAGCGAGCTCACCGACCCAGCTACCACCTCTCGCCGGTGGAACATCTGGATTGGGCGGCTAGACAACTACTTTGTCACGACCAGAGAGACATACGGCACAGTAAAGAGGTCACTGCTTCTTCTATTCGCAGGTGAGAAGATCTACAAACTCTTCGCACATCTACCCAATACAGGAGCGGCCAATGACCACAATGCTGAGGTCAGGGCCCTCAATGCCCATTTTGACCCACAACTCAACCCGGACTACGAACGCTTCAAACTTCGCCAAGCCCGTCAACAGGAAGGGGAGTCTATGGACGCTTTCTACGCTTGCCTGCGAGAACTAGCCAGCACGTGCACGGCAGACGACCAGCCCAAGGAAGTGAGAGCACAAGTCATACAAGGCTGTAGGAACAAGACACTAAGAAAGCTCATCCTTCGCCAACCCGAAATCCCACTGGAAGACTTCCTCATCCTGGCGCTGTGCCATGACCTGTCGGACGCCAGAGTGACAGAAATGGACATTGCCATCACTCAACAACTGGAAAGACCATGACAGTAAAGACTGAACGCGCCAATGCAATCTGTACATGTGAAAGACAAACAACAAGTGCACCACCCGGATCCCGATGCGGATAGTGTGGGCGCGAAGAACATCCCCTGGAGAAGTGCCCAGCCCAAGGACGAACATGCTGCAAATATGGCACCCTCAATCACTTCGCCACCACCTGCAGAGGAGGGCCTAGGAACAGAGGCACACGAGGCAGGCGACCACAATCAGAGTCCGTGCAACAGCTCTCCCTGGAAAACCCTGAAACTCCAAGAACAACCAAAACATCACAGCGTCATCGCTACTGCCTGGAAGACTCGTCCACCGATGATAAAGAAGAAGCATTCCTCATCTCATTTATAAGTGACCTCAAGCGACGGAGACGCCCACAGCCAACGTGCATAGTTGAAGTGGCAGTATCCAGTGACAAAGTCCTGATTGACATCGGCACCTCCGTCAATGTAATGGGGATCCAGCAGTACCGGCGACTCCACCCGCACCCTCTGCTGTCTCCAGCCAATGTCAATATAGTCACATACGGAAGCCAGACACCGCTACCTCTAAAAGACAAGAGCGGAAGACCAAGAGATTACAACCACCTTCCATGTGGTCGACAGAGAGGCAGCCACCCAGGTGGGAAGCCACACTGCAGAAGACATATGCCTAGTCACATTCGCCTATGCCATCAAAACCCTTCAGACAGAAGAGATTCTAGAACTGTTTCCCCACCTCTTTATGGCTTTATAGAACTCGGATGCCTGAAGGCACCCCCAGTCAAGCTTCACATCGACAAATCGGTCAAACCAGTGGTACTCTGGCACAGACGAATACCATTTCATCTGAGACCCCTGGTTGAACAAGAGCTACACACACTGGAACAACAAGGAGTAATAGAGAAAGTCACCGGTCCAACACCGTGGGTCTCGACCATGGTGATCGCTGAGAAACCAAAACAACCTGGCAAAATATGACTGTTCATAGACATGCGCCTACCCAACCAGGTGATCAAAAGAGAAAGATACATAACGCCCACGATGGACGATATAATAGCTGACCTTAACGGCTCAAGATGGTTTTCCAAGCTGGACCTCAACGCTGGATATCACCAACTGATGCTAGCTGAAGAGAGCCGTTATATGACAACCTTCTCAACACACATAGGACTAAGCCGATACAAATGGCTGAACTTCTGGATCTCGTCAGCTGCCGAGGTTTTGCAAGATGCGATCCGTAAGACCCTATCAGGCTTGCAAGGAGTGTTAAACGTCAGCGACGACATCCTAATTCACTCATCATCCATTGAAGAGCACCACAAACACCTTAGAGCAGCTCTGAAATGATTATCCGACCATGGCGTCACCCTTCACAAGGATAAGTGTATATTCTTTCAAAACTCCATCGATTTCTTAGGCTACGTGTTCAACCAGGAGGGGGTTCAAGTAGACCCGCGCAAATACCACACTACCCAGCAAGCACCGGCGCCAACCACTGTATCCGAAGTACGGAGCTTCCTACTGCGGCCGATTCATTCCTAACCTAGCCACAGTGGCTGAACCCCTCCGAGCCCAAACTGTTGCATTCCGCTTTAGGGGTCCGTAAATAGGTTTTCCTGAATCATGTCCTTATATAGGCACAATTCGCCTTGCCCTTATATAGGCATAGAATCCCAGTCCTTATTTCGGCATTAACCGTGCACTCCAAATACAGGCATGGTCACCGACATCCGTCCACCCTAACGTCACAACGAGTTCTTAGAAACCAGACCCGTAAGCTTCGGGAGTTCCCCTAGCACAGGACTATTGATTTCTCCAAGAACTCATCTATTATGTATGAACCGTTATACCTTAAGGGTTCATTCCTGACGTCTTCCTCTGTCCGACTTCACGTCAATGCTAACATTCCACGACACCTACCAGGTATAAATATACCTTCCCTTGCCCAAGCAAGTTAGAGGAGATCTAGACTTCAGAGGAGCCCGTATCCCGGCCTAATGCACTGAGAAGACGCTGTCATTCCTGCACGCAGACGAATCCAGCTTCCAGTGTTGCTACTCCCTTCGCGGGGTGTTAGAGTTCCAGATCCGGCAGGACATTCCCACCTCTCTCATTCTCAAGGTATGGAGCTGACTAGATCCTAGAGGGACTCTTGGCATACTAGACTTAATACACTCTTAGTATACCATACTAGAGAATACTCCACCTACTTCTACCTTTTCCTACACCTAGACTAGGTTAGGTACATTGGGGTAGAACTAGCTTAGAGACGCATCTTATGAGTACTCACATTCTTAGCTCATGTTATTTATGTACGTGAATATATGCTAAAAGATAATGCTAGCGCAGTATTATTTATTTCTACTGCTTACGCTGTACATTATTTATCTTGCATACTGTCTTGTGATCATAACAGCACATATCTCTTACACGAGAAACAAGACTGTTCAATAAAACCCTTTTTATTGAAACGCCTGTCTTTCCTTTCTGTGTACCTCTGTAGAAACTAAGCATGCACGATTGAATGAGTGAAACTGTTATCTATTGTTTCCACGATTCTGAGACGTGTTCCGCTTCTAAAGGGAAACAAAGTTGTCATGTTTTTCGGTTGCCAGAAACTACTCCCTTCTTGTTCTCAAGGAGTTTCTAGTGGCCTCTGAGCTAGCTGGCACAGGTTATTAAGTTTAATATAATCGATAGGGACATACCGACCTTAGTCCTATGTCAAACCTATAGGTTATATTATTCCAATGCGCAGAGCCTATTAGGGAAATAGGAACTACACTACATGGCGCCCAACGGTTTGGTAAGGCAGTAATTTAACGCTAGATACTGAGTAACTCATTCGTGCTTTTCTCAGAGACCCCTACTCACATACTCCATAAGACGTCCGGAGTGGGTAGGGCTAAATATCCGCCATAACTAAATAGGGAAGCACCCTATAAATTAGTTGTTTGGTTTGTTCAACGTTGAAGGATACAGTGTTCCAAAATATTGTGCACCTTATCTTTTTTGTTTCCTTGAAACTTGTTCTACATTTTTCAAAAAACAAACTGCCTGACTCCGACAACGGTGACGTTGCGGGTCACCCAGCTTTAACAGCTTATAACATCACAGGTTTTATTGAAACCGAGGAGGGTGTCATAGACATCAATCCAAACTTAAGAAGAGCCATCACTCTAAAACTTATAAAACACGGCCTACCACCAAGAGGAGGTAGAGCAGTTTTCGTGATAGAGGCATACGAATCCTTTCAGACAGAGGTATTCTATTCATGGGTCATATTTCCTGAATCAAATTCAGTAACAAGACTGTTTCACTTCTACAAAGAAGATGATCCACCAGAGGAATACATTCCTTTCGAGGATATTGAAATTCCACTAACATACAAGGAGCATCAGCTCTGGTTTAAAGGCGCCCTAAAACATCACAAAAACATTACCAGGCTCGGTCCACAAGGTAGACCAGGAGCAACATGGCCAATTCTAGCAGGCTACACTCCTCATCCTGAACTGGATATAATGTCAGACGAGGAAATACTTACTCATCTTACAGAGTTAATAAAAATCTACAGACAACTAGTCCAATATGTCATGCGGACTTTTACAGTCCAACCACCATTGACACTTCCAAATCAAACTCCTCAACAGGGGAATACACTAAAAATTACACCACAGACTCTATACGCAGTCATGGGAAAAATGCCCACAAAACGTGAGCAAATTCCATTCTGGATAGCTCAAAAAATTACTCAAATCGCAGCAGTATTTCCGAATACTAGCCCGTATGAGAAACACAGAATACTAACAATCTGTTTACCGATGGGGATCACACCACAACTGGAAAACTGCGCCACTTGGGGCTCAGTCTTTGCTGCCATCTATACTAAAACACATGGTGTTCCGTCAATTGCGGTAATACCAGATGTCCTGAAACAAATTCAAAATGAATACGGGGCAGAGCCTGCTCTAAATTTAGGTATGAAATTACTGAAAACTTTCGACCAGGTCTCAACAATAATATTATCTAATATTAAAGGGGAGGCAGCAGCAGTGGCGATCCGCCAACGATTAAGGGAATTCGATGTTACAGAACATCAAACAGAACTACCCAGAATAATAGAACAATCTTATGCAGAATTAGGCAGAGATAGTTTGGGTGGAAGACCGTTGAAGCCAAAACTATCTGAAAGTCCTGAGAAGGACTCTTTTAAACAAACTCCTACATCTTCTAAAAAGAAGTGGGAAACTAATAAACAAAATTCAAACGAGAAACGTTCTCAATCCCGAGGTAGGTCTCCTCAAAAGGAGCCCTCTGAAAGGAGGTATAACCTCAGGAATAGGGATAATTTGAAAAAGCCTGACAGGTATCAAGATACTGATACACGTTCCTCTCGTACCTTTCAGATCTCGTCACAGACATCGGAAAGAAGAGGACGTCAGAACATAGAGAAGAACGCGTAAAATCGAAAGACGACAAACACGTTCCAAAAAATAAATCAAAACCTCAATTCTCAAAGAAGAAGGTAGCAGGTCTGAAGATCAGACATGCGAGGATACTGAGAACACAACTCAAGAACAGAGAATGGGCTCAGACAATGCTGGACAGTGCAGCAGAAGTCACAATAGCTCGCCAGAACCTGAAGGAACTTCTGGAGATAGTGGACTTGAATGAGTACATTACAGTTGAGACTGTAGACACCAGGGTTAGTACTCCACAAAAGTTATATGAAATAACACTCCGGATGGAGGGAGACATACCTAGACAGGTGAAAGCACTTTTTTGGGAAAAACTTTCAAGGGGCTATGACATACTTCTAGCAGAAAAAGACTGGCCACCGCAATTTATCAGGGAGTGCTGACATGGCGAGGACATTATTATGCCTGCCTTCTCTAACCATATTCCAATTCACCTAAAATATACTTATGCCAGGAAATGGGCAGTTGCCCAGGCCCCAGCATTATACAAAAATCATGTAGGATGGGATGAGGACTCGCCTCACCATAAAATACATCTAAAAAATGAACCTACTGCACAGAGGCAGTATCCAATAAAGCAAGAAGCTAAAAAACAGGTCAGGGAGATCTTAGATCAACTTGAATACCAGGGGGTGATTGAAACATGCACCTCTTCAATGAACAATCCTTTGTTTCCTGTCTCCAAACCAGACAATACCTATTGTCTAGTTTTGGATTACAGACACTTAAACACTTGTTCAAAAACATTTGCAGTGCAAAATGCACATAGTACAGCATTAATGAATAACATTGTGCGTAAAAATTACAAAACCACATTAGATATCTCAAATGGTTTCTTTTGTCAAAACATAGCACCTGGAAGCAGGTACTTAACAGCTTTCTCAATAATGGGGACCCAGCGTCAATTTTGTCGACTCCCACAAGGGTTCAAGACCAGCCCGGGGTTATTCTCAGCGAGGGTAACGGAGTTACTACAAATTTATAATAATGAGGCATTGTCGTATGTCGATGACATCTATCTGACAGACGATGACCTGGACAAACACTTGAACAGGGGGAGCACCATTATACTGGGCTTCGCCTCTGAGGGCTACAAGTTCAACTTTAAAAAGTCCCGAATTGCCCATCTCAATGTCCTGTTTCTAGGATATCAGCTTTCAAGTGAAGGCAAGAGCTTGGCAGCTAACTTTTTAGAAAGGTGTGCGCTGCTCCAACCTCCAAAGACGCTGAAAAATTTACAATCCATCCTGGGTTTCCTAAATTTTGGAAGAACTTACATTCTAAATTACGCAGAAAGGGTTAAACCTCTCTACGCATTAATCAAACCTGATTTTTCAATCAAAAATTGGACACAAGAACATACAGAAATCTTGCGTTCACTCCAAGCTAACATGTTAGCAACAAATCACTTACAAACACGCGTAAGTCAATGCAATTTAGTGATCCGAATAATTTCGGGTCAATGCGGATTCACCTACTTAACATTTAATGAGGGTGAAAAAGTACCAATTGCATACAAATCACACTTGTATACACAAGCAGAAATGCGCTTCACTTCAATAGAAAAAATTCTGACAGCAGTTCAAACTGCTGTAGCAAAAGAAAGAGCTCTAGCCCAAGGGAAACGCATTATTGTCGTAACCCCAGTACCGGCCTTAGAGGCGGTAACTAAAGCGAGCATTCCAAATGCTAAAGCATTACATCTGAGATGGATACAATGGGTTAATTCTCTTGCTGCAACAGATGTTGAATATGTTTTTGATCCCGATCTAAAAACACAAGCGTTTCTGCAATATGAACATGAATGTCCTCTGCCTACTGAGATTTTGCCTCTCGATCAGTACAAATTCATAATTTACACTGAAGGATCCGCACAACCCGCAACAGGGAGTAAGCAAGCTTACAGTGCAGCGTGTGCAATCGTTAAAGGTTGCATGCGAGATGGCAACTTCAGACCTATGGTCACAAAAACCCAATCTCTAGGAGATTGTACAGCTCAGCGAGCTGAACTACAAGCATTCAAACTGGCACTTGAAAGTACAGATCGAGAATTCCCCACACTAATAGTGTGCGATTCTTTCTACTGTGTGCAGTCGTATAATGAATATATACAAACTTGGCTTGAAAACGGGTTCAAAGATGCAAAAGGTGGCACAATAAAGCATAAAACGCTTTGGGAACAAGTAGTTCAGTTAAAAAGCGAACTACCAAAGGCTCACGTGATACACACACTGAGTCATCAACGTGATGGCGTTCACGTTGCAGGGAATTCATTGGCTGACGAAGCCGCAAAGGGGGCTGTTCAGACGGCTTCCGTAGCTGCGATCACTCGTTCAAAATCGAAAATAGACAGTAAGATAATGTTGGCTGTCAATGCTACAAGCAAAGGCAGTGGTGCAGCGTTACCAAAAAAGTTTCCACTCAAGTACTCATATGTAATTGATGCGAACAACGTTCCTTTTACTCGAATCCCTGAAGTGGGGGATAGGGTAATTCCAAACAAGGAACGCAGATTAGGACTAATCCTAGCAGCACATGAAGGGATAGCTTCTGCCCATGCAGGCATTTCTGCAACGGTATCTTTATTAACACAAAGATATTGGTGGCCTGGAATTAGGAAACAGACCAAGAACTATGTTCTGGAATGTGAAACAGATGAAAGTCTCCACAGTGAAACGTCCTGCGCAGACACCCCTGTTAATTTCAGACAAACCATTAGCTTGTGTTTACCTGGACCACTGCGGTCCCTTGCAAAGGGACGGTAACTATAAATATATCATGGTCGCAGTGGATTCTTGCTCTAGGTTCCTATGGATATGGCCTCAGCGCTTGGCTGACGATCGAACTGTTATAAAAGATTTGCAAGTCTTTATCGGCACATACGCAATAGGCATGCTACATTCTGACCAGGGCCCTGCATTTAGCTCTCGAGCTTGCAAAGACGCCATGGCCAGTCTGGGCGTTGCATTGCGGTACTCCTCTCCGTTTCATCCTGAGGGAAATAATGTTGTGGAAAGGAAAAACCGGGACATAAAGCAGTCTATAACAGCTAGGGTATTAGGTTCGGGTGATGGGTGGGTCAAACATCTATATGGGGTCCAACGCTCATTAAACAACTTGCCAGGAAGTTCTCTAGGGGGGGTCACTCCATATGAGGTCCTATTTGGGACAAGAATGTGGGTGCCCGATCTGGAATGCAGTGGCACAGTGGTGGAAAATAAACCCTTAGATATCAAAGATCGTTTGGCTGTTTTACAGGACTTAAATAGACTAAGATCGAAACAAAGCAACGTATTCCTGCAGCCAACCACCACTGGGGAAAAACCGGCGGTGCCAGCAAGGCCTGTCTGGATTCCAAAAGTTGGGGATCTAGTCAGAGAGAAAATTGCGGACAAGAAGGAATTTGGACCTTCTTACAGACAACCAGTACCTGTCCTAGCCATACACGGAACAAGAACAGTACTTCTGCCGCCCCTTGCTGGAAAAAGGAGAAAAGATTTGTGTCCATCGACCTCATCAAACCACAGTATGTGGCCAATACTAAATAGTAGGCCTCGTGGACTCCGACCTAGTAGCAGACACAATCCTCTTGCTACTATCCAAGAGGTTCAGACTGAAAGACTGATAACCATCGAGAATTCAGCAGTAACAGATGAAGGACTGAGCAACAATGCTATGGAACTCATCCCTCTTGAAACACAAGTAACAGTTTGTCCAAATACACCTGTCTACACCAATGTAACAAGTGATCAACTGGTTCCAGCTATTTCTACAAATCCTGATGCAATTCCAACAATTGACAGAACTGCTTCTGGCTATTTCATTAACTTTGATACGTTTTCTCAGGATCCGAGTGAGCCCGAGACGTCGCCAGCATCAAAAACTTTTAAACAGCAAGTACAAGACTTTTTACATTTTTTGAAAAAGACTTATCTAGTTTCACCATGAATTGAACTTTGGGTTATTTCTGGAATATTTTTCTTCCTGCTTTGGCTAGCTTTGGTTATGACTATGAGCGTGCTTATAAATGGGAGATACATCCATTTGGACATTGAAAGAAAAGAAGTGAACTTACTTTTGAAACCTCACAAATCACCCCATCGTGAAACAAGAGACTTGTCTGCAGTGAATATCACAGCCGTTCCTATACAGGATGGTATAGTGTGGGACAAAACGGATTTCGATATTTTCGGCCCGACTGAACATTTGAACATTCCACATTTATTTAAGATTTCACTAAGTGATTTTGTTTCATCCAGTACCTTTTCTGATGATTGGGACTTTGAAACTGTAAATAATATGATGTTTGACCTAGACAAATCTGCTGCATTTTCTAATAATGAATATTTAGAGGGTTCATCAGACTATGAACAGCTGTATTGCTATAACCACTATGGTCATCATTTTTTGCATAAATCTGCAACACCTAGAAATGTGTTTATGTTTAACCAATGGGAGCATTGTCCTACACCACCAAAAGGTAGTTCAAAAACATTTGCTAAAAGTTTCCATATTTTTCAGGATACAATATATCAGATCCAGAAACATTTTACTATAGAAATGTAAACAAAACAGGACTGAAAATTATGTTAACTAATACAAAACAGATTTACTCTGCAGCATTTATTGCCCAACTGTCTAGACAAGGTTTCGACTTATGGAAAGACACAATAGACACAAAATCTGTCTGGGGTGCTAAAGATCGTTTGGCTGTTTTACAGGACTTAAATGGACTAAGATCGAAACAAAGCAACGTATTCCTGCAGCCAACCACCACTGGGGAAAAACCGGCGGTCCCAGCAAGGCCTATCTGGATTCCAAAAGTTGGGGATCTAGTCAGAGAGAAAATTGCAGACAAGAAGAAATTTGGACCTTCTTACAGACAACCAGTACCTGTCCTAGCCATACACGGAACAAGAACAGTACTTCTGCCGCCCCTTGCTGGAAAAAAGGAGAAAAGATTTGTGTCCATCGACCTCATCAAACCACAGTATGTGGCCAATACTAAATAGTAGGCCTCGTGGACTCCGACCTAGTAGCAGACACACTCCTCTCGCTACTATCCAAGAGGTTCAGACTGAAAGACTGATAACCATCGAGAATTCAGCAGTAATAGATGAAGGACTGAGCAACAATGCTATGGAACTAATCCCTCTTGAAACACAAGTAACAGTTCGTCCAAATACACCTGTCTACACCAATGTAACAAGTGATCAACTGGTTCCAGCGATTTCTACAAATCCTGATGCAATTCCAACAATTGACAGAACTGCTTCTGGCTATTTCATTAACTTTGATACGTTTTCTGAGGATCCGAGTGAGCCCGAGACGTCGCCAGCATCAAAAACTTTTAAACAGCAAGTACAAGACTTTTTACATTTTTTTAAAAAGACTTATCTAGTTTCACCATGGATTGAACTTTGGGTTATTTCTGGAATATTTTTCTTCCTGCTTTGGCTAGCTTTGGTTATGACTATGAGCATGCTTATAAATGGGAGATACATCCATTTGGACATTGAAAGAAAAGAAGTTAACTTACTTTTGAAACCTCACAAATCATCCCATCGTGAAACAAGAGACTTGTCTGCAGTGAACATCACAGCCGTTCCTATACAGGATGGTATAGTGTGGGACAAAACGGATTTCGATATTTTCGGCCCGACGGAACATTTGAACATCCAACATTTATTTAAGATTTCACTAAGTGATTTTGTTTCATCCAGTATCTTTTCTGATGATTGGGACTTTGAAACTGTAAATAATATGATGTTTGACCTAGAAAAATCTGCTGCATTTTCTAATAATGAATATTTAGAGGGTTCATCAGACTATGAACAGCTGTATTGCTATAACCACTATGGTCATCACTTTTTTGCATAAATCTGCAACACCTAGAAATGTGTTTATGTTTAACCAATGGGAGCATTGTCCTACACCACCAAAAGGTAGTTCAAAAACATTTGCTAAAAAGTTTCCATATTTTTCAGGATACAATATATCAGATCCAGAAACATTTTACTATAGAAATGTAAACAAAACAGGACTGAAAATTATGTTAACTAATACAAAACAGATTTACTCTGCAGCATTTATTGCCCAACTGTCTAGACAAGGTTTCGACTTATGGAAAGACACAATAGACACAAAATCTGTCTGGGGTGCTAAAGATTGGCAAGTGCAGGGGATAGAAGCTTTATTTAGAGCCTGTATCGTCCCTCGGCAAAATAATGTTTTTGAATGACACTGTCCAACAAACGTCTTGCCTTGGGTTTGCCAAGATCAAAGACATGAAAACACCTTCTGTACCAACACCTGCAAGTGATAACAATACACAGGCAGCGGTTACAGTTGACACCATACTACAACTCAACAGAACAAATCCTGATTGGAGAAATGGTTGATCTGGCCCACAGACACAAACAACTGTCAAGAGAGATTCCTGAATAAAACACAGGGGTTTACTATTCTTAGGCCAGACCCACGATACGTCCAAAGACAGCATCCGGAGGTAGTAACAACATACAGTGTAGGGAAATTATGCCTCGATTGGCTGCAAAAATCTACACTTAAGGATGTGAAACAACACTTATCTTTACTTAAAGAAGACGCAGACCTTAGGGAATTCTTGCTTGGACCAAGAAAACCGCATCAAAAACGTTTCATATATGCCGGCATTTATGCTGCTTATAATGAAACATGGAAGGTGTCACAGATGGTGGCCGCAGAACGAATACGTGAACTTGATCGTATTAATTTAGAGAAAACTCTCTCTGTGGTCGACAATGGGTTAACAACTTTGTCCTCCAGAATTTATTCATTGGACAGTATTGTGTCCTCTGCTATCGACATACTGGAACAAGATTTAGCCATGTTACAGCAAGGCCAGTCTCAGTTACGTTCTATTATGTTATTAAGCTGGACGCTGCAATCTTTGCGTGCGGGCTATGTGCCTTGGCGTTTTATCAACACGACGGCTCTGTTTGCAGAATATAATCTAACTGATAAACAGATCGAACTGGCACAAAGGGGAGCAAAGTATACAGTACTGAGCATTAAAAACTTGAAAAATTACCATTCACAGTGGCAGAAAAACCAGCTACAGAATGGCTCATTCATGGCAAAATTAGTCTACCTGTGACTACTTTCCAGTTTCAGTATTGCCTTAAACAGATGCAAGCAGGCAAATATGAAAGGTTGGGTAAAGAATACATTAAGACATCCTGGAATTTACCTTACACCTATAGATGTTGGAGTGGGGATCGTGAAGTGTTTCTAAGAGGTACACACTGTGAAAATGCACTAAGCGGTTCACTGATTTGTCAGGACATTTCTTTACACGGAGCTTGTAATGGTTCTGTGGCAAACTTGTCCTGCCACCAGCAGGGTACACCAGCTGCTGTGATTAATCCGACGTTTGGATAACTTTCTAATGGGAGTTATCTCATGTTGAATGATCAGAGTTGCTGTGGCATGTTGCCAGGCATCCCATATCTAGTAACGGTCAACTCCAGGGTCACTTGCTGTATGCAAGTATTGTTTGCCCCAATAGACACAGTCAGGGAGTCGCCTCTATGGCTTCGTTGAATGTCTCTTTTATTCGATTTGATACTTTAAGCAGAATGAAAGCCATGCTTATACAACAATCAGTGCCTATGACCTCGGCCAAAGAAACCTATGATCTACAAGTTGCAAGGACTTCGGCTGAGATACAAGCTTTAATTCGTACAAACTGCCCTATACATTTCGTAGAAATGATAGGACGTATCTTTAACATGTCAGATACAAGCGGAATTGTACATGTATTTAAGACCATCTGTTCCGGACTATTAGCACCTTTCCAGGCTGTCCTCGGAATCATCCCAAACTTCGCACATTTGGTGTTTGGTGGTGTGCCGTTAATTCTAGCACTTGTTGCAGGAATTCTGTTTCTATTCCTCCTACTACGCTATGGCAAGCCTCTTCGCCAACATCACTCCGAGCGATGTGGAGAGAGCCCTCCTTGAACGGAAATGCCGTGAGCGAATAGTACAGCTTTTGGGCATGTCTCGTCTAAGGGAACTTAATACAACGTGGTTCCTGTCATTCAGACCAATCTGGCAAGATTGCATCTTACCTGTTCTACGCTGCCTGTTTTGCGTTGAAGAATGCGTGCTAGACACCTGTCTAACATTCCCATCAGTCATGCCAACGGATATCAATACTCTGCTGGACCCGATAACGGCCCATGCTGTGTGTTGTCCCCAGAGGCTTCCGATCCTGATGGCGGCATTCATTGAGATCTCACAGAAGCTTCCGGCTGCTGCTGAGGTACGAGATGGATCAACGGGCACACAGGTAACAACGGACGCGAACATTGCCTCTTCTGCTGAAGGTGATGTTTCTCATCTCTGTGCAATTAACCTTCTGAACGAGATGTTCGAAATGTCACCGACTTCGGTGGATGATATTTTGGCTACGGACATAGATGATCTAATGTTTACGCCAGACCCATACACTGACTTTGATTCGGCTCACAGTGTACCAGGGCAACAATGAAATTTGGCCTTCATATTTTTCAAACTTGGAACTTTTCCCAGAATAGAACTTTTTTCTTTTTTAAATTTTTTGAAATGACATGGCAAATGAACAATCTGATACAGTAGAACTAGTCTTATAAAACGGACTTCTTTGAACACTTCCAGGGACACATTGTCACCTTACTTGATTTTAAGAACATATCGACCATTTCATCATATGTATATATTACTGTTTCATTCACGTTGCATTCCACTTCCGTTATATGCTTAGAATGAAAACAATGCTTAAATGTACAGTACCTATTGCATTTCAACAGTTTTGAGCTTCTTTTAAAATGCTTTTAGAAATGTTTTTAGCAATATGTGGTACTCAATTTTATGTTTAGCATTTAAATGTTTAGCATTTAGTATTATCGTTCAATCGAAGATGGAGTGGGTGTTGTATTCCGCTTTAGGGGTCCGTATATAGGTTTTCCTGAATCATGTCCTTATATAGGCACAATTCGCCTTGCCCTTATATAGGCATAGAATCCCAGTCCTTATTTAGGCATTAACCGTGCACTCCAAATACAGGCATGGTCACCGACATCCGTCCACCCTAACGTCACAACGAGTTCTTAGAAACCAGACCCTTAAGCTTCGGGAGTTCCCCTAGCACAGGACTATTGATTTCTCCATGAACTCATCTATTATGTATGAACCGTTATACCTTAAGGGTTCATTCCTGACGTCTTCCTCTGTCCGACTTCAGGTCAATGCTAACATTCCACGACACCTACCAGGTACAAATATACCTTCCCTTGCTCAAGCAAGTTAGAGGAGACCTCGACTTCAGAGGAGCCCGTATCCCGGCCTGACGCACTGAGAAGACGCTGTCATTCCTGCACGCAGACGAATCCAGCTTCCAGTGTTCTGACTCCCTTCACGGGGTGTTAGAGTTCCAGATCCGGCAGGAGATTCCCACCTCTCTCATTCTCAAGGTATGGAGCTGACTAGATCCTAGAGGGACTCTTGGCATACTAGACTTAACACACTCTTAGTATACCATACTAGAGAATACTCCACCTACTTCTACCTTTCCCTACACCTAGACTAGGTTAGGTACATTGGGGTAGAACTAGCTTAGAGACGCATCTTATGAGTACTCGCATTCTTAGCTCATGTTATTTATGTACGTGAATATATGCTAAAAGATAATTGTTAGACCTGGCGTCCTTGGCGTGGGTCTCCCTTCCATTTTTTCGTAATGCCTCCACGGTTGCCGATATGTTTTTGCTGGACTAGATGCTCATGGGCACTTTGCCGCTGCTAATCAGTGCCAAAGTGCAAGTGCTCCCTATCGTGAATTGATGTATGTATTAGTGACTCCATGATTGGATGATTGGTTTACTTGTCAGTCCCTAGTACCGTGCACTGAGTGTGCCCAGGGATTGTAAATCCAATGCTGCTGGTGGGCTTGCAGCACGGGTTGTGCCACCCACAGAAGCAGCTTGTAAAGTGTGTCTCAGGCCTGCCATTGCAGAGCCTGTGTGCAGCTTAGGGCTGCCATGTCGACTTGGTGAGTGCACCCACTTACCAGTCCCTAAACCTTCCCTTTACTGCATGTTGGTCACCCCTAAAGTAGGCCCTAGGGCAGGGTGCATTGTAAGTATAAGGTAGGACATGCCCTGGTGTGTGTGGCATGTCCTAATAGTGAATTACAGCCATTTTCGTTTTTCACTATTGCAAGGCTACCTGCTCCCCATAGGCCAGAATGGGCGGTTTCGATTATTACACCTTATAATCCTAACTGACCCAGGGAACATGGTAGAAAAACGAATTTAGTATGCCTGAACTCAGGATGATAAAATACATCTTCTAGTGAAGTTGGTTTTAACATTCTGTGTTTGAAAATACCACTTTTAGAAAGTGGGTATTTTCTTGCCTAACTATCCAGCCTGCCTCTGCCAGCTTGTGTATTGTGTGTCTGGTTTGTGCGTGACAGGGGCTGGGGGTGGCCACAGGAGACAGGGTGAGGCAGCCCAGGGCTGAATAGAGAGATCTGCATCCCGAGTGGAGGGAGGAGTTGCACCTGGGTCTGAATAGGGCTGTGCCTGCCTTCCACAATGCTGGCTCCACCTCCTGCCGGGCGTCTGAGTACCCTGCCCCACATTCTGAAAGGAAAAGAAGGAGACATGTACACAGAGTGCTCCAAAGCTGCACGGAACTGGTTTTAACTAGGCAAAGGCCTCTCTGCCTCCAGAGAACAAAGAGAAAAGGTGTATAAAAGGGGAGCCCAGTCCCCATGAAATTAGATCACTTTTGGGAACAAGAAGAAACCTTTGCTAAGGAGCGGAACCAAGAAGAAACTGAGGAGAGACTATCCCTAAGCCTGAAGTGCTGCTTGGGGGATTGGCCTGCAGTGGTTTGCCTGACTGCCAAAGAAAGGAGAAAGGAACTTTTGCTTTGCTGTGACTTTCATCAACTTGTGAAGGATCTCCAAGGGCTTGGAAGAGAGCTTTCCCCTGACCGAAGTCCCAGGACCATTGGACTTCACCCCCTTTGTGAATTGCTGCTGGAAACTCTGTTTCAGTGGCTACAGAGGTAGGGAGCTGTGACCGACTCTCACGACCGACTCGGTGTCCTGTAAGCACCGCATCGAAGCACCGTCTCGCCCTGCAACGCACGGCCCTGGTCTCACCGACTCCGTCAACGAGCCGCTGCCTGCACCGCATCGAGGGACAGCTCGTCCTGCAACGCTTCGCTATGCCAAATCGAACTGGTCCGACCGACACGGTCACTGCTGCTGAGTTCGAGTCCTGTGACCGCACCGGAGTTGGGCACCGCTCGCACGCTTTGCGACGCACCGCCCGACTCGCACCGCTGTCCGGACTGATCGACGCCAGCTCCTGAATCCGGCTCCGTCGCCGCACCGCAACCTGCCAGCACTGCCTTGAAGCACCGTCCCGCCCTGCAACGCACGGCCTTGGTCTCACCGACTCCGTCCTGACGATGTCAACGAGCCGCTGCCTGCACCGCATCGAGGGACAACGCGTCCTGCAACGCTTCCATCTTGCATCACGATCGCGACGTACAGCCATCCGGCTCGCACGCCCGTGCCTGCCGCTTCAAGTAAAAGGTACTGTGACCGAGTCTGTCTACGCTGTGTTGGCCCGCCTCGACGCGGTCAGCTGGATTTGTTAGACTCTGTTTGTTCTCGACATCGCCGTAGCCGGAGGAGGCTACCGACTCGCACAGAACCTTGAATTAAGCCTTTTTGATCAGAACTACGCATTCTTGACAGTATTGTGGATTATTTTTGTCGTTTATGGTCTTGTGATAAATCTATATAAAGTATACCTATTTTTATAAAAATATAACCTGTGTGGTGTCCATTTGTAGTGTTGTCACTTGATTACTGTATGTGTTCACAAAAGCTTTACACACTGCCTCTGAACTAAGCCTGTCTGCTCGTGCCAAGCTACCAAGAGGGTGAGCAGGGGTTAATTCAGGAGTGTACCTACTTTCCCTGACTAGACTCAAGGGTCCCTATTTGGACAAAGGTACCTACCTCTGCCAACTAGAGACCCCCAAATCTAACAATAATGCTAGCGCAGTATTATTTATTTCTACTGCTTACGCTGTACATTATTTATCTTGCATACTGTCTTGTGATCATAACAGCACATATCTCTTACACGAGAAACAAGACTGTTCAATAAAACCCTTTTATTGAAACGCCCGTCTTTCCTTTCTGTGTAACTCTGTAGAAACTAAGCATGCACGATTGAATGAGTGAAACTGTTATCTATTGTTTCCACGATTCTGAGACGTGTTCCTCTTCTAAAGGGAAACAAAGTTGTCATGTTTTTCGGTTGCCAGAAACTACTCCCTTCTTGTTCTCAAGGAGTTTCTAGTGGCCTCTGAGCTAGCTGGCACAGGTAATTAAGTTTAATATAATCGATAGGGACATACCGACCTTAGTCCTATGTCAAACCTATAGGTTATATTATTCCAATGCGCAGAGCCTATTAGGAAAATAGGAACTACACTACAAAACCAAGAAAGATGCTGCATGGAAGTGGGGTCGAGAAGAAGAAGAGGCCTTTCAGAACTTCAAGGAAGCCCTGCTCAGCAAGATTACTATGGCCTACTGTGACGCAGCAAGAAGTACAGAACTGTTGGTGGATGTAAGGTCCGGTAGGCCTAGGAGCAGTGATCACCCAAGAAGGGGAGCCAGGGAAAAGGGCACCCCTTCAATTTGCCAGCAAAGCCCTCACACCCACGGAATTGCGATACTCCCAAATCGAGAGAGAAGTGCTGGCAATCAAGTAGGCATGCGGCCACTTCCATCTCTACATCAGAGGGCACCCATTCCGTGTAGTCACGGACCACCAGCCACTCGTTCCACTATTCCGAGGCACAGCATCACACCCTCCACTGCAAATCGAACGCTGGGCGATCCAGCTGCAACACTACCAGATGGAGCTGACATACAGGCCAGGGTCGAAGAACCCCACTGATTTTCTCTCCCGACTTCCGCCAAGTCCAATGCAGGGCGACATCGACAACACCAACAACACAGAAGACTACGTGAACATGGTATCCCGAGGAGCATGCCCCCATGCACTCACTGTAGAGGAAATCAGCAAAGCTACCAGGAGTGATCCAGTCTTGATGAAGGTCATGGAATCCCTATCCCGAGGCTCATGGCACAACTTCCTGCGGGATGCCAATAATTGGTGTGACCCAGATAAAGAAAGTCTTGAGAAAATGTGGCGGGTGCGTGATGACCTGAGTGCCACAGCAGATGGCCTGGTGCTTTGAGGGTCTCGCATCCTGATCCCCAAAAGTCTACAAGGTCAGGTGACAACCCTAGCACACGGAGGCAATCAAGGAACCGTATGAATGAAGTCTCGGATAAGAGAAAAGATCTGGTTCCTGGGGCTGGAAGCTACTGTAGATGATTTTGTGCGACGCTGCCATTCCTGCCAGATCACGGGCAGTCAAGAACCGCCAGCACCCATCATCACCGAGGAACCCTGCTCAACTCCATGGCCCCAGATAAGCCTCGACTTTGGGAGCTTCCCAGACAGGAGAGTCACAGCAGTGATGATTGACAGTTATTCCAAGTACCCGGTAGTCGAGGTAATAGAATCCACAGCATTCACAAACATCGCCCCGGTATTGGAGAGAACGTTTGCCTTGTTAGGACTTCCCCAAGAGATAAAGACAGACAACGGGCCGCCCTTCCAAGAAGGTGACTTCAAGGACCTACTTATGTCTCTTGGCATACGACACCGCCGTTTCACCCCACAGTGGCCCCAAGCCAATGGAGAAGCCGAACGCTTCATGCACATGCTAAACAAAGTGTTGTGCATCGCGGTGGTAGAAGGTACCAATCCTGAGGCAATTCTGCATCAGTTTTTACGAGAGTACCGAGGAACTCCGCACTGCACTATGCAACGGTCCCTTTGGTCCTTAATGCTAAATGGACATTGGCGTAACACCATCCCTGTATCCAGCCAGTGGACACCTGAGCCATACGAACCAGCCAAGACTCAAGCCCGACGCGTCCAGACTAACGAATACGTCAGCCTGAGGCGATGTGCCAAGCTCCGGCAGCTCATACCAGGGAATCTGGTGCTAATCCGAAACCGCCGAACAGGATGTAAATTCCTGGCTGCCTTCGAACTAGGAACATGGACAGTTTCACATGTAAACGGGACCACCGTCACCGCCAAACGTGGAGGAGAAGTAGTCACCAGGAAAGTGTTG